>OU343218.1:229721241-230321241 GCA_910596185.1 Chrysanthemum makinoi
TATACAAAATATACACATACTTTTCATTTGACATTAAGATGGTTTTAACATCCAAAGTTTATTTGAAAATAATTTCATATTCCACTAGTAAGTATATAATAGTGTAAATACTTATTTAAGTTGACACCAAATTTTTACGTCAAAATATATATATAATGAATTTATTTTCAATTGTGTTTCGAAATATTTAAATTAAATTTGAATACTTTAAAATTTTTAATAATTAATAGGCATTGGTGGTCTACTAGTTAAATTATTAATCTTGTTCTTAATTATAAAGTTCTAGACGGGTAGTTTACTTGACATATTGGCGTTAGAACTTAAAAACATTATGTGCATCATGTTTTTAGGAAATTGTCGTCTCATGTATATAGGAATAAGTTTTGCACTAGTTTGCTTGACAACTTCCGCTAAGCTTAACTATAACTTATGTAATATTTGTGTATTGCTTAAATAATTTCATTTATCATTGGCAATTGTTTACGTTCAATCCTTATTCGGAGTTAGCTTATATTACTTGGCCGGTACTACATTCGAAGACTCGTGGACTGTGAATCTGGTGTTGGCAGCATTTGTACTTCGGGTTGGGCACGGTCACCAACTAACTAACAACTCATTCAAATAAACCAAGTCTTAGGACTTTTTTTGGCTTGGTCCATTTTGTGCTTTACACGAATGAAAAAAAAAAAAGAATACAAGGTTTGACCCACATGTATTTCCACAGACTTGGTTATTTAGAATATTTAGAGTACATTCTCATTTTCCAGTATTTTTGATTGCAAAAGGATCCAACTTTAAGTTATAGAAGTTTACATAGACTACATGGCTTGGGATGCACTTGTTTGTTCATGCTTCAACTTGTGATGCCGAGCTCTTCGACTAGTGAGTACGACCCATCACCATGGTACCACCACAATGAAGTTGTCGATCCACTTGTCTAGACTCAAGCACATTAAGTAGTGATGACTACCATGCACATGTTAAAGACAAGCTAACAAGGGGAGATGCTCATGTACAAGGCTTGTCTCGAATGAGATTTGGCTAACTTTGTTAACTAGAAAATGTGAGCAAAAAGGGTGGCGATACCTTACATTAGTCGAGTACTACTCAACTTGGTTCCGTCCGCCAACTATTTACCATTATGGACCTCGACAAAATGGACTACCACAACATCATCTGTGCTCTTGTATCCCGGTCGTCATGATTCGGTTTCATTTGATTAATCACTCAAGCACTAGGGGAAACACCTATGGTTTGGGTGATGAGTACTACTCAAAAGCATTACGACCAACTCGAATTTCCCAGATTCAAAGCTTATTAAACATTAGCAAATTTCACAAGACCCATCTTTTCTAAACTCCTATTCTCGACAGGAAACCAAATCGACCCAATTTGTAAGCGACAACTTGCGTCTAAGGCAACATAGGTTGTTTTATCAATACAAAGATTTTAACATCAAATACCACTAGTTCTTAGTCTAAGTTTTTCAAAACTCAACTTCGTTTTCTTTGTTTCATGAACTCGACAAAACAACAACAAAAGAACCTAATGACCAAAACCAAGTCTTTACATGAGAGTTTATCATTCACCAACAAACATAAAACTTATTAACATCAAAACACTAAATTTCATAATCGAACAACCATTTTCATTAACAACTTGAATAGTAATTTTAACAAGATGAGGTTTAGTAATTTCTTACAACAAACTCGATGACAATGAATCCGAGGCCAACCCAGAGTTTATCTCCGCCTCAAATTCCAATCGACCTAGAGTAAAACCCAAGTGATGTTTCTTCACTCCTTGGAGTTTCCTTATCTTTTGTGGTGGGATTTGAAGTGTGACACTCTTGGGGTCTCATTTGAAATAAAAAGGAAAAAACAAGAGGAGTCTTTGACCAAGCTTTCTCATCTTGTAACTTGGTTTGAAGCCAAATTTAGTTAACTTCCAAAACTAGAAGAAAATCTTGGATATTGGCTTAAGATAGATTGGTGTGAAGATTTGTTTCTCTTAGGTGGTTTATCTTGATCCTTCTTGGATTCCATCGAAGGGTAGCCGGTAGCATCAAGAGGGATTTGGGAAGCAAAAACTTACATGGTTTTGGTGAGGATAGATGAGGAATATTAGGAAGAGGTGTGTTGGTTTACCATCTTGGGAGATTCGGCCTATATGGAGCGTAGATATGAGGAGCAGGTCTAGGGGTTGAAGAAGATTGCTATCTCTTCCTTTTTCTGCTTTTGGTGAGGTTTTGTCGTGTGTGGGATAAGAAGACAAAGGATGCATTATCTCACTTTTTATTTAGTGTATTTATTCATTCATTTATGTAAGTATATGTATGTAGGATACTTATTGTATAAAATGTATGCATATACATTATACTTATGTATGTTTGTACTTGAGTCTTATAAAAGTTATTGCTCAAATGGATGTGTGTTAAATACTTTGTGTCCCGTGTGATTAAATTGTGACCGAGGTATCATTGTTTGATAACTTTTAGATGTAATATCTTATGGTCACGCATCGAAGATATTATTATTTTTGTAATATTTTTCTTTACGATTGTTTGTCATTTGCTTTATCAAACCCTTATCATAGTGTCGGTACGCCGTGCATTGTGGGTTCTTGGGGAAAACGAGATAACCTCTCGTCTTACAATTTTAATCATAAGACAAAAATGGGATGTTCATGAAATGATATGAATGCAAGAGTGGTGAAATTATGTACTGTACGCGAGTTATCTACTCAATTGATCAGGCAAAGCTTATGCATGCTTCATGACTCATGCTTAGTAATAATAAATTACTAATTATCAGTTAAATTTTAGTGAAAATTTACCGTGTGTCACACGAAGGCCCCTTGGTTTTGCTTATGTTCAAGCAGAAGCAAAGTTTAAGCCTTGAGGTTTGTGAAGGTTTTGTGTGAGCGCAATTTTTTTTCCTTATATGTTTGGCAAATTCCAGAGTCTGTTTTAGAAAATTTATGATTTTAATACTTCTTTCCTAAATGTGTATATCCTTAGGCTGCTTCTTTAGGATTTTAAGGGAAGACATTGTGCTCTCAACAAATTCTCTCATCATTTTTTCTTCCCTCTCATCTCTTTTCTTGGATTTCTCAATGTGCTTAAGAATCACTTTTTACTTTGGTTCCAACTAAACTTTTCACTTCTTTCATCCTAAAAGCTTCATCTACTTTAGCCTTCTCTAGTATCCTTTTCTCAATTTTTGTCCCATAATCATCTCCCTTTTTGGTCATAGTTTTCATGACCTTGTGCTGGAAGTTGTCCTTGGGTCCATAACTTGTTTCCACATGCCATTTGTAGCAATGATCAACTATCCGTCAAATAGATTCCAAAGCTTGGTCAGGCGTCATGCCCGGAATAGGTCTATGTGAATCAAGAATCCGACGGGTCTCGACGTTAATGCCTCTATAAAAAACGTAGACAATTTGATGCTTATTAAGGTCACGAGTAGGACAACGATAGAGAAGCTCATTGTATCTTTCCCATGCTATGAGTATTTCTTTTCTTCCCTTCCTTGAGCGAACCTCTGATATCACGAGAAGCTTAGCAATTTTCGAAGGAGGGCAGAATTGTTGTACAAACTCTTTTCTGAGTCGATCCTTGATGCAGGATTTCTGACCATGTTTTACATTTATAGTTACTCGTCTACCTATGGCCTACTTAATGCACTAACGGGCAGTGTACCCGGTCGCATGTAGTGAGGGAACGGTAAGACCGAGGTCGTCCCAAGAACGGTTGATTTCTAGCTGTCTAATTAATTAAATTTGTCACATAATATAAGTTTTAATGATAAGATTAATTGATAATATTTAAGGTGTCACGTGATCAATTGGGATGGTTCTCTGGTAAACAAGCTAATGGGAAAGATAGTGATGCAATTCTTAAACCGAGTTCATCCACAAGTGGATCGTGGCAAAAGTCGGTAGACTCCTATGGTCAATTCGTCTAACCTATGATTCTTAGAATCCTCACCAAGATGAACAGTCACCCGGATCATTCGGCAATCTAATACATCATTAAGAGCCGACGCTTACTATCGCATTACATGGGTTCTAAAAGTCACTAGATTCCTGCTTCAAGTGGGGGTTTAAGTCGCTAGAACATCATTTGGTCAGTTCGTGCTAACCTATCAGCAAAGGCTTCCACCCGAGGTCAAGATTCTACCCTTGATAGTCAAGTTGTTTTTAGTCCCCTAAGCCAAGTCATTAAGTACTGCTACATGCAAGATTCGAAATAATGAGTGCCCGGGCGCTAGCATCTTAAACACTCATCCCTAACTTCTTAAGTTCATCCGGACGACCGGTGATCATTTGGTCAGTTCGCACAAGCGAGGAAAGGGTTTGATGGAGCTCCTAAGGTGGTTTCCTCAAAAGTTTTATGCACTTGGTTTCTTTTCTCAAGGTACTCAAATATAGATATATAAGATCCCATTCTCATTACTTCATCCCACCATCTTGATTTATCCGAATTAGTAATATTATATTTCTTCATGAAAAAATCTAATCGCGGATATAGTGGATTCACGTTCTCCATAATGGCTAACGGAATAGTCAATGGGAAAAATTACAAACAAACACACAAAGAAAAGATAGACTACGGAAGCTAATAAAATAAAAAACTCACTGACAGGAATCAAGTGAGTGGCCCTAATCGAGATAGAAATCGAACTAGCTATTCTATTCCCTGGCAGCAGCGCCAAAAACTTGATGCGGTTTTCGTAGGGAAAACTGTCACTGTTGATGCATAATCTGGCGCGGGCAGGATTCAACGACTCTCCTTGGCCGTTAGTCGTCTTCTCGAGCCCTAGTAGACATGTCAACAAAAAGAACCCGTTAGGAGTGGACGAGGCGTAGCCCCGGGCCACCTCCGACGGTCAAGGTAGTATGCGATGTAGCATATATCAAAGTTAGGGTTAGAGATAACCTGTCATGTATTTATAGGGGATGGATTAGGGTTTAGGTGTAAAGTGGGCCGCATCTGCCGGGCCAGACCCATTCCTGGCCCAGTCCGGACCATACGTCCACAAGCCCCCCAAGTCTAGTATGAGATAGCGCATGGCTATGTTATGCTAGACTTAAGTTCTGTTTATGGCCGCGTAGGCCTAATCAATCATGACATTGCGATTGTGAGAGTGGATCCCGTATCTTGCATCACGGGTTAGAGCGTACCTTTTGTACCCGTACGGCGTAGCATGGTGCAAAGAAGGCGTGCGTCGGTAGCGAAGTGCGCGTTGTCGGCGACAAGGGGTGCGACATAAGACGTGCTTCTGTAGCATAAGTGCGCGCTGTGCGCGACAAAGAGGTGCGACAGAAGACGTGCTTCAGCGCAGAAGTGCGCGCTGTGCGCGACAAAGAGGACGTATGCGCATACGGAAACAGTGGTAGCTTATACCCTGGTAGCCCCCCAGGGTAGAAACCTACTTTTCCTCGAGCAAGTTTTACAACCTCCTAGGTAGTGAACCTAATCGTTGTAGTGTAGTAAGGGTAAGCCGAGTGGGTTGATCGTTCTCTAGGGGAATAAGAATGTTAGTCGAGATGTATGACGAGACGGTAAAGGTGAGGATGATTCTTTTTAGCTTTTCATATTTTTTAGAAAACAATTAAATTATCTCAGGGTTTGAAGAGTGGAGTTTCGTAATTCTACCAATTAAACTACTACTAAACTAAATGCAAAGAGAGTGAATTAAGAATCTACAAGAGAGGTGAAGCGTATCTACTTATGATATATTACTCCTTGCTAGCTATCCAATTCAACCTACTGATTTGTCACATCCTTGTTTTAATTGGTGCGTCGTATTCCATGTTTTAGTCATAGGGCGGTGCTAATTGTCGCTAATTCTTTAAGTGTATAAGTCTCCTCCAAAATATCCGGGATCGCCAAGTACTGAGGTATCCCCCCCCAAATATTCCGGTATCTACAAGCCGCAACTCACGTAGTAAATACAACGGGAGCCTACTAGTGCACTCTAGGGAATATAATCGTTATTTAGGCCTTTCATTGCTAGCAACAATTAAAGAAGAAGTAAGTTTTCCTTAATCTAACGTGACAACCAATATACAAGAGACAGTAGGATGCAAGAATTATAAACTAAATGAATTAGACTCATTGAATTTGTCACATCTTACTGATGAAGATAGACACAAGCATCAATAAGAAAACAACAAAATATAATTAATTATATACAAGTTTCATAAAATCATAAGTAAACACTAGATGAATTAACCAAGCATAATCAATGAAGAGCAAGGAACAATAATGATAATTGAAAGCAACAATAATGATAATTGAAAGCATAAAATAAGATTGAATCGATAAACAAACTATTACAAGATGTTTACGAAATGATAAAGACCCTCAAAGTTCTTTGGAAAAACACCTACCTAAACCCTGGAATCAGACTTAGGGTTTAGGGCTTACAAAAAGTGAAGTTATAATGTTATATTTATAGGCAGATTTTCTGTTGGCAAAGGGTGACGGCGTCAGCACCAACATGTGACGGCGTCGCAATGATTTCTTCACCAAATCATAGATTTTATCGCTCTGGTCATGTGGGCTTTTGAATCACCTAAATCCGAGTTCGTATGCAAAAGATATGGCCAAAATAGTATCAGCTACTTCGCGCGCATGTCATGGTAGCCTAGATCAACTTGTGACGGCGTCACTTTGTAGTTGTGACGCCATCAAATAGTCGCCTTTAGGGTTTCGCCGGACCCAATTTGAATTGGGACGGCGTCCAGAATTTGATGCTGACACCGTCAGGATGTAGATTATCTTTGAGACGGGCTTTGGGATGTCGTCACTCGTTAGTATCCAAAATCCTACTGACATGTCGCCTTGACACTTTAGGGGTGTTGGAGAGGGCGACGACGTCACCCTTTGGTTTGGAACGCAGTCTGGAGCACTGTTCCAGCAAGTTTTCTCCACTTGAGTCGTTTTCTTCATATTTT
Source organism: Chrysanthemum makinoi (assembly GCA_910596185.1). Lineage (NCBI taxonomy): Eukaryota > Viridiplantae > Streptophyta > Magnoliopsida > Asterales > Asteraceae > Chrysanthemum > Chrysanthemum makinoi. The sequence continues at coordinate 229,728,208 of OU343218.1, forward strand.
AGCCTAATATCATCCAAAAGTGCATCATTTTGCTTCCAAAAGACCTAAAATGCAAAAAGAAGCGATTTTAAGCAGTAACTAATATAAAATGTACCAAATTAGGGCTTAAATGACCTCCTAAAAAATATGCGTTTTAAATCCTTATCAGTATTCTCCGTGAGATTGATGAAGCATTGGATTACCAGGTGAAAGAGTTCAAGATCAATAGGATGAATCCAAGGATGAACACTAGGTTTTGGTCAAAAAAGGATTTGGACAGGAGCAAAGCATTTATGTTTGCTATTCAGAAGACACTGAAGACAAGGAGAATCTTCCGCAACTTGGAAAGTTTTGTTGGTGGAAGAGTTCGAGAAGGTGATTACCGACTTTTGCAGAGAACCGAATGAGAACATTATGTATGTAATATTTAGAACTCTTGTGTGGTGTTGTTTTTGTAATATGTTATAAGAACTTTGCAAAGTTTAAGTAGTGTTATAGATGTGGAAAATAACCTCCCTCACTAATTGAGGGGGAGCATAGTAATGTTCCTTTATCAGAATATATTGAATCAGAAGACATTTTCTCCCAAATTTTCTAAACTTATTTAAATCAATTGGGATCTAAAATCTCAAAGGGTTTGAAAATTTTGATAGGGAGAGAGAATGTGATATAAATATGAAATCTGATAAAAAATGTGATCTTTCAAACTCAAGTGTGGGTCCTTCATATGTGCTAAACTATTTCGTATATCGATGCACATATTGAGGGGGAGCGAATGGTTTATGATGGCAATCATGGAAGTATACAGAAGACCGACCATTTTATTTATTGCACTAGAGTTATAAGGATGGTGAGTTTAGGTATTCGTTCCCATGATCCCGCCAGTGCCGGAGGGATCTACCCAGAGGCAATCCACAAGTTAGTATAGAAGTCCTTAGGTATGATTTAAAAAGGAGAAAAAGTGAGAATAAGGGAAGAGTGCTGACTGAGATGGAGCTAGTACTGGAACAAACCCAACAAGGTTCTAGTGATGAAATCTCGGTAAGCGCTGAAGCGGTTGAAGAATGAAAAAGAAATATAAAGATAAAGGATGAAAAGAAATAGCCCTCCAAAAATTCAACCTTAGGGCAGAAACGAGGTTCAATTCATATACTACTGGTAGTTACCAAGGTAACGCTGGTATTGAAGACAAGACGTCATGGACCTAGTGACGCACTACACTAAACCTTCCGGCCAATCAAGTTATCTTAAAAGGACTTGTTTCATTCTCACGGGGAACCGGTGTAATCTATCGACTTATCTCTTAGAGATGGTTGATATTGAAGCAGGACCCTAGTCTTCGCACAGGAAAACCAAAGCGCACTATTGAGTCTATAGTCAAGAGATCATCCATAAATCTCATTAGGACACATTTTCATTATGCTTACTGTTTCATACACTATGAAAAGTAAGGAAATATTCATTAAAAGTCCTACGCACTATCCTTGTGGTATTGCCAGAACATCCGAGTAATACGTAAAGCACAATGAAGATGAAAATCCTTCTAGAGCCAACATCAAACAAGCTCTTGGTGGGTGACATGTGAGATTCATCATGCATCAAACTTGTGACAACTAGAAAAAAACGATGGGCGATTCACATTTGAATCAACCTTGTTCCAGTAAATGAATTGACGGTTGCTTTTGGAATTTCTAGTTAATCAATGAATCCCAATTCGCTGGTCCACTCACTCCGTGTTGTCTACTTTGTGACGTTTCGGTTTGAGATCGACTAGTACAACTGCGAAACCGTGTCAAAGAGATTCTTCGGAATTCTACCTGATCACAGGAAGTATTCATACTGATCAACGGGGAACCGTGGTTCTTGCAACCCTATTCCTCGAAAGTGAACAAAGACACTTTCGTCTTTTTTATTGCTAACTGTTGTTTGCAGGAATTCCTGACGGTTGCAACTGAAGGCCAAAGAGACTTCAATTCATAACCACATGTTGACACTTCACGCTCACAATCAAAGAAATCATGATAATTGAAAGACATACAACATTGCTTCCGCAAGTCTGATGCAAAATATCATGATCCAGAAAAGTGTGAGCATGTTAGTCCGAAAGTCACAACGTCACATAGAAGCTTTAGTACAAGGATGAATCGGAGATTTACGGTGGCTGATGATCTCCAAGATCACACAAGTCAAAGGAACATTCATTAAAAGGATCACTACTGAGATGCAAAATTTTGTTGACATTAAAGAATCAAAGTCTACGAGCTAGGATATTAAAGTCATGTAATAGAATGATATGATTCAAACTGTAATTTATGGGATGACCTCCCTTAGGGGGAGATTGTTAGGATTATAGAAATCTATGTGAAAGACTCGGTCACCCCAAGTAAAGTCTAGCATAGGTTAGCTCGTAGGCTTACCAATATTAATAGTATTAGTTTAGTTAGCGTATCACCTATGGAGTCGGGTCGGGTCGGGTCTTTACCCACTGTCAGCCCGCTCCACAGCCCAAGTAGGGGCGTATTATGTCTTGTATATATACCCTTTCCCATCCATGGGAAAGGGTTGGATGTTCTCACATATTAATCATTCAACTTCAAGTTTCTCTCACTAAGAACTCCCATTCTCTCTTGCTCTCTCTAGAAATTCGACCTAACTTACTAATCCGACTTGGTGTTATGATTACAAATATTCTACATGATTTATACAGAATCCTATGAGATTCTTTGGTGAATCACTTGTAATTCATAAAGATTACCCATGTGATTCATACAGAATCTCATGAGATTCTGTATGAATCACATAAAAGATACTCGTCAAGTATCTTTATGGATCACATGTGATTCTATGCTTCTTTGTTTTTTTCTATTATCTTTTCTTTGTCGAAACAGGAACAGGCTCTAAAAAAATATGAAGCGTTTATCAAGAATCTTTATGGATCACATGTGATTCTATACGAATCACAAGGGATTATTTACTGATTATTCTCTTTTAGTACGTTTCAAAACAGGTAAAAAACATCTACATCTGAAAAGCTGTGACATAAAAGAATAAAACTAAAAAAAAGTGATTTACTCATTTTTACAAATCATTTGCTATTTTTTAAAAATAACAAATCACAAGTGATTTTTTTACGAACCACGTGAGATTTTTCTGGACGGAAATTTTGAAAAAAAAGTTCGTCGAAAATACATAAAAGTGCATATTTATAGAAGGATGATTTAATTCTCGTCGCGATAGTGTATTTTTTGTAGCTTGAAGTTACCGTTTGTAAGATATGTTATTTTTTTAAAAAGTTGAAAAAATTAGTTTTTATATTAAATGAGCTAGAATAACAATTTTAACATTCCTTTATTATTTTTTGGTTTGATCTATACTGATGAAAGGAAAATAAAAGGTTAAAATGTGCTTATTTATTGTTATATGATATATGATTTGTCAACTCACTTTTTAAAGTGTTTTTCTATCAACAAACAAGCTCCGCGCCAAACATGATTTGTCATCAACAAAATCAAACCCTAAATTATCAACAAAACCGATGCCCAAGCGCGTCACCGAACGACGACTGATTAACGATGAGAACACGAAACAGGTAAAAAAAAGTTGGGATTTCTTGCGTTAGCGTAAGATTTGTCATTTGTTTCTCTTTTAGTACGACTTTACTGATTATTCTCTTTTAGTACGTTTCAAAACAGGTAAAAAAGTTAGTTAGTACACTTATTTTGACCCTTCTTAACATAAAATCAAACTTTGCATGTAATTTTCTTGGTTTCATTTACAAATGCTAGCTTCTTTGTTTTTTTCTATTGTCTTTTCTTTGTCGAAACAGGAACAGGCTCTAAAAAAATATGAAGCGCTTATTAAGAATATCGATGCTTGTAAACAGCTTTCCACTATTGCTCGAACCTCATTTGGTCCCAATGGTAAACCACTTTTATTCTTTACTTTTATCTAAACAAAATAAATTAAAAATAACCTTTTGGCTTATGTAAGTTTAATATACTAAGCTTCTATATTTACTTGTAAGGAGAGTCAGAAAACATAGCATAGCATCGATGGAGTCGGATATCTTGCATTTAGTTATCTGTTAATTTACTTGTAAGGAGTTATAAGATGTAGAAGCATTATCCAGAATAAAAATAAAGAGTTAATACTGTAATCGGTAAAGTATGTTCCATTAGTCTATGATATTCGGGTCTTGTGTTCTTATAATGTTAGGTACGGATCGGCTAGTTTACAAGCTATTTCTGAATGAGCTTGTGGTTGAGCATCCCACAGCCAAGCTGTTGGTGTTAGCAGCGAACGAACAGCAGAAGAAATTTGGTGATGGAGCCAACATAGTGGTTTCAATTGCAGGGCAACATCTCGAGGGTGCCAAAGAGCTTATCACAAACAGACTCAATCCCACTGAAATCATTAATGCTTACAAGAAAGCAACTAACAAGGTAGGTTTTTGTTTTGTTTGTTTGTTTTTTTTTTTTTTTTTTTCAACTAAAAAATTACCATCTTGTGCACTGGTGATATACCTAGTTTATTTATTTATACGACCATTTATATATTGCTAAGCAACCTACCTAATAACTGTAAGCCATCACCCCAATTGGTATTAATGGAATCAAATAATACATACCATGCTACACATTATACCTTTTGGATCCGCAATTCACATAATAAGTTTCTCGTGTTTGCTAGCTAATGTAAACAAATTGACCCCAACTTATACTCTTTGTTTGTTTACAGCTGGGTGAGATTTTAGAAGCTTTAGTTGAGGAGGGTTCTGAGACCATGGATGTGAGGAACAAAGACCAAGTCATTCTACGTATCAGAGCTCCTGTTTTCACTATAATATACGAAAAGGTGGATTTCTTGTGTCCTCTTATTGCAGAGGTACATCTCTTTTTCTTCTTGTCAAAAGGTTATCCTTTGGTCAAAACTCCAACTGTACATGTTCATGACGGTTTTGTTAATATTTGATTATTGCAGGCATGCATTCAAGTTTGCCCAAAGAACCATGTAAACTTTAATGTCGATAACGTGAGAGTTGCTAAGATTTTCGGTACAACTGTGGGTGCCAATAAAACCTTTAAAGGCATGGTTCTAAAAATTGAGACTGTTGTTGGGAGTATACAGAGAATTGAAAAAGCAAAGGTTAGTGTAATTTGTAAAGCTTGAGTTCTAGATGCACATCTATAGTCTTTTTAGCTCTTGAATTCCACATGCACCTAAGACAAATTAGACGCACACGAACAAATATATGCTATAAATTTTTATAGATAGAGCCTTATTGTGAAATCCATTGCATTGTCTGCCTAAATTATGCATAATAGTGCCTCCCTCATTAGTTATCATATAAGCATCCAATTGTTGAAGCTGAAAGGGGTTATTGGTTCTATAGGTGCTTGTTATAGCTGGTGGTGTTGATACAACAGAGAGTGAGCAGGTGCGTTCCTTCATTTTCATTTTCAAACATGTTTTGATGCAATCAGGCTTCATTGTTTAGGACGAAACTCTCTATACGTTTAAATATGGGTTGGCCCCCAAGATTCAAGGAGTTACTACATATTTGTTACTGTTGTTTTAAAATAAGTCCACCAAACAATAATTTGGCCCACCTATAATTTGTATTTGGACCACCCGGATGTAAAATCCTACTTGAATGCGAATATTAAGAGTTAAAATCTTAGTTATTTGTATTTGTTATACCCTTGTAGTTTGAAAAGAGTTAAAATGGCGAACTACCATTGAATGTGAATATTAAGACCATAAATATATTCTACTTGATTCACAACAGCTTGAAGACCTGATCAAAGACTTAGGTGCAAAGGTCCTAGTTAGTGGAGCCGGTGTAGGACAGAAGGCTCTCCAATTCTGCAACGATAACAGGTAATCATGCTCAATTCATACCTGTTTCCAAATAGCGGCCATCAAAACCGCAGCATCTTTTATTTTATTTCTATATACTGGTTTGAAAGTTGCATTGTGATTTGTTCATTCGTTTACAGGATCATGGTCTTAAAAATTGCTTCCCAGTTTGAACTTGACTGTTTTTGTCGCACAATGCTGTTGCTCTTGTAAGCACCGCATATATAAATATATTACTGCATTTTTTATGGCTAATGTTAACCAACCTTTGCTGATAAATAATTATTTAATTTGCAGTTGAAGCTTAAGAGTACTGTAGACCCTTCTTATCTTGGAGACGTTGACTCCATTTTAGTTGAGAACACTTGCGGTGATAGGGTAAATACAACAGTTTTGTTTTCTTTCTGGTTGCTGTTGTTTCTTTCATCTATTACTTAACGTAACCCATTTGAATATTTATTACATTTGTTTAGGTAACTGTAACAAATGAACAAGGTGGTGTGGCTACTGTTTTGTTGGGTGTGGCTACTGGTTATATGGGACGAAGTACTAAAATCAAATTTCATGAACTACTGGAAAGGGCTGTTGTTAAGGGTGTCAATACCTACAAGGTTTCATATTAATTTGATTTGAATCCCAAAAAAACACAATTAATTACCCTAACTGTTCTTGTTTCAGGCGCTATGCAGGGACAGTAGAATTGTGCCTGGAGCTGGAGCCACTGAAATCGAAATAGCCAGGCGACTGAGAGTATTTGCTTTCAAAGAAACCGGGTATTGTTATATTCTATTTTTGAACCTAAAATGCGTAATATATGTTTCGGAATGATAGAAATAAATTTGAGTTTGTGATGTATTAATTTGCAGATCATCAGATGCGCATGCAATTGCCAAGTATGCTGACAGCTTTGAACTCATAACAAAAACATTGGCTCAACACGCTTTTCTAGATGTAGAGGATATCATGGAAACATTGAAAGCAGATCATGAAGCTGGAAATGTCAAAGTTGGCATAGACGTGGAATACGGAGATTGTAAGGATGCCTCCACATTGAATATATGGGATCTTTACACCACCAAGTAAGCACACACATTTCTTATATTTAAATATATATGTTATCTTTCACAAGGTGTAGTAGAGCTTGGTTTGTTTACACATATAATCATTTGGATGACTAAATTTTTGTCCAAGTACATGTTGGAAACACTCCAATTGTACTGACATAAAAAAAAAAAAAAAGCTGATTGAAATATATCAGTTTCACATCTCAAATTTAAACGCCTCATTATTAGCACTAAAGTTCACGAGTAACACCAAAAGCTTGTAGAAAAATAATGGAATAATTTGTAACCTTGATGTATGCTGCATACTTATCTTTTCTGTTTAAATTAAATGACAATGCTAAATCCTGGATCCCTTCGCAAACCTACCATGAGTCTGGTCTAAAGCTGTCTTACATTTTTACTTGTAGGTATCACGCGCTCAAGTATGCTGCTGATGCAGTTTGTGATGCCTTGAGTGTTGATCAGGTACAATGTTAACCTATTATTCCTGCGATTTTCGTGTGCCTTTTAATTCTTAAATCATAGTATCTAGTTATTACCTTGTTCGGGTGGAGTGTATACATGTGATATCGGCTTGAGTTACAGTCAAAAATATAATCTCTTTACGTACTACCAGTTTTTTCATATACAACTTTCAATTTTGTTTGCACGGCCCAAATAAGATGTCATATATTTGTCAATTGAAAAAAATTCAAAATAATAGAGTCAAATTCTGTTTAGAATAAGATTCCTGCAACTGAATTTGTGGTACCAAAACCATATATGTTTAATTTTAACTCTTACTTGATGCCTGTTTCGTTTACAAGTGTTTCTTTGTTTTTTTGTTATTATCTTAAATCTTGTATCAGCTAACAAATAGTTAAAGATTAGTGAGTGAATACATACTTTTTATGCTAATCTTTTCTTTGTCGAAACAGGCTCGAGAACCTCAAAGTATGTTTGACCGTCTAATGGCCGAACACAACGCTAGCGGTGAATCTTTATGGCAAAATGAATTGCAAATTATGGAATTAATTTCTATATTTTATAAAAGCATATGGACAAATAATCTACAACCCAAAAGTGAGATGGAGATGCTGGCAGTTAAAAGTCACGGAGATAAGCTATTTGTGTTATCTTCAGTTGGTACACTATCTTCGGTTGATATTCGTTCGAGTAAAGTTTGTTGGTCCATCCCAACTGACATGGCACTATATCTGGATTTATATAAAAGTTCAGAGAGCTCTTATTTTGTTGATTCCTCCAGAGTTTTCATCCATGTAAAGGAAACAAAACCAGTGGTGAGCAAATACAACCTAATCGACTATGTTTTGGACGTGTTAATGCTTTATTTTCTAACTTAAAAAATAATGGTTTTTAATTCAAAAAGTTTTGTAACAATAACAGAACATGGTAATACTGTCTCTTAAAGATATATGTTAGTTTTATTCAGCTTGATTTGTAACAATTTTTCCTTCTTTTATACTTTTGGTGCCCCAGGATTTTCGATATCATAAATTTGAGGCTTTTGAAGAACCCTTCAAATTTTTCAATGAAGACGTTGTTCCATCAAGATTGGTAACTCAAATGTATTTTGATCCGGTGGAGGGTTGCCGCACTGCTCCTTTGATATCAGATTGTGACGAAATCCTCTGTATTAGAGCCATACATGGTCAGCTAACTAGTTACGAGCGAGGAACCAAGAATATTTTATGGTACGAGAGGGTTGCTACTTTTTATATTTGGATAGTTGGTAGGGAGGAAGGTGTAAGGTTACAACAACAACAAGAAGAAGAACACCAATCCATGCTCAAAAAATGGTAGAATGACAGAAGGTGTAAGGTCGCAAGAGAAAAATCATGTTCTACTCCTGCCACAAGTCATAACAAATGCGATAATTCCACAAGAAGTCGTTTGAACTCCGTAGCTATTTCTTAAGAAGCTAGTAATTCACAAATATTTCAAAGCTGTGTTAAAAGTCCATAGTTGTCAGGATCCCGATCCTGATCTTAGGATCTTATGATTTTACGATACTGCAAAGCAAAAACGATCCGGATCCTACATAGGATCTTTGCAAGCTTAAGATCTTATAGGATCCCGATCTTGACCATACGATCTTACGATCTAATCCGATCCGATCTTACTTTTCTCGGATTACAAACTAAAAAACTACAAATTTATGCGTTGTTTGTTTGTAGAATTCAAAAACAACATGTTAATCTTTTTAAACATTTTATAATCATAATTTAGGACAACATTTATATGAAACATTCATAGTATTTTATGGTTATAATGTATTAGAATTTGTAGATTTGTATAAAATTACATAAACTATTAAGAAATAACATTAGAGTAGGATCTTAAGATCCCGATCCGATCTTACGATCACGATCTTGTAAAGACGAAAACGATCCTGGGTAGGATCCCGATCTTGACAACCTTGGTTAAAACAATTAAATTCTGTTTTATGCATTATGTAACTTATCTTTTTCCTTGAATATAAGCAATATTTTGACGTTATACCAAATTTGTTTAGTTTTTTGAACGCATCCTAACGGTCTCTCTAATTCTAATGCTGCATGTATTGAGATTACAGGGTATGATAATGCATGGTCCACTTTCTGCTAATAATCTCAATACATGTATCAAGCAGGAAGCTTTGTAAGAAGATTCAAACAATGATTAATAATTTCTCATTTTTTGAACCATATAAAAACAAAAGTGCGGAAAACAATTTAATAGGAGATGCATTTTCTAAACTTAAAGTTATAATTTATAAACATGCTGGAATTCTTGGTTTCTTTTCGGGAATTGATACTCACACCTCATTTATTGATTACTGCATCAATTAACTGCATTCACGGCCAGATCGCATAACACTGTTGATTAATCAAAAAATGATCACCTCCCTCTTTCACATGATCAAGATGGGTCGAACTCAAGTAAATTTTTCTCTCATTTGCTCGTCACATATACACTACTGGGGTGAGATCAATAAAGATCACATAAAAAATAAAGATCAAATGGATCAATCTCAATCATTTATTTTTTATCAAATTAATTAAATTCACTTTCACCGTTATATTTAAAAATTAAATATCTCACAAACCGTCAATAGTTAGATAAAACTAATTATACCATTACGACAAGAATAAAATTATCTTTGTATAGAGATCCAATATTGTATATTTTGGCGAACGAACTTATTTTTTATCATTTTTTGTGGGTTTCGATATATTACACTATAAATGAAAATTTTAAAAATACTCTTTTGTGTTTTAACATAACCCCTAAACTACAAACCCTAAAAACCCTAACCCCTAAACCCTAAAAACCCTAAACCTTAAAAAAACCCTAACCCCTAAACCCTAAAAAACCCTAAAAACCCTAAACCCTAAACATCTAAAACCTTAAACCCCTAAAAACCCTAAAACCCTAACCGCTAAACCAAAAAAAACTAAATCTTATCCGCTAAACCGTAAGAAACCTAAACCCTTGACCCCTAAAAAACTTAAACCAAAAAAGTCAAACCCCTAAACTTTAAACACTTAAGGTTTTTTTTTGAATTAAGTGGATGGGTCCATTTCTGTTAATGAGTCTTAATGGGGAGGATCACCTTTTGCTTTCTCTCTCCATATAAACTATTTAACAGAAAAAAAAAAAAAAAAACATATTATATGTGTTGCCCCACCACTATCTCCCCATTAAAACTCATTAACAGAAAAAAGAAACACCCCCTTAGACCCTAAACCCACAAAAAAGTCAAAAAAAAATTCGTCGAAAGTATATGATGTGGGATATCAAATTAAAGGTAATTTTATGCTTGTCGTGATGATATGATTAGTTTTGTCTAACGATCAATGGTTTGTGAGATATCCAGTTTTTAAAAATGAAGGTGAAAGTTTATTTTATTGTTTTGATGAAAAAAATGAATGGTTGACAATGATCCATTTGATCTTTAGTTTTTCTTTGATCTTTATTGAACGAATCTCATACACTACTACACTTTCTTCTAGCTAATGGAAGTGCATTAATCATCAAAGTGATGTGATGCTGAAATTTGTGAGGAGAATGAAGTGTTTATTTGAGAAAGTCACGCCAGGAAGTCCTCTCATTCGTAAGATAAGACCCGAAAATGAAATAGGAAACAGGGCCTATGCTTCTACGTAAACAAATCACTCACCAACTTGAACACGTGGCCATGTGATGTTGAATTTTGTTATACAATTTTTTAAGTTCAAGTTATCTACAGTTACCGACCAAAAAACCAGATCACCAAATTTCCGAAACTGCTTGATCACTTCTATCTTTTCAGTGTTGGCTTGATGTAATCATGTAAAACCAACGGAACTAATTAAAAAATTAAATAAATAAATATATAAAATTCAACAAACAAACAACACCACTAAGTCACTAACTGTACATTTCGGATGCAAAACCACAAAAGCAGTAACAACTTGTTACAAATCAAATTTTCGGTCTTTGTTATGTATGCTAAAGAAGCACCTAAGGATATACACACTTAGGAAAGAAGTATTAAAATCCTGAATTTTGTAAAACAGACTCTGGCATTTGCCAAAAATATAAGAAAAAAAATTGCGCTCACACAGAACCTTCACAAACCTCAAGGCTTAAACTTTGCTTCTGCTTGAACATAAGCAAAACCAAGGGGCCTTCGCCCAGTTGGAATACTAGTCTTTAACCCGTCACTGACAACACGTCTAGACCATTAACGACCCCGTAAACTTAACCCCTCGCTGACAACACATCTAGACCATTAACGATCCCGTAAACACGAGTAACCTGGTTGAACCAAAAAAACAAAAAAAAAAATAAAATAAAATAAAACAATACTAACTTAGGACAAATTTTTTGAAAACTTTAGTAACTTTTTTTTGTATATTAACCCAATATTATTTAGTCAATGGTCATGTTTTTTTTTAGAAAGGCTTGTTAGTTGTAGTGGTTCAGGTAGTAGTGACATCCAATTGGGCAGTATGCTTATCCTCAACTCCGCCTGTACTTCCTCCTATTCCGCCTGAAGGGGTAAAAGTCTCGGGTGGAACTCGAACTTGAGACCTCCCCTAGCTAAACCTCCCCTCCCCAACTGAGTTAACCCAGTTGGTTTAGTCAATGGTCATGTTTGGCAACAATTAGGAAACTATGTCAACTTTTAAGTCACGTCTAGGAAATTTTTTGTTATACACCGACATGGATTAGGATGTTAGTGATCAACATTTGTAAGTACTAACTCTATAAATAGCGATATGCATGGATTTTTGTTTTAATTTCTTTACATTCTTCTTCGTTACCACATTCCTAACTCTATATTTGTTCGTCTGTGTTTAGTTTGTCGAAGTTCTTTGTGGTGCTTGGTGAGATTTTTATTTTTGTCGTTAGAGTTTTTAGGGTTAATCGATTCGTGCTAGTTTCTTGAATTTATTTCAACAGCTATGTGTTGCTCATACGGTTTTTTGATACCACATACGAGGACATTCTGTTAACAGGTCTTGAAAGTGAGTTTTCTAGGATCGATTGATCATAACAACATCATGCCAACATCATTCAAAGAATAAAAATAAAGAAACAAAGAAGATGGATATTGAACCTTTTAAAATAAGATCTGATATAAAGATACAGAAGGGTTGTTTTCTGTTACAGAACATGATAACTATATATACATATTGAATCGGTGTGAACATGTCGTTTCCTATAAATCAAACGTTGTGATGCTCTAAACCTAAATAGCCGTTTCTTTTCTGTAATGGGTTTGTTTGGCATGTTGGCCCAAACCAGAAAAGTAGCAGGCTTTTTTGTTTTTGGCGCAGACATTAAACAGGGTCCAAAAAATTCCTCCCTAATGTCGAGATGCCAAAACCTTCTTCTTTGTGAATCTTCTGATGCCTTCTTGAATCCTTGATGTCTTCTAAGTCTTCTTAGGGTGCAATCACATGATCGTCCTGATCATAATTGTGACATTTGGGCAAGTATCTTTAGCCCTTTGCTACGAAAATTGTAGTCATTTCAAGAACATGATTTGTTCGAGGTTTTGCACCCTGGTAGTGCTTGTAATAGCACTTTGAAAAAACATCTTCTTCTTGGTAACAAACGCAAACTGTGTTTTTATTTCCAAAATGCAATTTATTCTGGTTTTGTTCCTCCATAATTGGCATCCATGGTTGCGTCCCTTTTAAGAAATCGCATGTGTTGATTCCTGATTGGTGATTGATCATGACTTTGTTGCTTGATCCCCTTCGGCTCTGATACCAATGTTAACAGGTCTTGAAAGTGAGTTTTCCAGGATCGATTGATCATAACAACATCATGCTAACATCATTCAAAGAATCAAAAATAAAAAAACAAAGAAGATGGGTATTGAACCCTTTAAAATAAGATCTGATATAAAGATATAGAAGGGTTGTTTTCTGTTACAGAACATGATAACTATATATACATATTGAATCGGTGTGAACATGTCGTTTCCTATAAAGCAAACGTTGTGATGCTCTAAACCTAAATAACCGTTTCTTTTTTGTAATGGGTTTGTTTGGCCTGCTGGCCCAAACCAGAAAAGTAGCAGGCTTTTTTATTTTTGGCGCAGATATTAAACAGGGTCCAACACATGCATCTTCGTAAATCAAAGAGTAGATGATGGTAACGTGGATAAGGTAATGGTCTCCGATATAAAGGAGTAAAAAACAACGGTCCATGACTATGGTGAGGAAATTAAATTGATGTTGCTTGATGATGGGCCTGATTATACAACATATTGGATGTACTTTACAATGAATAATGGGACAATAGCCACTATTAATACTAGACGAGTACCAGCCTTATATTGCAATGATGACGTCTAGTTTTACTGCAAAGTTCGATGACCCATAAGTTTCTTTCAACAAACTATATTTGTAGATTAGGAATCGTTTTCTAATAACTACAATTCGATGCGTGGTTGCATAGCATAAATATATAGGTTTTTAAAAAATTATGTGAAGTCGATCTAAGTGTGTGAGTATATTTTCTAATATGATTGTTTTAAGTTATTAAGATTTTTAGTAATAATAGATTCAAGCATTACAAAAACAGCGGTATTATGTATGAATATTATATTGTAGTTTATAGGTATACCAACATGTGTGACCGTTTTTCTTGTTTTGTCATAATTTAGGCAAAGTGATAACTATTTTTTTTTAAATGTGTAACGTTTATCATTTGGTGTGTGGCTTTTAAAATCAGAATGTAGCGTTGCAAATTGGATATCACCATATAAGATTATTTTGTACTATCAATTTGTATGGATATTTATGCATTGTTCAAAGTTTCTATTTGTTTGCACAAATAATTATCGCTAAAGATCACAATACTATTTATTTTTTGTGATTTTAATAAACTTACATAACATTATTGATACACCTGTGTTTACAAGGGCTATACAATATATTTTAACTTTTAAACGACGATTCATATATGCTAGTCCCTTAAATGGCGCAAGAGCAACATTTTTTAAAATAACATTATACAAATGACAAATTACATGTGTCAAAGTAAAATAAACCAAAAACTACAATTACTTTGTCTCTCCTTTCAAAAAATTGTCACGGTTCACAACTACTTCATCATTTCTCATATAATTTTTCCAAATTTGAAACCCGATTTCACGTGGTTAACCGGTTGAACCGTTAGATAAAAAACAGGTCGATTTAACCGAGTCAAACCAATAGGTTGGTCGAAAAAATGTCAAATTAAACCGGTCACCCGTAAGCGGTTTGAAGTTCCTGTCTCCCGGCAGGTATCGGTTTCAACAGGTCAACCCAAGATTCGCTTCAACGGGTCAACCCTGTCGGTTTCAATTGATTGTTTTAATTTGGTAGATGTGCTTTTAATTGGGTGTACAATGTGAATAAATTATAGTACTTTTAAGTAATGGGGTATTTTAATAAGAGATTAATTATATTATTTATTTCTCTCCATCAATTCCACGTTTTCAACTTTCAACATTCAACATTTTTCACTTTTTCCACTTTGACCATTTTTCCATTTTATATAGTATAGATAATTGATAGTTTTGGTCGGGTTGTCGATGATGAGAACAATCGTAAATCACTTATGTCGATTGCACATTTCATATCATGGTATGAGTCTATTCCTGATATCATTGTCAAGGAAAAGAGTACTAGTGGATCTAGTAAAGAGATACCAGAAGACGAAGTGGGAGATATTTGTTGGATTAGCTACGATGAATACCAAAAGGGACAAATGATTGGAGCACTGGTGTGTAAATACACTTATCATGAAGGATGCATCAACAACTGGTTGTCGAGTAAGAGGGCATGTCCGAATTGCAGGGCTTTTATCAAGTTATCCATAATATACATGATATAATAACTAGGTTAGATGTTATCTACTTTCATTGTATTGCTTTGGTACTTAGTTTTTCTGAACAAAAAAAGTTATGCATGTACTATTTTTTGTACTATGATAAACAATATAATTTGAATTCCATATGTATTTTAATTGGTTGTATATTGTCTTGGGCGACAGTGTGTTACTTTCCTTATTATGATCTATTGACTTATAGAAAGAAATTATCATTAAATCACCACAATTTGAATATTACTTATATATACATGAATTAACCTATTATTATTAGTTTGAAATCCTGATTATTTTTGCTTGATTTGTTCTGCTTTCTATGTAAAATCCATATCAACTCCTCTAATTTCCCAATAACATGATTATTGATATATACATACTAGTTATAATGCCCGTGCATGCGCGTGATTTTTTCTTATTTTTCGAATAATGTATTTTTATTGATTAAGAAACAATTAATTTAATCTTTGTTTGGTTTTTATTTACAGTCTTTTATTTTTATAGACTTAATGAAGGGTCATATATATAGTTTTAAAAAGTTCTTTTCAAAACTTTATAAACCAAGTTTACTTACCATTTTTTAAGTTAGTTGTTGAATAAATATGCAACAATATACAATATATACCGCTTATCACCAGTTGTAATTTCAATTTTAACATAAATTGGTTAATGTGGGTCATGTAAAGCGTATTTGCTATAATGGGTCTACTTTCAAAGAATCTAATACGAAATGTGACAAATGGTTCTAGTGTCTGAAAGTGTACAAAAGTAATCAAAACGTATTTTCTAATGCAAATATCTATTAAATTGTATTATTATTGTAATGATTGTAACATTTATTCTAATGATCTGTATCCTATATAAACTTGGCTATTACTTCAAAATAATCAAATATACTCACATCTAACAAAATTCTAAATCTTTAGTTCTTAACATACAATAACCCTTTTTTATACACCGCCACTTCACATAGTTAAATCAAGCCAGCCATAAAGTTCTTTAATTTGTTGCTTGACTTTTAATCCTTGAAATCAATAGTAAAGATGCTTCTTAAAAAAATACTATTTAAATTTACTTTGATACTTTGGTTGGGTTAATTAAAGTGAAAAATAAAATTGACAATAGATTAATGAACAAAACATATGTAGCCAAGATATATAGCTAATAAATTACTACTCGTTTCAAGTTTCTAGTACAATTACCCAAAAAGTATAAATGCATGATTTAAGTTTGGCAATGTATGTTGCTGCTTATGTAGATCACAATCTTCTTCAAGAGGGTACATCAGTTCAAAGTGATACCTATAAAATTTCATCATCCTAGATTTTAAATTCATCTATATGTCCATAATACCTTCTCCAATAGCACAATTGGTTAATCTGATATATCTCGCCTTGCAAACACATGATGGAAGCTGCAGCGCGTCATCAAACCTCGTCAGCCTTCAAATGTTGATAAAATTATAAAGGAAAAATATTTGTAAATGAGTCAAAACATGTGAATTATTGGATCCCTTGAACTGTTTCAAGTTATAACTAAGATTTATAATATTGGCATTTGGGCTTCTGAAGATAGAACATAACTGAATACCAACTTGTTTATGATCTATAAGAATAATCTTTCAGAGTGTTTTGGCACACTTTCGCCAGCCCTGCACTTGATTTTAGTCTCATAAACTCTATGAATCCCTTCTTCAATTGCCACAATAGCCATGGATAACCAATATTCAGATTCAGTGTTAAGGTATATGCATTTGAAAAATTCACTCATTGGTCGTGTTGTTCTATTGCAATGTACTTGGAATATATAGAACCAAAAGATACAAATTGCCAAAACACGTACCCATGGAACACATATTGTAATGTCCTATAAACCAGAGTGAATCACATCTCACGCAATCTCAAAAAGTCCTGCACAAACATATAAATCGACAAAAATAAACATTTGAATGTGTGACTTATTAATAACACTAACAATAATAACTTGAAAATTTTGTAGATCAATATCAGGCATAATTTCACAATGAGAATATAAAAGAAATTGAAATTGATCCCCATTCACCGCCAAGACTACTATGACTACTTGGATATAACGACATTTGTTAAGGAGCAACACTACAAACACTCGTTGTAATCTTTTTAGCGTTGGCATTAACCACAAGGTTCACAACATCATTCTATGTATCAAGTTTCGGTTATATAAAATTATGAGATGTAATAAACATACATTTCAGATGCATGTATTTTTTTAAAGAAAACATACAGAAACATGAACCATCGAGGAATTTACTAACTAAAAGCATGTAAACATATTTTTCATTTGAATAATGATAGGCAACTTAGTAAATCAACTCAAATTTTACAAAGAACACATCACACCACTACTTCTAGCCACTCGGAATCTCGGGTAAGAAATAATGGACTCACCTCGTCTATTCTCGATTAGCTACACCATCTCTTAAAATTTAAATCTTATATGATAATTAAGCCTGAGTATAATAGTGGTGTGTCTGTCGTTTTCATCTTCACATTCACCTTCTTCCTGCGATCAAAATCATATGAGCAACAACCCAAAAAAAAGTAAATTGTATTTCAATGCCACTAATAACATATATATATATATATAAATATATATATATATATATATATATATATATATATATATATATATAGTGTGTTTAAAAAAACCATTTTTTAAGTAACTCGAACCAGCCTTTTTACTACTAACAATGCATGATGTACATCATATTTATGCATAATGGCATTTTTGTAAATAATTTAAATTATATAATAATTAAAAATAATCAAGAAGGGCAATTGAGTAATTTGTAAAATCTCTCCTAAATAAATGCTGGACATCACCCTAAAAATTTAACTGCCGCCTCATCTATTATTCTGGAAAAACAAAATAAACATCACAACCATTTTTCCTCTCAACCCCAAAACATCTAACTGCCAACTCACTTGACCTCCATCAGATCTCATTCGCCATTATCATAATGAAAACCACAAAATTAGATTTATATACAAACCCATCACAATAGTTGGCCGGATATTCATATCACCGGGTCCGACCACTTAAGTCAGCCACACCACCACATCCGACCACCCTTCCGATGCTCGTCACCACCTAAGCTGCCGAATCGTTTTTTTTTTTTTTTTTCTTTTGTTTTATTGGTTTCCTATTTGATATTATGTTTGTAAATTAATTTTGTTTCATCATCAACAAATCAAATCATAAATTCTGATAACATAAGATTGTTGACGTCGGATTGTTGTCGCCGGTTTTTCAGATGGCCGCCGGATTGCGGTCGCCGATCTAGTCATAGTTGTTGGTGGAGGGTCAAGCCGATTATGGTCGTTGGTTGGTTCCAATTAAAAGTGCAGGTTTGTTAACTTTTATAAATATTTCCAAAATGGGTTTGATATTGGTACGGTTTACATTAAAAGGAAAATTAGGGCCGTTTACATTATAAGGAAAAAGGAGCATGTTTGTTGTTTTTCAGTCACGCTGACTGATCATCTTTTTTTGCATCTACCTAGGCTTAATTTGCTTATTACTTACGGAGTATTAGGCTTTAAAGGTTAGACTAGTCTAATTAATTAGTATGACATAATTGTTTTGAATTTGTATCTAGATATATGGATTAGATGAGCGCATTAATCTATATGGTAAAGTTTTGATGTTTTGATTTATAATTGGACTGTTATACTACAAAGCAGAATATACATTTTTAAGTTTGCTATACTAACCGTTGGATATTTATGTTCCTGGAATTTAAATCTACTGAAAGTGCATGTGTTTGAGTTTGTGGAGTTTAAATGTACTCGGAGTGCATATGTGTTTTTATAGTTTATGAAGTTTAAACTCAATGGAGTGCATACGTGGTTTTATAGTTTATGAAGTTTTACCTGTTTAAGTAGTTGGTTTTGAATTTGTTTCACTGTTTCTTATGATGATCTTGATTGATTTGCTTTTATAAACTATTGTAGTTGAGTTTCAGTTGGATTTGGAATGTAAATGATGGAATAAGTTGATTTTTTTATAAAAATGTTGGACATTAGATTTGAATTGTGCTTGATACATGTGAAAAGTTTGTGCCTGTTTGTTACGGGTAGATAATACTAAATAGGCAAAGAGTGTGTATTGTTTGTCATTTGTTGACGTAACTCTATAGACGGCAAATGTGCATATATGTTATTTTCTTTCTTTTTGGCATAATTTGATATAAATAAAGATTGTTCATACGTGTTATGATTATAGATTCGTTTGATTGTGGGTCACGAGTTATGGCTTATTTTAGAAACTAGTTTTACAATTAATTTAGTATGGCCTAATTTGTGATATAACTATTTATTTTTTATTTTTATTTTTTTTCTATTTATTAATTTTTTTTTATATATATATATTTGTTTCAGCTGATGGCTCAACCATAGGAATGACGGTGTGTTATGAAGATAATCAATGGATGCACTTGTGCTTTTAGACGGCGTGCACAAATGTTCTCGAACTCGTGCATATATGTTCTCGAAGCCGTGCATATATGTTTTTATAAAATGTGCACACATGTTATAATGAATTTGATAACATATTGTTTTTTAATTGTATTTTACTTGATATCAAATTTTGTGTATAACATTTATGTTTTGGTTTTGTTATAAATTTGGATGTCTTATAAATAAAGTTCATATAGTTGGCTTTAAACTTTGAAGTTTAAGAAATTATGTGCAATTACCATTTTATGTGAAATTATATGCAAGAAACGTAAGCAAATTTACAATCTTTAAAAGAAACACACATGCACCAGTTTTTCTGAAAAGATGTATGTTGAAAAATAAATAAATTATAATTCCGAAAATTAAGGACCTTAAAAAACGTTTTTCAATTAAAAAAATAAAATAAAATAAAATAAACGTAGAAAAAAATATAAATAAGCTATAATTCCGAAAATTAAGGACCTTAAAACATGCTTTTTAATTAAAAAATTCATAAAAGAACAAAAAGGGTAAAAATGTGTTTTACAATTATGCCCTTTTCATTTAAATAAAAATATTTAGTAATACTAAATTCTTATTGGTTTAAATGGTTCTGTCAGAAAAGTTCTACAAAATTGTCTACATCGAACGCAAGTCTATATATATATATATTTATATATATATATATATATATATATATATATATATATATATATATATATATATATATATATATATATATATATATAAAAGGTTCGGAAAGCGAGTTCTTGATGAAAACGCAAACAACACCTTTACAGTGTGTTCTTGTAAGTGACCATACCATAATGGATATAATAAGGATCTGAGATCAAGGAAAGGATAATGCCACATGTAAAACTTAAGTATCAATAATTCATTTTATTGAAACAAGATAACGTATTGTTAATTATATACAACCATATGATGTAGAAGTTTGTTTCTTGTAGGTAGATATAGTAAAGAAAACAAAATGTAACAGACAGTACCATAAGTCATGAAGCTGATGCACTTGGTTGGTGTAATCCTCTTGGCAAGCTTAGCTTGTAAAAACCTAAGCCAAAGACCAATCTTATCGCCACATACCTAGCAGTAGAATGTTTCCAGATGGTTGGAACCCTACACGGTAAACACATCATTATAAGCTTGCTCCATAACTTGATCAGTATCATGAAGAAAATATCTAGTGTCAGAAACACAACTTTGCTCTTTCTTTGTAGCGCTTATCTTATCACGCCCGTATCAAATACCAGTTTTCAACCCAACTTAAATAACATATGACCAACAGTCTAAAATAAAACCTATTTGTTTGTAAGAACTCCAAACCAATGTATCAAACTATTAAAAATAAATTTCAAGCTGCTACATGATCACATTGACAACCATAACATAATCACTAACCTTATCAAGCACAACCTTATTTACCAGATCAACAACTCTTCTTAAGTTGTAAAAACTCTTCAATTATTGGTTTGAATTCGTCGGTTTCTTTAAAACCAGTGTTTCATCTTTCAAAGCAATAATCCTTGAAAACACAAACCGCTAAACAACTCTATCATCAAACAAAAACCACACAATCTACAAATATTATAGAAAGAACTTCACTGAAGCAATTCATCAAACACTTGGTGACCGAACTACATAACACATCAAATCACACTCAAATTCAAAACTAAGTAAAACCATATGCAATAACTTTAACTAAACAAAACCTTTAAACGAATCTAAGATGAAACCCAATATCTTACCGAAGTAGTCGATTAACTGTTGTTCTTGATCGATTGTTTAAATGGTTTAGAGTGTATTTTTGGGATGCAATAGGGTTTTTCTGGGTCGTCAAACGAATGTGATGGGTTGAGACTTCCGCCAAAAGTATAACGTAGTGTTTGGTAAAAAGTATAACGTAGTGTTTGGTACAGCGTAATGAGAGTAGGAATGGAAAAGATCATTACGACAAAATGAAAAATTTATGTTTGTTTACAATTGTCAATTGCAATGACTCATTACATGTAATCACTCATTATATTAAAAACCACCATTTTCATTCATTAAGGCCCCTTGTTTTTTTTTCATTACATCTTGTAATAGAATCATAATTACATAAAACCTCTTTATTAAAAAAAAATATCATCAAAGGCTATTTTAGTCTTTTTACTATCGATTCCATTTCGATCTATGATAATAACCAAACATAATTATAACCGTAATGCGTCATTTCATTACTTCATTTATTCTATTACGACATTCATTCCATTCCGTCACTACTTTATTCCATCATACCAAACAGACCCTAAGTGCGTGTTGGGGATGAATGAGGGAGTAATGATGAAGCGTGTGTTTTTTTTTTTACAAATTTACAATTCATTCCAAAAATAAGGAAAAAACCCTTTTAAGTACATGTGTGTTTTGAATTTTTTATGCATTGGAATTATAAAACGAAAATCAAACTATTTTTTACAAATTAGGAAATATTTAAGTCTTTTTTACTATTTCTTTTTTTTTAAATATTAATTAATAACTCAAATATTACTTAAAAATGAATGATTTGATTTTTTTGAAATGAAAAGTCTCCACTTGAGATTTTATTTTATTATATAAAAGATTCACCACCAAGCTATCTGTATATTTGTATGATATATGACATAAATATTTTATATATAGGCTACGCTTCATATCCAACATCATCGAGATCCCAATAGTTTGATGATGATTAAATAAACTCAATGTTACTTTATATACTATCTTTAAATATTGCCTTCAGGGCACTCGTTAGAAAATCCCTTAGAAAAAGGTATTTATCTTCAATTAAACACACACTTAGGCTTTCTAAAATAAGGTAGATATAAGTTTGTTTAGTACTCCCTCCGTCCCTTAAAAAGTGTCTATCATACTATTTATGTTTGTCCCAAAATAAGTGTTCAATTTTTATATATGGACAATAATTATGACTAGTTTTCCTACTTTACATTTTTAATCAAAACTTGCATTAATTACTCATTTTTAATTTTTATATTACCTATGACGGTAAAAATGACATTTTATCAATCAAAACAAGCATTAATTACACATATCATAATTTATCATTTTTTTTTGTTTGTGGACTCTCTTTTTAGGACGGAGGGAGTAAGAAACTTTTAGAAACTTATTAAATCTAAAAATTCTTTTTTAAATGTTAATTATAGTAATTTTTTGGAAACTAGATACTCCAAATTGAAGTAATTAATTACATCAGTGCCTTTAAATTAAGAAAGGATTCGTTAAAGAAATGTCCATTGAGGAGTGTTGTTCCCCGTTCACTATCGTTAAAAACAGTTTAAGTTTATAAAACAAGTTAATAGTGAACTATGACTGAAATTAACATAAGGAAAACACACTAAGTAATTTTCAACATCATATTCTTATTAGAAATAAATCAACAAAGAATACGTTACCCAAGTACTTGCGGAATAGTACTTGGGATTGAAATGACAAAGTTGGGTGACTCCTCTCTAAGCTCAGGCTAAGTCTGAGCACAACTCTTAGAGCTCACTGAGCTATCTCAGAAACTAAGTTGTATTTGGAGGAGTGAAAAGATGGCTTGTGTGTATGTGTTTTTACAATTCACAAGCTTAATCTTTTCACTCCATCTCTTATGCTATTTATACATGTATGAGTTTTAACTCTTTCCTAAGTGACAAAATCGACATTATACGAAGACAAAATATCGATGTATTTTGTCTCGCATTTACAAAGACTATTCTAAGTAAAGGACAAGGTTGCTTTCCATATTTCAGTGATGACATTGAGCTTGTAAGTTAGCCATTCAGGGAAGGTTGACTTATGTTGATAAGGACTTCTTTATCTGATTCAAACTTCTCCCATACTCACGCTCCTTCTTCACTTTTATCCTTCTTCTTCTTTAGTTTGTCTTCAGTGTAAGTAGTTGGAGAGGAGTCTTAGGGATTCAGTGAGTTATTGTCATCACTCACCGAATCCATCATCTTCTTCTTGACTCAGTCTTCACCCTTTAAGTTCCGCCTTACTGAGTGGAGAGACTTCTTCATTGCCTCGGGTCGAGTATCCTAAAGATGACTCACGAGGCTATGCACTCAGCGACTGATTGTGTTTAATGATGAGTACTTGGGCTATTTTCTATTCAAATCCTAGATTAAAGGGTTTGGGTATTTTCTGAACCCAACAGTCTTCCCCTATTTGGATATACAAATAGCCTAAGTGGTTGATCAGTGTAAGTGAGCAAATGGCTTCTTCCTACACTGAATGTACTAATGAATACAATAAGGAACACCGAGTAAATGAATAAAACATACATCGTTTATTGATCGATTACATAGTTCCTATCACTAGTACAAAAGATAAAACAAAATGATGTCAATCCAGATGGATTCCCAATGCTTCAAGCTTGACCTTTTAGGTGATGAGTGTTTCTCTGTCAGGATGGTCTCTTATTTTGGCATTTAGGTATTGGCGTAACCTCGATATTTGCCTTTGGGATTGGATCCGAGGCCATGGAATATAGTGATCATTGCGCTACACCATGATCAATATCACTCAATTTTTGAAATGCTGGGTTTCCATAGACATCAATGTGAAATAGCCCTCTTTCATGCTCTTCAATCACTAAACAATTCACAAATTTAACCCCTTCGGTAGCTCCCTATTACACTCCTAGTGCACTTTAATCTCGGTTGGAACTCAACTCTCTTCCTTTTGCCAGTGGAAGTTTGTGGTTGAGATCCTTGAGGTGCGATCAAGGCAGTGAATTCCTAGTTGGTGGTGCATCCTCGCCTTTCATATCTTTTGTTGAGCATCTTCATCGCCTCCTTGACCACCTTATTTTGCTTCTTACCAATGATCGGACCAAGTTCATCAAGTTCGGTGATCCCAAAGTCACTGAATTTTAAGGGATCATGAACCTCAAAGTGTCTTTTGTCATCCCTCTGTAAACATTCATAGCCAATGGTATGGTGTTGGGAATAATCTTGACATCCGTGATTTTTCAGAAGCCTTCTGCCATCATGTCAGTTGTATTCCTCAATTCTTTTCGAGCTTCGCTTTTCTCTTTTCTTCATATCGCTTTCATTGCGCCCATTTGAGCGTACCGAGCATCCTTGAACTTTTGTCCCGCTCGACCCTTTGGGAGCTTGCTTGCATCTAATCCCATATTCTCGCTTCAAATGACTACTTTTGCTGCTTCTGTTCTTTTCTCTTCCTCGCCTAGTTTCAATCTTCTTTCTTCTTTAGCAAGATGTTTACTCAATTGTTGAGGTGTGGCGAAAGGTATTCGTCGCCGATTTTATAGGGGATCTTCTCAGCTCGTGAGTCGTCATTATGCCTTTGCCTTTGTCCCGGCCGAAGAAGATGATGCAACCAAGGGTGGTGTGGTTGTGATAACTGCTAGTGTTGTTGATGATGATGTTGGTGGGATGGATGAGATGGGAGTTCTGTGACCGGTGGTGATGTTGATGTGGGAGCTATAGAGCTGATGATGTTTGCTCCCCTCGTGTGAAGAGGAGTATCTTCAAATATTCTCCCTCAACCGCACAGCCAGCCAGGGCAAGAGTTGGTGTTGATGCCGGTGGGGACGGAGCTGCTGACCCAAGGCTTGATAAATTTCGGTGATCATTGCCTTCATGTCTCGAGGTGTCGGTTTGAATACCGTGACTTTTGCTTCCAAATTAGCTTGTGAAATTTCAAGAGCAGTCATTCGGGCCCAAGATTCCGGCCGAGATGAGGATGCCTGAGCCAATGTAGCCACCGGCC
The DNA here is from genome assembly GCA_910596185.1 of Chrysanthemum makinoi. Classification (NCBI taxonomy): domain Eukaryota; kingdom Viridiplantae; phylum Streptophyta; class Magnoliopsida; order Asterales; family Asteraceae; genus Chrysanthemum; species Chrysanthemum makinoi. The sequence goes on from OU343218.1 coordinate 229,753,715, forward strand.
TATTCGAGAGTCCATTGTAGCTTGTATAGACTGGACTGAGGATGGAAGACCCTGAACATTTGTAGACTTGAGCATATTGGAGCGCCTGTTGTGAGGTTTGAGGATTGTTTCAGTGCACGCCTCAGTAGCTTCCAAGACTTTAGAGTTGGTTGTGGGTCTTCTTTGACAAACTCCCGATTTCATCTATCGTGGTACCTACACCCCGAAGATGCTCGAGGAATTTAGCCATGTTTTCATCCGGTCGGTGAATGTTGTCGTACATCGATCTCTGCTCATGAACATTTTCATCGAAGCCTGTACTTCTCGCTTTAAGATCGGCAGAGCTTGCAGCCTCGGTATGTTGTTCCCACAATGTTTTAGTCACCTCGAGTATAGCTTCCTTGAAGCCCGGTGATCCACGAGCCAACGCCTTTCAGGGGAAAAACATTGTCAAATTCTTTGAATTCATCGAGCTTGAAGATTCAAGTATGATCATGTTGGAATGGGGATTCGCGTAAGCTCCTTTGGATCGCCGAGGTTCTTGTTCACTTGAACCTCGCCCATTTCTTCTCCACTGATAAGATTTCATCATCGGCCTCTCACCGAGCTCATCTTCGAGAATAATATCCTGACATCAGCAATTGTGAGCAAGGAGTTGGTTATGGGTTCCATATCACGTGGTTTATATCCCTCTCGAGTCTTTGTCCCCGTTGACCCCTCGGACACGGTGGGCGCTTCCCAGTGCCTTCACCGGAGTCGATTGGTTGTGGGTTCCATATCGGCGGTTGTTCCTTTCCTCCGAAGTCTTTGTCCCCAGGACCCTCGAGACATGGGCGCTTTCCCAGTGCCTTTAGCGAGTCGCTGATAGTTGTATCCCTATCGCGGGTTGTTTGAGTCCCTCTGAGTCTTTGGGAGTGATCGCGGTGTGCCCTCGACAAAGGCTTGGATTTGCTAATGTCATCACTGGCGTTGTGGAAGGCGCCCCTACCGGGTTGTATGTTTCCCTCGGATCTTGGGAGTAGTAGGTGTGACCAAGGGCACCGACCGTGATGTATCGCTGTCCTTCGTTGTCACCGGGGTGATTGTTGCCCGGCCGGGTGTCTTTTTGGTCATGGGCTTTTTGTCGCCTCTTAGGTTGCCCTGAAGCCTCGGGGCCCCGAGACTTTGGTATGGTCTTAGTCCCACCGAGACTTCCCTTTTCTTTTGGGAGCAGGGTTTGGAGACACGATCCACTTAGATGTTACAGCAATCATGTGGGCTGTCAATTCAATGGGAGTGACGAGGGATGGGTTCTTTTGAAAATTTGAAGGGCTCAGGATGCCGTAAATTTCCAAATATTTCATCCAGTATAATTTGAACCCAAGAACGATTGCAGAAAGCACAAGAGACAAACCTAGGATACCTAAACGTATTTCGTCCTAGTTTTGCTCTATAGCTTCGCTTTAGATCACCCAAATGATCTCCCCTATGTCGACAAAGTGACCCCATTCATCAAGCGGTATGCCATCATCTACTGAATAGAGTTAACTTGTTCAGTGGATGAGTGGTTCCCGCCGAGGACCTGAATCACAAAAGTGAAGAGGATCCTCCAAGCCACGGGAACGAGCTTTTAGTGACTGGGGTCTTGTCCAAAAAATTTGGATCTAAAACGATTTGTTTTAACCCATCCTTCACTGTGGAGGGTTCAGGATGGGCGACATAAACACCTTTGTTATAATCTAACCCTGTTGTATTGCAAAACGTTTTGAAATCCAGGGTGTATTGTTTTCCCCCATTAAGACTGAACCTTATGAGATACTCCCTGAGAGGTCTAAGGTTATTCTCATCAGTAGAAGGTGTCGGGTCAAAGGCTCTAGTCAGTAGCCCAAAACTCCCTGAGGTAGTTTGGGTACAACACGAGGACATTTTACAAAGGCTGTTTTGAGTGGGCAGTTGAATAAAATTTTTATAATGTCTTTATAGGTTGGGACATTTTCGGGATATTCAAAATTTCCTATGACATTATTTGTTTTAAATTCAACATTAGTAAGATCCCTACCCACTGAGAAGCAAACTGGAGAGATGGTGTTCTAGCCATTTCCATTAACAAAGATTTTAGGATTTAAAAATGTTTTGACTAGAACAATCAAAGTATTTAGATCTCTTCAAGTTTGTGATGAAAAACTTTTGTAAATGTTTACAAGAAAGGTTTTTCCAAAATGGTTTTGAAGATTTGAGAACACAAATGTTTTTTTTGAAATGATTTTGACAGAGTTTTGTTGCAGACAAGATTTGTGTGTGTTTGTTTGTGTTTGAAGAGGGTATTTATAGAGTGATAAGAGGGTGTTTTGTGCACAAATGGGAATATTTAGAGTTGGTTTTTGAAAGGCGTTTGAATTTCCACATTTAATGCTACCACTCTATTACCCGCAGCAAAATCCCGTTTTTCAAGGGAACAGTTGCAGTGCAAAGTGCACTTTTGCAGAGATAAAATATCAATTTGATATTTTTGTGAGAGGTATTAAATGCCAAGTGGGATGACAGGAAGACAAAGAGACATATATTCCTTTATTAAATTGGCATAGTTACCAACCTAGGACATTAAAGTAACTGATACTTGGATCATTTAATTACTTATTCAATGTTCTTTGTCAAGTGTCAGGGACCCGAATGAGTCTTACTCATTCAGTGAGAGGTTTATTTTGGGTGTCCATGGAGGATGAACCATTTCAGAGAACTTACTGAGATTGGTTTTCAGATACTTGACTTTCAATGTCAAGCATTCCCAATTCAGCTTTCACTCAAGGTGGGTTCATCCAAGGGTTTGGTGAAGATATCGCCAGCTTGATATTCAGTAGGGATGAAATGAAGCTCTATGTCTCCTTTCATTATGTGATCCCCGATGAAGTGATATCTGATATCAATGTGTTTGGTTCTTTGGTGGAGGACAGGGTTGTTGGAGATTGCAATTGCACTTGTGTTATCACGGAAGATGGGTACCATTTTGTAATGGATGTTGTAGTCACTGAGTTGACTTTTCATCCATAGTACATTGGCACAACATCCTACAGCAGCTACATATTCAGCTTCAGCTGAGGACATAGCCACTGATTGTTGCTTCTTTGCACTCCAATGCACTTTTCCTCCAAGGAATTGACAGACCCCGAGGTACTTTTTCTATCCATGTTGCAACCAAAGATAATCGAATCGAGTAACCCTTGAGATCAAACCCCGAGCATTTTGGATAGTAGAGTCCAAGGCTTGGGGTTCCCTTCGTGTACCTCGAGTATTCTCTTGGCTGCAGTAAGGTGAGATTATTTGGGATTGGACTGATATCTTGCTATTAAACAGATCAAAATTGTATGTCCGGTCTAGTAGCGGTTAGATACATCAGTGATCCAACAATCCCTCTGAAATGAGTTTGATTGACTGATTTGCCGGTGAGATCGTGTCCAAGGTTGTTAGGTGGGACCATGGGTGTCTTTACTAAGGCACAGTCAGATATCTCATATTTCTTCAAGAGATTTCTGGTGTATTTCTCTTGACCGATGGATATTCCTTTATCGGCTTTGCCACGATTTGTAGTCCAAGAAAGTATGTGAGTTCCCCATCATGCTCATTTCAAACTTCTTTGTCATTAGTTTTTCAAATTGTTTGCAAAGTTTGTAGTTTGTTGAGCCAAAGATGATATCATCAACATACACTTGGACTAGTATCACATCCTGTTGGGTTCTATAGACAAACAGGGTGTTGTCTATCTTTCCTCTGACAAACTTGTTTTGTATCAGGAAGGCTGAGAGTTTCATACCATGCCCCGAGCTTGTTTAAGTCCATAGAGGGCTTTGTCAAGCTTGCGACATAGTCGGAATTCACTACTCTCAAAACCAGGAGGTTGTTGAACATACACATCTTCCTTGAGATCACCATTTAAGAATGCACTTTTAACATCCATTTGGTAGTACCCCTCAAGTTCATGTATGTTGCATAAGCAAGGAAGATCCCGATGGCTTCCATTCTTGCAACAGGAGCAAATGTCTCATCATAGTCAATGCCTTCTTGTTGATCAGTAACCTTTGGCTACTAGTCCGCTTTGTTTTTAATGACGTGCCATTTTCATCGCTTTGTTTCAAAACCCACTTTATTCCTATGACTACTACATCCCGAGGACATTTGATCAAGGTCATGACCTTGTTTTTGTCAAACTGTTGCAGTTCTTCTTGCATAGTTCGAACCCGCTTGGGTGTTTTAGAGCTTCATGGCGACGCTGGGTTCTATTTCGATAGATAATCGCATATAGACATTCATTGGCTGAAGCTGCAGTTAGACTAGCAGCCATGCTTCTAGTGAGCATGCCCTCAGTGGGTTCACCAATGATGTTTACAAGCTCAATATCCTCAGATCTTGTCCACTTACTTTGTGGTCTAGGATCTGAGTTTGATGAAGTCACTGGAGGTTCATGAGTGAGAATGGTTACAGGAGTAATAGATTCATTTTGAGCATCCGTTATGATGTCCTGCTCGGTTGGGTTTCATGAATCACGATCCTCAAGCAGTTGGTTCGTGTTTCCTATCCTCGCTGGGATTGATAGATTATCAATGAGTTCACTGATTATTGGTTGGGGTAGGTTGTGAGGTAAGACATAATATGAGATATCGATCGCTTGATATGAGGAATTGAATTCAATGGTGAACTCATCAGGAGGATATCTTGATGAGTCATCAATTCCTATTTCCTCCACTGAGATGTTTGTGAACCCGATGCTTTCAAAGACTTTCATCAAAGGTGATATGAAAGGTTTCCTCAACTTGTTGTCTCCTTGTGTTAAAACCCTGAAGGCTTTGGAGATCGGTGAGTAGCCTAAGAAGTATCCATCATCAGCTTTTGCATCAAACTTGCCTAGATGATCCTTGTGGTTATGAATGAACACAGGACATCCAAATACATGAAAATAAGCGATGTCGGAAGTCTAACTTTGAAGATCTCATATGGGGTTTTGTTATGTCTTTTGACAATGATTGACTGTTTTGAGTGTAACAGCGCTTTGATCGCTTCAGCCCGTAAATGTTTTGAGAGGTCGAGCCATTTAACATGGTTCTTGCACCAATGAGAGTTCGTTTTTCTTTCAAAGAACCCCATTTTGTTCAGGGGTATAAGGAGATGAGAAATTTTGATAAATTCCTTTTTCATCACGTAAACTCTCAAGCTCTTGATTTAACTCAGACCATTGTCGGGCCGATTTGTTTGACAAGAATGTCATTCGATTTTCAATCTTTCGATGAATGACATTATTGTATCACACTCTTTGGAGAGAAAGTATACCCAAGTGTATCTTGAGAATTCATCAACAATAACAAGTGTATACTTCTCATGCTGGATTGATCCGGGACCGACGGTCCAAAGAGATCCATATGCGGAGGAAGGCACTTTGATGGAGAAATTTTGTTTGGTTTTGAAAGATGCTCGTGGTGTTTACCTTTTTCACAGTGAGCATGGTTTGTCTTTGCAAAACCGGTGATGGTAAGCCAAGGACCTTGTTTTGTTTTGCCAAGTTGTTGAGGTTTTGAAGTTTAAGTGTGAGAGTCTCTTATGCCACAGCCAATTGATAGTTTCAGTGGCTTTAGCAAAGAGACACGCTCCATCTGGGAGAGTGTTGACATGTCAAGTACATAAACATCATCTCTCCTATGAGCTATCAACACAACTTCCTTATTGGCATTGAAAATGGTACCTTGTTTATCATTGAATTGTACAATGTATTTAGTATCACATAGTTGACTGACACTGATGAGATTGTATTTGAGACCATTGACATAGGCTATTCTAGAGAAAACTATTCCATTACCATTCTTGAACCATAACCTTCTGGGACACATGATGAATTATCATCAAATACTACCTTGGGCCCTGGTTCCTTTACATACTTGTGCAGATATTCCTTCACACAGCCATGCTTCTTGAGCATCCATTGTCTAGATGCCAAATAGGCTCCCTGACATGTCTCTGCACAAGTAGTAAACTGAATTAGTTTCTCTTAGTGACCCACTTACTAGTGGTCTTGGGTCTCAAGGTCTCTCTGAAATTTGCAATCGACTCATGGTCAGTTGTTGTGTGCACAGTGCTACCACAGTTTTGTATTTAGAGGAGGATGACTCGGTGACTCTAGGTTGTTTGGAATTTCTCCTTGCTTGAATGACACTGTCATGTTGGGATGTCTCATGAGTTGGATTACCGCATATATCACAAAGATGCATTCATGAGACAATCATCCCGATGATGATCATTAAACCCACAGTGAAGGCACAGAGGAAAAGGTTTTGCTCTATTCTTTGGAGCAGCTTTGGAGGATGAAGCATACTTATGACCAACTTTGGTATAGTTTGCTTGACCGACATAATGAAGATGATCTGCCGTCTGTGATCATCCTTTTGCAGATCATGCAAAAAGGATTCTCAGAAGTGCTTGTCACCGGTATGGCTAGTGTAATGACACGCCTCACATTTTTGTTTGTTTTTGGAGGTTGGCTTAGACTTTAAGGAACTGGAGGAAGCTGACTTTGTTTCCTTGATTGGTTCAGGGACCTTTTCAATGGATTCCATTTTTTCAGTAAGCTTCCTCAAGTTCACCGCTTTGAATTTGGTCACTTCAAGGGGACAGAGGATGTTGGAGTCTCAGTAGGAGTAGACTCTTGTTGAGTTTGTTTTGCTTGTCTTTGTAGGATGGTTCTACCAAGTCCAGACCTTTATTTTGGTGAATGAGGATTGAATTGTAGTGGAGTAAGCTCAGAGCTTGAGCAAAGACCCTCAAGAGGTTTCAGTGGTGGAAGCTGCTTGAGATTCTCGCTGCACTCACAGATGTGTTCAAGACTACTAGGCACATCGTGGAATCCAAGCATGCTCTTTAGAGCTTGACTTTCGTGCTCTAGAATCCTTCCATAATCGAAATTTGGAAGCTTACTCGTGATTAACCCGTTCAATCCAATCACCGGAATTGGGATCAGCTAACATATTTGTGATCATGCCACCGGACACAAAAGGCTTAGAGACCTGGTCTTTGTTGAGAGGGTCGTGAGATGATCTTCACCTATGACTCTCTTCTACTACTGGGGCACCCACAAGATCAAAGACCGGGATTCTTAGCAGTCCAACTATTAAGAATATCATTTGCCTTTTTAAGTTCATCTTGAAGATCCCGATTTCTTTTAACTAGTTCAGTGTTTTGAATTTGCAAAGTGACAGCCTCAAGCTTTGCTTGTTTTAAAATAAGCAGTTCATCTCTACACTTATTCAATTCAAAACTTAACTTGTTGTACTTAGAAAAAAGATTCAGTCTTTGTTCTTCTACAAACTTAAGGTCTACATTTAGGTAATTCATGTAAGATCGCCAATCGAGTCATCATCCATAGAAAGTAAAAAGTTTACCTTCTTCATTGTGATGTTGACCCATTCTCCATTCCTGGCATGATTCTTTCCAACAGCTAGCTTGTCCTCTTCGAGAGGGCCATCGCGCACCTGACATGCACCATTTCATCATCTCGATGACACCGCTCTTCATCCCGGTCGAATGTCTCAAAGAACAAGGCCTTTGTTTTACCCCGCACGATTGAACACTTTTTGTTGTTTCTGAGGGACTGGCCTCGAGCAATGCAAGCTTAGATTTAGCTTTCTTATACTTGGCTTCATAATCAATGGTTTTGTTATTATCAGATTTATTTTGAAAATTTTGATGAGACTGATACATTTTTGGTTGAAATTTGCTCAAGCTCGAGGACTGATTTGAACCCGATGGTTTATAAGAGGGTTCTCAAATTGTTTTAGAAAAATAGTCTTTGCAAAATGACCCCTTTTGTGACACTTATAGCATTCAGTGTCTTCAGTTGCTTTAGCAGTTGAAAACCTTTGTTTCTTTTTATAAACCTTCGAGAGTTAGCAAGGAGTGCCCTTTCCCGAAATTCAAGATTCAGGTCATTTAGGTACTCCTCACTTGATCTCTCATCAGGCTCATCATCCGAGTTTTCTTGGAAATCTTGAACCACATTGTTAGAAAAGAAAGCAGTTGAAATTGGTGATGAGGTGGTGGTCAGGGACTTCTTGACTTCTTGAGACTTCTTTAAGTCAGTATCGTCTGTGATGAGGTTTTCCTAATAGACAAATTTCCCATAAATTTCAGGAAGCTCAAGATTTTGGATATGATTAGCATTCCCGAGTCCTCGAGAAATTTAACCACTTCTCGGGAGACTGCTGACAAAACCAACATTGATTTCATGTTTGGACAACTTAACACCATCATTTGATAGTTCATTTAAAAGAGTTTTGTACCGGTGTAAGTTTGAGAGAGAGTTTCGAGTCCTTAGCCCTCAAGGTGTTATACTCAAGTTTCAGTCCATTATCCTGCTTTTCCTTGGTATCGATGGTCCTTCATGACTATGAACTAGGTCATCCAGGTTTGCTTAGCTCAGTACTCACGCCTTATATCGCACTCCATAATATCGCCGGAAGACAAGATATTATGATACTTTTGAGTCTTTGGACCTGGTTGACCACTCTCCTTTCATCCTGGTCCACTGAGCTTCAGGTTTGGGCAACCCTTCAATAGTCTTTGGGACAAATGGACCTTCATTTATACACTTGATATAATAAGGTTCCATCCCAATCAAATAGCAAAGCATTCGCTTTTCCATTTGTTGAATTTGCCAACTTCAAGTCTAGGGGCAACAACTGAATAAGCTCCACCCTTTTTATCGACTAGTTGGGGTACATCAATTTCACCCATTTAGGATCCTAATTTAAAACTTTAGAGCGCCTAAAAGCGAGTTTTATAATTAGCCTTGTCTCGATACCACTTGTTGTTCCCCGTTCACTATCGTTAAAACAGTTTAAGTTTATAAAACAAGTTAATAGTGAACTATGACCAAATTAATATAAGGAAAACACACTAAGTAATTTTCAACATCATATTCTTATTAGAAATAAATCAACAAAGAATACGCTACCCAAGTACTTTCTAATAGTACTTGGGATTGAAATGACAAAGTTGGGTGACTCCTCTCTAAGCTCAGCTAAGTCCGAGCACAACTCTTAGAGCTCACTGAGCTATCTCAGAACAAAGTTGATTTGGAGGAGTGAAAAGATGGCTTGCGTGTATGTGTGTTTTACAATTCACAAGCTTAATCTTTTCACTCCATCTCTTATGCTATTTATACATGTATGAGTTTTAACTCTTCCTAAGTGACAAAATCGACATTATACGTAAGACAAAATACTTATGTATTTTGTCTCTGCTTACAAAGACTATTCTAAGTAAAGGACAAGGCCGCTTTCCATATTTCAGTGATGACACTGAGCTTGTAAGTTAGCCATTCAGGGAAGGTTGACTTATGTTGATAAGGACTTCTTTATCTGATTCAAACTTCTCCCCGCCTCGTCCCGCTTTTCTTCACTGCTTTATCCTTCGTCTTCTTCTTCAGCTTTTCTCGTAAGTAGTTGGAGAGGAGTCTTAGGGATTCAGTGAGTCATTGTCATCACTCACTGAATCCACCATCTTCTTCTTGACTCAGTATTCACCCTTTAAGTTCCGCCTTACTGAGTGGAGAGACTTCTTCATTGCCTCGTACTGAGTATCCTAAAGATGACTCACTGAGCGGCTATGCACTCAGCGACCTGATTGTGTTTAAACGGATGAGTACTTGGGCTATTTTCTATTCAAATCCTAGATTAAGGGGTTTGGGTATTTTCTGAACCCAACAAGGAGTGCTTAAGATAACAATTTATACCATTATATAAAGTATTTTGGCCCTTCTCTAAATAGAAAGTCTTAAAAATTCAACCTAAACACTTGCCAAATACGGAAATTTCAATAGCTTGTTACATACACATAAATAAACGTTACATCTAGAAAATTAAGTGTATTAAATTCGTAAAGTTGTAATAGCCCTCTAAATTAATATATCCCATTTAAACCATATATAAACTTGTAACAATCCATTTAAACAGTCATCTATTCACCACACAAATATCAAATCAAAACTAAACACCACGTGCTCCTACATAATCATGCAACCAATATCCACCTACTTAAGTTCAGCAACAAAATCAGCCCAAGTATCGATAGTAACGTACCTCGCTCGATGTTTCCATATCGATGTCTCCACCATAAAGTCGCGGTAGCCTTCAAGTATCGGGTCGCCATCTTGATCTTGGATTCATCATCCGTAATGTTGAAGCTCTCCAAGTATTGCTCCATCTCCCACAAGAAATCATCAACCGCCCTAGCTTCCCGATTTCCCACGAAAGTGGTGATTTTGGAACATCAATCTTCAGAGCATTATTACCAACGTTGCCACATCCATTAGCCATGGATCGCTTGCATAGCACCACATCGGCTTGCAAGTCTTCGATGGTCTTTTCCATGTTAGAGATCTTATCTAAGAACAACTCTTTTAGACCATCGACCTCACGTTTAAAGTCACCGTTAAGCATATTGAGGACGCCCTAAAGTCTCCCTCACGTTAAACGAGTGTATTGCAAGTATTTTGCAACATTTTGCTTTGACGAAAAGCTCCCCCTTGTTGAGGGCGTCAAAGTCTCCATGTGTATTTTGAAAATCTACAAAACAAAAGTTAGAAAACAAGTATACGGTGCGTTGTTTCCTGCAAATGAGCTTTTAAAATTAGCTTAAAAATGTTTCTGTCCACCCGGTTATGTCGGATCCTTCATCAAAGGGATCCGTCTAGATAAAAGTGAGGGATCCGGGTACCTGCAGCTTAGTAGCAGCAATATAGATACAAATATAGACGTAGAAAGTCCAAGTAGATCATGTATTATTGCACCAAATACGTTCACATAACCATATTCAATTTCTCTAAAACTTAAGAAAATGAGACATACATGTAACAAAATAAGAAAAATCCTAACAACCTAAGTTGCGCCTAAGACTAGAAAGAACACCACTTCCGCTTGTATTCCAAGGTTTACGGACGGTTAGGTTTGTTGACTTCATCAAGACGCTCAAGAAAGTGATAGAACATGAAACATACTTCATCACGTAGTTCATGGACTAACCCTTGGATATGTTGATAATGATAACAATCATTGTCATGGCTTGGAAATGGTGATGGTAAGAATGGAGAATTTTGTGGAGGTAAGTTTGATGAAGAAGGTGGTAGTTCTACAAAGGATGAAGGTGGTGGCATATGTGTCGGTGGTGGAGGTAAAGAAGTATCAACATCCATGTGATCCGATTGTTGAGGTTGGAAGTGTCTCATAATCCAAAATGGACTATTTGATGGTGAAGGAGAGAAAGACACGGGTGCTAGTGAAGTTCCAACACCGAGGTTTTGGTGAGAAGGTTGTTGCGGTACCATTTTCTCAATTGATGAGAATGTGGGCAATGGTGGTGGATGAGAATGCCTAGGTGGCAAATCTTCTAGAGAGTATAGGTTTGGTGATGAGTGAGGTGAGGTGAAGGAGAGAACTCTAGGTTCTATATGTGAAGGTTTGGTGGTATGGTGGTGTTTGGCAAAGGTTGTTTGGTGGAAACAAGACTTTGAAGAGTTGGTTTGATTGGTAGAGTTGTTTGGAGAATAACTATAGTGTTTGGAGTTTTGTTGGGTGATGAATCAGTTGATGAAATTTCATGGACAACACGAGCAATTTTCCTTGGAGGGATTTTGGTTGATGAATTTGCACTAGGTGCTTTTGCAGGTGAAATGGTAAAAGGTAAAAGTTGAAAAAAGAAGTTTTGCTACTGAGAATGAGTGTTTAGATGGTGGTTTGAAAGCACAAACATAAGTGGTTTATAAAGGAAGAAATTAGGCAAGTGAATTAAAGCCTAAACCACTAAAATTCTTCAAGTTGCAATGATTTGCATGCACAAGAGTCAACTACAATGTTGCTCTATTCTAGGGTGTCATTTAAGACAATGTGGAGTGTTTAGGTTAACTAAGAAGGTTTGAAATGATTATCTCAAGTGATAAACATTTTTCTGCACCTAGTTCCAACGGTTTCCTCACTTGAGAGATCCGGCTAGCTTTAAGCTAGGGATCCGGCTATCAGAAGGTAGGAAAAAGGAATGATTGGGTTCTAGCAAGGTCTAGTACCTACATATCCTGAGTGATTTGGTCCACTAAGGTGTCTTAAATGGTAGAAGACTTAAATGGCCAACATTAGTGAGTGAAGATTGTCAATGATGACTTTTATGGGGAAAATGGAGTTTTAGTAAGACCAGTGAGTGATCATGGATGACACTAAGTGTGTTGGAGATGGAAAATGGTTATAGAAACTAGATGGTGTTTAAGGAAAAATTTAGAAAATTCCTTAAAAATTATAAGAAATAAGAAAAAGAAAAAAAAAGATTTTAGAGCATTTTAAGGTTAAAATTAATAAAATCAATTTGTTAAGAATGGGAGAAATATCAAAATAGATGTTTTGAAATGAGAGAAACAATGTGTAAACATTGGAGCGAAAAGATAGTGAGTTTTGAAGTAATGAAAAATCAAGAACACCTTGAATGTGATCCTAAGTCATCCATGAGTGAATGTAGGATCAAATGAGCCTAAGAAAAAGCTAAGCGATCCTAATGTAGCATGTTCAACTAGTCCAATAAGGTCTGGAAGGTTGGAGTGATGCTAAAAGGAATCAAACATGTTTCTGTCATCTCGGATCCACCGGATCCTTCCCTCGAGGGATCCGGCTAGTTATAGCCAAGGGATCCGGCTTCTGTGACAGAATCCTTAACAGAATGTTCGCAAAACGCAATTCCACATATCAAATAACAACAAGTATACATGTAAACAAGCAAAACATAGTAATAATAGCATGTAGAGATAATATAAGAGCAAGCAATCAAGGTACTGCCCAAATTTTTTGATATAAGATCAACCAAATATGTTTTGCACAGAATAGAGCAAGTCATGATCACAAGTTGTTTTAACAATCACAAAACATCCAAAATGTCATAACAAGATAACCACATAAGAGAAAAAAGTATAATTTTTCCTTCGTCAATCTCTTCACTTTTTCTTCTTTCCTATGTTACTGAGGAAATGAGCTAGACACTTGAACATTTCTTTTGTTTGCTTGAAGTCTTTGGTTTCATTTGGAAGTATGGGAAGTTGTTCAAAGTAGGTCATAGGATCAAGTTGATAATTGGAAATGGGGTCGATTTCACCAGCATCTTCATCCGAAGAATCCGAGAGGGGACGAGGCCTTTTTCCATTGATCATAAGCCTTTTGGTAGGTCGTTTGGCGAGAGGTACCATAGCATGGTTTGCGAGAAAGTGGTCATTGGAGATAGGAGTAGGTTGCATTGTACTAACATGCTCAAAGAGACGAGTTAGGAGCATACAATAGGGAAGGACCATTTTGTCAGTTTTGAAAACGCCTACCATTCTTTTGGCAATGTAGTAGGCGAGATTGAAGGGTTTTTGGTGGATGAGACAATAGATCATTTGGACAAGACAAGCATTAGGATGGTCTTTGTTCCCGACCAAACAAATGACATTCTCTCTAAGAATTTCTTCCCACTTTTTGTAAGTAGGAAATATTTCAAAGAGTTCCATTTGAAAGGGTTCACGATGAATGAGTTCTTTGTTGCGGTTGTATCGAGTTTGGTCGACTCTTTTTGTGAAGATGGTATCTCGAACCAAAACAAGATCATCAAGTGGTGTGTGATAGATGGGTTTAGAGTCTAAGGCGAGGTGTTGGGTAGCGATTGACCAATCCTTAGAGTACATACAAATTCCTTCACATGGTATGCGAAGAATTTGTGTGAATGTGGTGAGAGGTAAGATGATGATTTGGTTGTTTATGATGAAAGCGATTGAAATGGTTCCATCATTGTTTTGGATAATTTGAACGCTTTTTTAGAATTCAGAGATGAAAACCGGACAAATTTGTTCATCAATTTTGAGGAGGCAATCAAAGTTGATTGCGGAAAAGACTTGAGGAATGTTGGTGTTTTCAAGGAAGGATTCCTCAATTACACGACCTTCGTGGATGAGGCGTTTTTGAAGCATTTTGAAGGTTTTATGGTCACTAGGTGATAAGCCTTCTTTGCGATAATATCTAGGGATATAGTGGACGGTGTCATGTTGGTCTTGTTGGGTGGATTTAGGCATGTTTGATCCTAGAAAAACAGTATTACAAAATAAGATACATGTTTTAATAGATGACTTGATCAAAATCGGTTTATGATCTTATGAACTTATTTGTATTAACAATGCCTTTTAGAAAAACTTTATTCATATGGGGCTTTCTGTTTAAAAATCAAGTTTATAAGATACATTTACCAATTAATGGTATAATTTTCATAAAAATATGACACCAATTGAATTGATAAAGAAAAAATTATAATCATAAACCCTAGACTTAAGATGACAAAGAATAGGAAGGATGAGTGTAATCACTTACGATGATGTTTAGGAATGGGATGCTTAGGAAGATGAAGCCCTAGGATGAGAATAATTGAGTTTTGGTCGTTTAGATCTGGGGGAGAGGGAAAGGGGAGAAAGGTCTGTGATTTTAAAAATGACTTAATTGATGTTTGTTGGGCCGGTTACACCGGTTCCATTGGATAAGGGATCCGGCTAGTACAAACTGAGAGAACCGGGACTACAGATAAGTTTTGGGTGTTTTGGAGTATTCTTCTACATGTACTAAGTTATATAATAACTTAAATTTTTTGAGAATAAGTTGTAGAGGATGAGATTGGTCGTAATCCTATTTGAGTAAACGTTAATGAAGACGTTTTGAAAGGAGACAAGGATATTTAAAATAGAATAGAATGAGGAATGGTGGATCAAGACTTTAATTAGCAATATTTCTTTTCATGATGAAAAAGTAGATTGACTAGCTTACAAAGTTTAGGTAGGACAAAGAGGAATACTATTCCTGATGATACGTTGAGATGGAAAGTAGTGAAAAGAGACTTTTTAAAAAATTGTGACTTGATGTCAAACACATAATTCACGTATATATACACATAACATTTAATATATGCAAAGTATTTTTGGAGATGCTTATTATAAGAGAGAAGCATATATCATCATTTTAACCACAAGCACTTAGCACGTTTTTGACCAACTAATTGTAACTAAGAGAACATACCTTTGCTATATTCCCTTTTTATGGTTTTAGAAACTATAGACGTGAAATACTTTATGAGCTTCCAAAATACTTAGTCGTATTTTAGAAAAGGAAGTTGTCATCAATTTGGATTCTTCTTTGGGTGTTGACTTCATTTTTCTAATGATAGAACGAAGTCTCTCGAAGAATCCTAACATGAAGATTTCTCAACAAAAAAAATGTTAGAATAATTTAGTTTTAAGAAATTTCATTCTTTGTAGTTTTCAAACATACACGGATTATATCAAGTTTTTAAAGTACAATATACTCTAAGAAACTTGGTAACGAAGCTCTGATGCCAATTGTAGAAAATTAGAAAGGGGGGGGGGAGGGTTGTATAGTTTTGCCGATTAAAACTTTGTTTTAAAGTATTTAGATCGATTTATATCAATCCATTTAGATCGTGTGTTTGATATTGATAGATAGACATATAAATAAATAATGCAAAGAGATAAAGAGTAAATGAACATAAAACCACGACACAAGTATTTATAGTGGTTCGGCTACAAAGACTCATTTCTTGCCCTACTTCACTCCCCGAGTACCCAATTCGAGTGTTTCTAAGCACTACACAGCACAAGTTCCTTAATATGGTGGAGAAGCCTTCACAATGTCGCCTACACTTTATCCTGTACAAGGCTAGACACCGAGTTCTTCCACGAGGTAAAACCAAACCTATCACAATGTCGCCTACACTTTATCCGGTACTAGGCTAGACACCGAGTTCCATTACAAAGGAGGAACTACTACCAACACTACAACCCAAAGGAGACAAAATCCTTTTTACAACACTTCAAAGGATATCAATATCTTTTTACCCAAACTACACAAATATATATCGACGCCCCATATCGAATGTACACCTTCGGCACTATACACCAATGCCTTCAACTTGACACACTAATGGAGGGAGAGAAAAACTATCAACAAGATGCACTTCAGTGGTCTTGATGATGACGAAGCTTAGCAAGTCATGACCTTGAGCTTGCACGTCTTCAAGAGGTTGTGATCTCGCCTTTAAGAGAAACCTAGAGTGTAACACCCCAACCCGACAAGGGTAGAAGTGTCACATTCTGGTGTCATATCAGAACATACAAATAAAATTCTTCAAGCGGAAGTCTTAAAGAATAACGTACCAAGTCATTTAACAAAAGATTTACAAGGAAATTACAAAATCCAAATGTCTAAAATAAACCAAAATTCCAAAACAATAGCCCGCCAAAATAAGTCCGACTAGAAAGGTAACTAGGGTTGGTCCACTCAGATAATCCAACTCTCAGCCCATCAAAGCCCATCTTCAAATCTAAAACCTGCCGCAGGAAAGAAATGCTACCGAGCTTAAAAAGCCCAGTGAACAGATATAACAAAACGAAAGCTAAACAAAAGCAGAAATACGAAATGAAATAGAGAAAACTGATAACAAAGTCGCAACGAAATGAGAACAATGAGTCAAAGCGGATCCTGCAGAAACAATTATACGATATCCAAAACGAAGCGATAATAAGGAGAACGAAACAAAGCAAAGCATCGATGACATATAAACAAGCACATACAAACTAGGCATACAAGAACTGAAACATAAGCAAGCATAGCAGGCGTCGCATCCACACAACATATATGTCATACAATCAATTCAGGAAATCAGAAGGCATACAAGCCAAACAGATATCTACGAGAAAGCGGAAGCAAATTAATTAATAAGTGAGCATGGCAATTCACACAGGTCAAAACCCTTAGTTGAAAACATAACCAGTATCATAATAGCGGAAATACTAACAGCAGTCAACACATGGAAGTCACACGTAATAAGTAGGAATAAAATATAAAACGATATAATTAAATGAATTAAAGACATAGCAGGGCAACTAAACAAATTAACAAGCCAGACGTCACAAGATGACCCATTTACCCAATCAAACCATAGCATAAGCAGAAATGTAAACATGACAGGTCAACAATAAACATATGAGAATACAACGGAATAGTCATAGTCCACGAGATACCGAAACAAAGCACACATAATAAACCGACAAAACTATCGATTACACATTGGCATGGTCACCAGACAATTCAGAGGTTCACATAATAGTGAGATCACATATCATCAGATGAAAACAGGTAACTCAGATAACCGCATATTAATCACATCATAGCAGGATAATCAGTAGTCACATAAACATAAATAGCATAAACAAATCAAATAAACACATAATAACCCTAAGACGTGAATGGAATGATAGTCAAGTAACGGATGAGAGTGTGACAGAACAAAGCAATGGAATATATATATCTTGGTAGTAGAGTGAGTCATATAAGGGTACTGAGTAATGAACAATTAACGTAGCATATGGTGCGTTGGGGAATACAGAAGGTACAATATAGGTATATCAAAAGTGTAAGGGTTGTCAGAAATCTACCACGAGCCCGGAACATATCATATCATAAGTAACCATTGTATTCGGAGGGGTGACCTCGGAATACCATATATCATAGGAGGGGAGACCTCAGTAACAAATGGAGTAGCTAGCTCCCGGAATTGTGAAGACGCGTATTGCACACGACATCATTCACCATATCATAAACAAACGTATCAGATCAAATCCCTCGAACATATCATATCTAGGATGCATCCATACGCCCCCCGGAACATAATGGCCAAATCATATACATATAGTGAGCTCATAATCATATCATAATGGGGACGGTGTGCAACATCACTCGTGCACACTGGAGTCATGCCATTGGTGCATCAATGACACGGTCATGTTACCTTCATGACTAGGAACACATATTTGGCTCGGGTATCAAACTGATGGGTCAAAGCATAATCATATCATAATGGTTCATATCAAAGGTTCAGAAGTCAAAGGTTCATATCAGGTTTCCATAACATAAGTTCATAATTAGAGGTTCATAATCATAATTCATATCAGAGTTCATATCAGAGTGAGCATAGCAAAGTCATAGGGAAGCCCTAATAAGGAGGCTTAGAGTAAAGCATAACAGTTCAAGCTAGTATCGAAAGATGTATACGAATCATGAGAAACCTTAAGAGGTAAGGTCAGAATATCTGTACCTCAATCGAAGCAAGTGAAATAGAAACGTAAGTCACACGATGTATCAATCCCGCCGTCCGGAACCTATATGAATTCGATAACGCTTATTAAGAATCAGATTATTCATTTTAGACGGCTTTCCATTTTTAGCAGGTTTCCATTTTTAGTAATCTTTCCATTTTAAGTACTTTCTATTTTAGGTAACTTTCTATTTTAGGCAGGGTTCCATAATTAGCATGTTTTCATAAATAGCAGGTTTCTATAATTAGTAACTTTGACACTTTAGGGTTACAAATGACAATTAAATAGATTTAAAGGGTTAATATAACCAATGTCGTAGTTTAGGGTTTATTATTTGACTTTAGTGAAGTCTAGGGTTTAAATGTGTAAATTATCAATGTTTAGGATTAATTGTGCAATTTTACTTTATTAATGAATCACTTATATTAAACTTGCCATTATCATGCATGTATGGTATAATACGCCTACACATACACCATGACCACTCTAAAACATGCATGCACAAAACTTCATGCGTACAAACACACCAGATCATGACTTATATACTTCCATGTTACCCTTTTATTCATATTGAACATGCTTTCAAAAGACCTTATACGCATTACTAAAGATCACCCATGAAGCCCACTTGACAACAATTTTTAACGAGACATACATACAGTTTTTAATGTGGCCAAAGTCATAGACCAGATCTGGACAGAAACGACACACCTTTAACAGCCTCTAACCTTCTTAACACTCACACCAGAACACGTTAGCAACATGAGATATAACCCGTCTTTATACTCACACAACGCCACACAAAATAGCCCACGCCCTTTTATGAATTACGAGCCAAAACACAACAAAACTCCCACATAAATTCATAGAATTCGCATAGTATTCATATTCAAATTTAATGAGACAAAAGATGTTACTTAGCATGGTTATAGTTGTTTGCATGACCCGTTTTACTACTGAGATCAGGTGGTCGACTGGATTAAAGAACAAGGAAGGTGATGGTACCTTGTCGTGAAAGAGAGGAAGAGAAACAAGGCTCGAAACAAAACCAACCCTTTTTGCCCTAGCACCCCACGATAGCAGCAACACAACAACCCACGATCAAAACAAGCACTCCTTTCGAACCGGCACTTGCGATTACAGCAGCCTCGAACCTCCTCTTTGGAACCAGTTTGTGTCGACAGAAAACAATGGAGAAGAGATGGTGTGCCGTCACTTCTTCCTTAGGGTTTTAGTTTGTTATTTTTGAATGATAATTATGGAGATTTAAATTTGGTGATTGAGATAATTAAGGAAAGTAATGGGACATTAAATTAGGCGTGCAAAATGGGGTGTAGGTGCTTGGCTTGGACGAAATTAGGGAGAGATTTTAGGAGGCCAAATCAACTTGATCACTTACCATGTTTACCACATTTAATTCCTTTTGTTACATTTTAATTTAAATGTTTATCTAGTACATAATGCGATATAGTCCAATGACATTAATATTGTGCGATATTAAGATAGCTAGTAAACATAAGTGAAAAATTCATTGTCGTAGTCTCGCGTAACGTATTTGTGTTATAAGTGTTTAACGTATTCAATGAGATCGACGTGTTTACGAATTTTCAAAATCATTAAGCTTGAGGGTAAATTGGTCATTTAACATGTTTGAGATTTTAGGGTTTTACATAGAGAATCACACAAAGAGAAAACTACATAGAATGATCCTGTGGATATGAGGTTAGAGATGTTAGAACATAGAGAGAAGATATGTCTAAAAGGGGTTAGGAGAAAGAGAGAAATGACTCACTATTTATAGGCAATTTGCCTACTATTCACCCGGATCCGGCGAATCCTTTACTCAAGGGATCCGACCAGTGCAATCCAAGGGATCCGGCAACTGGGTCAGGCTAGTCCAGATTTTGGGTTGCAAACCGGGTTATCGGTTATGGACCATGGGTCATGGATTTTGGATCATGGATACCCAACAAGATACATTGTACATAGTCAATAGGTCATGGGTCTTGGGTCATGGACTTTGGGTCATGGATCATGGATAATATCCAACATGATTTCATGCATGATGTTATGCAATGGATCATGGGTCATGGATCATGCTCCATGGGTATGGGACATGGACTTTGGTTTTTACCCATCATTTACCCATTACAAGTTATACTAAGCACATGTACATTTTTATAAAATATAAGTAAATAAAATTACTTGTAAGTGTTTTATAAAAATGGTTTTGGTTTTATATAACTTATCCAACTAAACATGTTATGATGATCTTATATGTTTAATAAAAGTGTGTTAGTAAACTATTGGCTCAAAGCTTTTACGTATTTTATTTATTGCGTTAAAATGATTTTACGATTGTTATCGACAAAACATTAGAAGATCGTAAAATATAAATAAACTTTTTTACGGTTTATTTGTATTTACATTATTGTTGTTGTCGATATTTCTTCATTATTTTATCTTTTTGAATTTCGATGAGGAAGGCTCAGTCCGGTGGCAAATTGGGGTCGGTTGGAGTGTCGAGAAACCTCAGTTCTTCCATATTTAGTATGCCCTCGTCTTTCTTCCTCGATGCCTCGTACGCCATCACTGTAACTTTCTGTTTAATTCAAAACTCATTTTGCATTAAATCACCAAATTCAAACGCCCCACTTCCTATGGTGCTTGACGAGGATTCAGATTTGGTTTTTTGTAGGCATGTGGATTGCCTAGGGGACGAGGTCTCACGTCATCTCCGAATAGCTCCTCGCGTTCGGTGAGATCAACCGGATCAATGGGAGTGGGCACGTCCCATTTGGCGTGTTTTTTCAAAATATCTCACGCGTCTTCTTGAGCAAACGGTCTTCCTCCTTTAACCTATTGACGATACGTGTTCCTAACACGATTCATAAAATCAAGCTCATTTTCCCCATTATTACCACCCATACGTTGAAAACGTTTAAAGATCGAGTTTAACTTTTGGCAATTATGGTTCAACGTCGTCAACATGTCCTTGTTACGCCGTTGGAAATTACTTTTGTTGAACTTCTTTAGAACTTTGTACCAAAACGAATCGTTCTTTTGGTCGGCTCTGACTTTATTATCCTCGGAAACATTAATGTAACGCAAGGCTAATAATGTTTCCTCCGACGCTACTTAACGAGGGGTACCATTTAAAGTTTCAGTTTGGGGTTCGTTTTGGGGTTTGTTTTCGGTTGTGGGTTTCGGGTATTTTGTTCGTTTTGCCATGCGTTTTCGTTTTCTTTTGAACTTTTGGGTTTCAGTTTCAGTTTCAGTTGGTGGTTGTGGTTGTGATGTTTGTGTTGTGTGTGGTGGTGATGGTGCTGGATTTTGTTGTAGATTTTGAAATTATTGTTAAGCATTTGCTACGGTTGTTGATGTTGATAGTATTGTTGTTGGTGATAAAGTTGTTTGGGTTTGTAGGGCGGCATTTGGTATTGGATACCGAACACGGGAAAGTGAAAATTGCGATGATATTGATTGTGCGGATGAAGGTATCAGAGGGTTTAACGAAGATGATGTACCAACTAGGACATGTTGAAGAGATTGTTGAAGAACTCGTAATTGTATTAAGACATGTTTTATCTTGTGTGTGAATATGTAAAAGTTATAGAATAAAAATTAAGTGTTTGTACATAAAAAATGAACGTGTTAATGAGTTTAAATAACTATTAGATTTAATTTAAAAAAAAATAATATATTTTATTACACAAAGCAACTGGCGCCGGTGGATAAACTCACCACCCAACATACATCATCAAATTCTCCAATCCGGTCGCGTTCCTAATACTCGCGGCCGGTTAACGCGTCATCACACCATCACACCTAGTACTCTTATAACAACCGTCTATTTTTATTATGCAAATTTCCAAGAAGCAAATACCAATACTACCCCCAAAGTGTAGTACTAGTTCCTTTGGCCAAAACAGTAAATTAGAAGAAAAAAAAAGATCATATCATCATCGAGTTAAGAAGTTACAACTAACTAACTAACTAGAAGGATCATATCTTCCTTGGATCCGGTACGTTTTAATTTTGCTAATTATTATTGTTATCAGTAGCCCCTGCCTGGTGATTTTATAGATCTCATTCATACTCTTTCTCTTTAATCATCATCATCATCATCTAGGTCTTTATTTAGGTACTGTAATCCAATATGAATTGTAAACTAGATAGATTTTAATTGAATTCACACTTATTATTATGCTATTATGTTATAGATTTTGCGAAGAAGAAGCTCTTACAAAGGGGACACAATAATATGTCTTCTTCAGCTCAAGATCCATTTTATATCGTTAAAGACGAGATTCAAGACTCCGTAAGTCAGTCGCCCTTTTGCCATTTACTATACTTACTTACTGCTGGAAAGTTAACTTGTTTTTTCTTCATTATTAGATTGATAAGCTGCAGTCCACCTTTCATCAATGGGAACACATCCCCGTTGCCAGCGGGGAACAATCCCGTCTCACAAAGGAACTCCTTTCCAGTTGCGACAGCATTGATTGGCAGGTATGGTATGCACTTAGGGTGTGTTTGGCGGCGGGCTTATAGAGCCTTGACCTTTTAAAATAAGCTAGCTTATAATGTAAGTTTTATAAGCTATAAGCCTCCATAAGCCCAAGCCAATTGAAACGGGCTTATAGGAGCTCAAATTACTTAAATACCCTTCAAAATATAGTTAGTTATCACGCAAAAGCTGGAAATATATTTTGATGTATTTTTATGCGATTTTACATTAATAAACTACAACTCCAACTAATTCGTCAAACAACTCTACAAAAATATAAGCTCCAGCTTCCAACAAATAATATAAGCTCCAGCCCCAGCCCTTTTCGACAAGCACACCCTTACTACTACAGTTTTTTTAAGCACTCGTTTCTCAAAATCAGTTTTCCTGATAGGGAAGGTGGATGAGCTTGAGAAGGCTATTTCTGTGGCAGCTAGAGACCCTTCTTTGTACGGCATTAACCAAGTTGAGCTTGAAAAACGAAGAAAGTGGACTAGTACTGCTCGTGTTCAGGTGAACACCAACCACCCTTGTTACTTTGTTTCTTTCTTTCGTGATTTGTGATTTGTGAATCTAAGTGTTGATATTTACACTGTGTGTTCAGGTGGGCAATATTAAGAAAGCGGTGACTAGAAAAGTGTCAAAATTTGGTGGAATGCGTCAAGAACTAACGTGTATGCCAAAGCCAGATCAGCAAGATAAGACCTCACCGTACATTTCTAAAGATAATGATTCTTTCATCTCTTCGGAAGCAGACACACATATGCTTCTCATGAGGTATACTTTTTATTTTTTCGCAAGTGGATTGTTTGCATATGCGCGCAAATATATGAAAGGCAGACGGGCAATTCCAGCCCCTTTTTTATTAAAATTTGTCAATTTGGGTTGTATTTTCTGGCTAGCGGGTAAAACATGGGGCTAAAAAGGAAACGTAATAAATGGGTTCATTAGTTTAAAGCGACCGATAGCATAGTCAAGTTTTTACACACTCCAAAACTGTTCTCTTAGAAGAACAATGTACAATTATGTTAATAGCTGTCTGTTTAATCCTATTAAACATACTCCGTAATAGTTATTTGTTAAACTTACAAAAGAAGTCAAAAATAGTGTAACGGGTCAACTCATAACTGACCCAATTCTGTCATCTCCCAATAATTTACCATTATGATCCCTACCCATCACCTAACCTGCGATTATTTTCTCAAAGTATTGCCCTAAACTGTAACCTGCAACCTACAGGCAACAAGATGAAGAGCTGGATGAGCTAAGTGCTAGTGTGGAAAGGATCGGGTCTGTCGGGCTTACCATACACGATGAACTTACTGCACAGGTGCTGTGTGCTTATGCATTGACATATATATATTTTTTTTTTTCGAAAATTAGATTGAATCAGACTGCACATCAGAAAATATGTTAATACTGTGATGCAATTGCAGGAAAGAATTATAGAAGAATTGGGTACAGAGATGGATAGCACATCTAATCGTCTTGATTTTGTTCAGGTGCATCTTTCTCTCATATCTATATTCTTTAAACCCGTTCAGTTAATGGCACATTCTATAACACTTTGACTACGATTTTTGATGGGCTGCAGAAAAAAGTGGCCGTGGTTATGAAGAAGGCCAGTGCCAAGGGCCAGATGATGATGATCTTATTCTTGATTGTCCTGTTCATCGTTTTATTTGTGTTAGTTTTCCTCACCTAGGCTATTCGAGGTGATGGATCTTATCGCCACGAGGCATTCTTACAGAAATATATCGATTTCAAGAATAAAAGTGTGGTCCTACAGAGTATGCAGGTGTTATCGTTAGGCTTTCCGTCCCAGTGTTCCTGCCCGATATTGTAAACTGAACAGATTCTGAATACTTGTTTTTGCAGTTCTTGCACATTTTAGATACTTGAAATTGAATTTTGAAGTTAAGTTTTGTATGAAATAGTTGTGTACAATTTGCACCGTATTTGCTTATGTTGCTTATGAAAATATCCGCTTGATTATAATTACTGCTGTTTTGTATCGTTTGTTTGCATCTGAATTCCTACATTGCAGCCATATGACTCAGGAAAAACCGCTTTACCAACAATATTTATGATTAATCTTCATTGAATATGTGACCTTAAAAAAATGAGTCCTCCTCGAATACAAATTTTTTTGACCGAATTTCTAAAATTATAGCGATCTATTTGAATTGAATCGTTCTACTGAGATCTCAAAAGAGGAGAGGGAAAAAGACCCAACTTGATCATGAATCTTTGGCGATCAAGCAAGCCAAGAGTGGTTCAGGTTAGCTCTGGGGATCTAACACCTTCTTCCAGATGCCTGGGTCGTCTCCTTTCTTCTATAAGAAATGGTATTTGACCATCTTCATCAATGAGCTGCTCTTGTGCTCCGCCTCGTAGTTTCTCTAACCTTGTTCCATCTGTATTCAGCATCTTTACCACTTTAACAACATTTGTTGATCCCCCAATAACTAATAATGAACTTGCAATGATACCTATCCACACCCACATATACGTCTGCACACACCATATGAAAGAGAAAAAAAACCCGTCAGGCTCTTTGCATTTTTGCATATAGGTTTAAAGAAAATCATACATACATACCAACAAATTCAAACCATGATGACTATGTCCAACTTGTTCTCGGTAATTCACAATGGCTCCAGCAAGAAACAACAAGCTGCCCACCAAAAACGGAATCTGGACACAATGTTGCAAGATTTGGACATTCCCATCCGCCTGCTTGTATATTTGGCACGAGTTGTGAATGGAGCCAAGCACCCATAACGAAGTGCCGGCAATAAGCAAGTTTAGAGCATGAAACTCAATCCTATAATAACCAAATCCTCTATCTGCCTACAAATATGCATACACGAAACGAAGATTGCAACAATTTTAGATAGTCACTGAAAATTCCCCGTTCACCCTTAAATACATTACAGTATATAGCTCTCATAAGTTAAAACCTTTCTAAAAATAGTATATGACTTTATGGCAGATATATGTCGAATAACAATAAGCTAATCAAATTCAGACAAGTTGCGGCTCCACAACCACTATTATACTAAAATTGGAACATAACGGCCAAACCGCCTAGCAAAAGCTCATACTATTAAACTAGTTGCACAGTGCACAAAACCTTCTTATCCACATCAAACTAACTAAACTCCAAAACAATGGATCCATTTAACTACATTAAACTTCAAATGACACTTAGAATTAGGACAAAAATGGATCACTATTATCAGTTGGTTAGGTGATTGACACAGTTCACCAAACGCGTATTGTCACATTAGATGTTAATAATGTCTGAGAAGTCGTAACAAAAGGATCTATAAGGACTTATAATGGACTCAAAAGTCTTATGTTCAGTCGTACCTGAAGGACGAGAAGAAGAATCGCAACAAAAAATAAAAGGCCACCCAAAGCCTGAACAGCAGGAACCGCAACTTCAACGAAAAGAAGCTGAGCATCAAGCTCTATCAACCTGAGCCTAAAATCAATGCTAGCTAGATGTGCAAACATATCATGAACATTCACAACTACTATCAACCCTATTCCTATCAACATCACCACTAAGCCCGATTTTGCCTCACTCGAAAACTGGGCAACAAAACCACACAACAACACTACCGTCGAAAACAAGTATAGACCCGCGTTCACATACTCAGCTCGTTTTCGACTCCTTCGTGATCCATACATCCTTATCTCACGCGCCGTCGCCAGCTTCACCATATTTGGTTGGAGTTACAAGTGAGGAGAGTGAGAGACGTGTGAAAGAGTCAGAGGGTTACGTGGCATCATGCATGAAGAGTTACTAACTAACTCAAGGGTTTTGACACGTGGCACTTATGTTTGGCACTATGTGATTTGGTCTCCCACTTTTTTCTCAGTATGAAACAAAATTTAACAAAATTACGGATGTGTTTAACTGTCATGTGATAATATTGAACTAAAGTATTTATATTAATCATTTTTAAGGTGGCCTAATGTAGAATGACTTAGAAAATTTTTAAGCATAATTAACTCGGGTTCGAATCTTACTAGGTATTTTGGAAGATAAGCGAGCTGAGGAAGACTGCGGAAATGGCCACGAAAATACTAGTTAGGTCGCGTAATCAAAGCTAAAAATCTTCTCCGTTTACCGTTTTACTGTTAGACATAGTACGAAACCTATTATTTCACTGAATGTATATCCGTGATAGATAACGAATCATGTATAAATGCAGTAACATGATCGCAAAAGACTTGCTATAATCAGGATTCTTTTTACTGTATAATGAGATATAAGTACAAGAAAAACGCCCTCAGCGTCCTGTACGTAACTTGGAACTACAATGTACGGTGTTTCTTATGTTTCGTTTTAGCTCATAACTATGATACATGTCACTCGATTGTATACACACAATTATTTATACATGTAGAAAAGGATGTTGATTGATTGCTTCACATGAGATAGTGGCGCAGATATTCAACTCGAGCAGGATGTTTGAGCTTCATCAGAGCCTTGACTTCATGTTTCCTAACCATTTCCCTTGATATACTCATGTTACCCGCGATTTCTCCTAGTGTTCTGTTGCCTTTACCGTCGAGTCCATATCTTTGTCTGATCACCAAGTTCTCCTTCGGTTTTAATGAATCAAGCTGCACAGATTCATTATACTTTGAGCTTTACAATCTAAATAGAAGCTGCATTTTTTTATAGGTATTAGGAAATAATGAAATTACCACATCATCGAGTGCAAGCCTGAGAAGAGCAGGTTGCCGTCTCTCATCGCCATCATTATCTGCAAACGTGTCGATAAACTCTTCCTGTGTGACTGGATTCTTTCTATTAAGAGAAAGAATGGGTTTTGATACTTTTCTGACTTCACGGTATCTTTTAAGGGAAATTCCAGCTTTCTTTGCTATCTCTTCTTCCGTTGGTTCTCTCATAAGATCAAACCATAGCTTCTTTTTCGCTTTTTGTATTTCGATTCTAACCTGCATTGATCAAAGATTTCAACATTTTCAATACTGTTTGAGAAAGGCAACATTATACCATTGATTCAGGCCAAACAATGATCAAAGGCCTTGCTTTTTTTAAAAATTAGCACCATTGGTTGAATGCCGTAAAATTTAGAACAAAGTTGGAGAGAACATACCGATTCAAGGCCAAAGGGGACTTTAAAGAAACTTGAGAGAGTCATGGAGCGTATGATGGCATGTCGGATCCAGAATAGAGCGTATGTTGAAAGTTGCAATTTTCTTCCTGGTTCAAACCGATCAATGGCTGTGATCAAACCCTTTACTCCTGCTTGGCAGAAGTCTTGGAAGTTTCGGCCATTCGTAGTAAACTCTTGAAAGTATTTGTTCATGACAAAGAGAACGAGTCGAAGATTATGCTGCATATACCATAACAGTTCCTTGGTTAGAGTCATGTTTGTTGACTTTATATTAACTAATAAATGGCAAATCAGAGACAAAGAACTAACTTGTCACACCTTAATCAATTTGTTTCTGGCTGCTTGACCAAGTCCGATTTGTTTCCTCAATTGAGATACGTTCATGTTTGTTGCGTCTGCTAACTCTCCATCTGTCGGTTCTCTTTCCAAAACTTTCTGCAAATCCTCTTTCACTGCAAGGATCGCCTGTTGTAGCAAAGAAAACCACTAAGTAATGAACATGAATATTAAAAAAAGTAAATTTGGGGAACACTCAGAAATAGTCACCTCACCTTCATAGTTTGTACTAATTTAAACAGTCGTGTATGTTCTGAAGAAGGAAGAACCGGTGGAATCTTCATTTTCTTCCAATCTAAGCTGCCCAACTCTGTAGAAGATGAGTAGTCTTTAACCAATCTGTTGATCTTTTCATCTTCATTGACCTTGAAATGCTTTCGCTTCTGATTTGAACTAATTACTGGAACATCACTTTTACTTTTCAAATGAATCCTGTTTTCAAGGCTCAACCTACGCACCTTTTTATGTTTACTCCTCACAATATCAACTGTTGGTCTAGTTGCAGTCTTGTCACTAGTATCAGGGTTCTTCTTCCTTCCCCTTCGAACCTTCTTTACTTGACTAACACGGTCCTCATCAGTATCAGAATCGATTGTTGCAGGACTGAGTTTGTATAGCCTATCGAGTTCAGCTGCAGCTTCATTATAATCCAAATCTAACGAGCAATAAGGTGCTTCAGCAGTAGACACCGCTTGTACTCTTTCTGAATGCTTTTTACTTCGCCTTAGTCTCTTTGTGTTTTTCTTAGATGTGTCGACAGATAAATTTGCTGAATCTGTGGATGAGACTAAGGCCGTGTTCTTGGTTTTATCTGTTTTGAATGCTAGTATCGTTGCTCTCTTAGTTGGAATCGGAAGATTTGAAAATCGTGCACTTAATCCAAATGGGGTCCTTGCAGCAGAGCTAGATACAGTCACGACTCCCATGCCAAGAGATCGATCTCTAAGCAGAAATCTAAGCAATCAAAGCGCTTTTTAACTAGTAAGATAATAATTCCTGCAACAAAGACATAGATAAATTCATTAAATCATATGCGTACAACGCGAGTTTTGAGTTTGTTGCTGATCTTTCAAGAAAGCAACAAATTAACTGCTTTGTAGTTTAATTACACAAATGGACTAGCTCGTTAGTTCTTCTTCCTAGTAATTATCACTAGAAAAATTTTCAAAGCTTGATTGATCCAAGTAGCTAGAAGACTTGCAAGCACATTAATATCTGATTTTGCAGTGCTATCTAATTTCTATTTAGGTTATAAGTGATCCTAGCTACTTGTATTAACTTAAAAAATAACTACTAATTCATATGATTTAGAAAGTTTTAACAAAGTTAAATCATGCAAAAAGGATTAGGATGTTGCAATGAGCTAATTACTAGTAACCTACCATGCATTATAGGCGCCATTTCAATTTGAAGGAACATATAAAACAGGACAAATTAAGATCATGCTCTTGAGATTACTCAATGAAAAACAAAAAATAATTATAAGATATGTACCTCAATGATATATCAAGCTCAAGCAATGATGATTTTTGATAAAAGAAATAACAGGGAAATTTTTGAATAAAAATAGAGAAATAATCTTGTATGTAGAGAATTAGTTTTGAGAAACTGAAATAACAAAGAAAAAAATCATATAATGTTACGAAGAGGAATTATGTTAGCCACAAGCACGAATGGACGACGTGGCAAGAGGAGTAGCAGAATAATCAAGTGGAAGGTCGTCGTGGCGAGATTTTAGTGGTGCCAAGATATTATTGACATCAGTTTATGGATCAACTTTTTCACACGTATA
Source organism: Chrysanthemum makinoi (assembly GCA_910596185.1). Taxonomy (NCBI): domain Eukaryota; kingdom Viridiplantae; phylum Streptophyta; class Magnoliopsida; order Asterales; family Asteraceae; genus Chrysanthemum; species Chrysanthemum makinoi. The sequence goes on from OU343218.1 coordinate 229,783,669, forward strand.
ACTAGTTGTTGGTCTACTACGATACTTACGTTGCGCATTTACAACCAGTTGAATATTGCTCAGGTCTAGTATTTTACGTGGTTACATTCTAGCTACTACTTTTTCTTAGCTCTCAAAATTCCAAAACCATACGTAGTAAATTGCGACTTATTCATGTCTATCTACTATACTAGTTATTATTAGAAGATTCGCAGCAGCAGCAACAACAACAAACCTAATTCAATATAAGAGAGGTAAAATATAGACAGATCCTACTCTTACATTAGGGTAAACCCGTGGGTAGAGAGACTGCTTCCAACGAAACCTTCAGCAAGTGCAGGTGTGCGGGTGAGATAGAAAAGAAATAAGAGCATACGACAAAAAAACAATATGCAAAACGCAGTAAAAAAAAAGCATGCCGAACAAGCAAATAGAGCAGAAAGGAAAAAGAAACCGCGCACAACCACAAGCAAAGTATTATTAGAAGATTCCAATTGTATAAAGGCGTTGGATTATTTTATTTTTTTGTGTTTTATTGTTTTTGTTATTTTGTTTAAATATTTTATTTCTAGATTACCAGATCGACTGTTTTTATTTTAATTTGTGAGAGTCCTGTTATTTCTACTACTATACTAACAAATTAGTGAGTTAAATACTGCTAAATACTTTGTCAAAAATTCGAATTAGGATCATGTAAGTTGAAAAATATAACGTGTTTATCAAAACCAGAATAATAAGAAAAGAAAGCTAGTAACGATCTAAAAAAATATTGTTGGGACTTGGGAGTCCAAAATATTGGGATACTTGGCCCATAGCCACTGTCCAGTCCATTCTTTAGACACTATCTTGTTTGTTGTATTGGGTGCTTTTTACCTTTTAACTGTGCCGTAAACGATGAATTCCACGGTTTTACTATTGAGTGGTGACATATAGGCCTAACAATGAGACCTGATAATAGACCTAATTCATTCATCTTTTGACAAATGTGATACACTTTTTCTTTTTCATCATTTTTTACCAATCAATTTTTCAAATGCATCAATCATATATTTAGGTCTAATTTTAGGTGTAGAAATAATTTTTCGTTACTATTTAACGTGTTTTAGGATATGTTTAACTGTTGATGGTTAAATAGTTTCATATGTAAACGAAATGCAATCTGAACACTATAGAATTAATGATAAAATGTCTAAAATATTACAGTATGTAAGAATAAAACGTAACGTCACAAAATAATACTAACAATACACGCACATTTATACCACTAATGACAACAATACACTTACTTTTGTTAAGAAAACAATACATTTACTGATAACGAAAAGTAAAAACCAAACGAGTAAGTTGTAGTAATTTCATTTGGTTTTAGGTAGTTTCAAATGAACCAATATGTGAAAACGTACAGGGACACTAACAGTCTTAGGAATCAAATTCTTTAATGCTATGGGTCACTTGAACAGGGAAATAATTCTGATGTTGTGCATTATAAATTTACCACCTACCAAAATTGCATAAAAAAGAATCAAACTACTAATATTCTGATGGCCTATGGGTTATTCGTACAGGAACTAACATGCTTGTTTTTTCCTTGTAAAATTCATAATACGTTTATGGTGTGCAAAGTGCACTGAATTAAAGCAAACCCGCAATTAAAATATTAAATACTATTGAAGATAACACATAAATTTAACATGGAAAACCCTAAAAGGGTAAAAACCACGGGTAAGGTAAAATATATTTCACTATGATGAAAATTAGGAATTACACTTCTTTTTAATTTTAAAGATAAACACATTTATATATCTTGTAATTAGGAGATATTTTACACGCTCTTTAATCAACTCATAACTATCCTAGAAGAACTTTGTATGGGTTTAGAAAGGAATGAGATGGGATGATGAATGAGGCAACAAAGCCTTCCTTTTATAGGCAACATTTGAAGCCTAATAAGTCAAGAGGCTTAAACCTTTCATTCATTCAAAAGCCACACATCTCAAAAAGGCCATTTGCCCTTTCATGACTAACAATCTCCCACTTGAAGATTCGATTGGAACTAAATCAATCTTCACACGTCATCCAACCTTTCCATTTTCGTTGCTTACGTATCTGCTAGGCCACACGAGGATCGACACCATATAAACTTATCACAATTGATTGATTTCTTTAGATAATCTGCCACATTATCATCAATATGAATTATCTGCATATCCACGATTCCTTCTATCACTTTCTCACAAACGAAGTGATACTGAACTCGTATTTGTTTTGTCTTTGAATGAAATGTTGGATTCCTTGCTAGATACAAGGCGCTCTGATTATCACAAAATAGAGTAATTTTCTCTTGTTCATGCTCGAGCTCTTCCAACAACATATTTAATCATACTGCTTCTTTGCTAGCTTAAGCAGCTGCGATATATTATGCTTCTGTTGTTGACATGGCCACAACTTACTACAGTTTTGAAGCCCAACTTACTGTTCCGCCAGAAAGTGTAAACACATATAAGTGGTTGATTTGCTTCCATCAAGATCACATGCATTTTGACAGTAAAATCTTATTCCGCGAACATGCGCAACATTTGAGGTTCCTTAACGTATCTAAGGATCCTATTCACAACTTCTGAATGCTCTCTTCCAGGTTCTGTAATGCACCGACTCACTACTCCCACTACATGTGCAATATCTGGTCTTGTACAAATCATCGCGAACATTAATTAAACATCCCACTACTAATGTATACGGTACTGGAGACATCTCCATGCTCTCTTCTTTACTGCTAGGACTCATATTGGAGGATAACTTGCCATTAGTAGAAACGTAGTTGATATTGGCTTACAATCTTACATATTAAACCGCTGCAAGATTTTCTTCAAATAACTTTTCTATGAAAGTCAAATTTTCCTACTAACTCCATTTCGGTGAATTTGCATCCTTATAATCTTGTTTGTGGGTCCAAGGTCTTGCATCTCAAATTCTCTAGCCTCCTATCAACATGTTGTCAACATATAACAACATAATAATAAAATCATTATTTCCAAACTTCTTGAAATATGCACAAGGGTCTGCATATAGTCTGCTATATTCAAGGCTCCTGATGAAAGAATCAAATATCTTGTACCAATTCCTTGGCGCCTACTTTAAACCGTACAAATATTTGTTTAACCTGCAAAAGCATGTTATCTTTTCCTTTTTGGTCAAAACCTTCTAGTTAGAGCATGTAACTTTCTTCTTCAAGATTTCCATGAAAAAATGCAGTTTTCACATCTAGCTACTCTAGACGTAAATCATATGTAGCACACATTTCCATAACCACTTGAATTGTTTTCATTCGAACCATATGAGAAAATATTTTATTGAAGTCCATTCCTTCTTTATGATCATATCCTTTAACCTCCAATCTTGCACAATACCGCTCCACTTGATCTTTACCGTTTCTCTTATTTCTATACACCCACCCATTTGTTTCCAATAGGTTTTCTACCTCCTGGTAGTGAAATCAACTCCCATATTTTTTTTAGAAAAGGCTTCAATTTATTCTTGCATTGTTGCCATCCATAGCGATGCATTTGGGTTATTTAGTGCCTTTTGAATAGTTGACAACTATCGCTCCTCTGTACAAAGACAGTATGCAATGTTGTTTTCCATACATTATCTGAGTGTCACACTGGACGTTTTCTTTCATGCTTAAGAGTACATGTCGCTGGAGCTTGGGACTCATTTATCTCATTCATCTTGTGTTGAAGTGCAGCTTCAGAAGAACCATTCTGTTGAAATTGCTTTTTCATCTGTATTGAAGTAGTTTCCTTTGTTGTGCTATCATCTTCTCCATTGTCTTGAATTTTTTCTTTCATAAAGACAACATCTCTGCTGACAACTACTTTGTGGGCAGTGGGGTACCACAAGCCATACCCCTTTACTCCGTCAGCATACCCCAAGAACAAACATTTTATGGATTTTAGATCCAGTTTCGTAGTTTCTCGGGTATGTACATCACGTACACAGGACTAAAATATATATGATGGTCCAAATAGTTGACTCACTTTTCCGTCCACATTTCGATCGAAGTTTTTAACTCAACTACAGTTGAAGGTGACATGTGACATGCGGTATTGACTACTTCTGCCCAGAACGATTTTTCCAAGCCTGCAGTTACCAACATTGCTCTTGCTCTTTCTAACAAAGTTCTGTTCATCCGCTCTGCCACTCCGTCTTTGTTGAGGAGTGTATGTTGTTGTGAAGTGACTTTTAATTCCTTTTTGCTTGCAAAAACTATCCAATTCATCACCAATGTATTCTCCTCCATTATCACTCCTCAAACACTTGATCCCTTTTCCAGAATCAAGTTCAACCGGCTCTTTGAAAACTTCAAACACATCAGACTTCTTCTTGATTGGGTACACCTGACATCTTCTAAAATAGTCATCAATAAAAGATACAAAATAATTTGCTCCTCCCAGGGATAGAGCCGGTGCTTGCCACACGTTAGAGTGAACCAAATCTAGAACACAAACACTTCTAGTATTTGATGTCTTGAATTTTAGGTGATGTTTCTTGCTGATAACACAATGCTCACAAAAAGGTAAAGAAACCTTTGTGAGGCCAAGAAATAGTTTTCTTTCAAAAAAAAATCTTCATTCCTTGTTCAGACATATGTCTAAGCTTCTGATGTCATGTTACTGTAACTTTATGGCTTAGACTATGTTAAGAAACAGATGCTTCAGCCTTCTATATTAATTTTTATTTCAGTTGGTATAAGTTCATAGCCACCTTTTCTCCTTTCATAAGTACAAGTGCACCTTTAATGATTTTTATGATCATGTTTTATATTTTCAGCTTACAACCAAGATCATCCAATTGTCCTAGTGACAATAAATTCTTCTTTAAGCCCTCCACGTGTTGCACATCGTGGATTGTATGAACTGTACCATCATACATCTTCACCGTGATACTTCTAATTTCAATTATCTTTAGTTCATTGTCATTGCAACAGTACACATATTCGCCTTTAGAGATTGATTTATATTGATGAAACCGTTCTCTTTTAGCGGTCATATGAAAAGTAGCTCCTGTATCAAACAACCAGACATCTACAAATATCTTTCTACATTCATTTGTAACTTCTCCTTCATTTACAACACAGGCATTCCCATCTTCTGAAGTGCTTGCGACATTCTCTGAGGATTAGAGGTATTTAAAATCCAACAATCCTTCTTCAAGTGACCTGGCTTGCTACATTTTTAGCATCTGTAACTCTTATTCCTTCATGATTTAGATTTACCTTGATTGTGACTCCCACTAGAGCCACATTCCGTTGACCTCCCTTTCGTCACCATCAAAGCCTCCACATGTCTTAAACTGGTATGTCTGTCCTCCCTATTGTAGCACATATTTTCTTCTTCTAGAATAGCGGCTGCAACATCATCGAAGAGTAGATAGTCTGAAAATACATTATTGGTTAAGTTGATGAGCTGGTTATACGAGTCTGGTAAACTTTGAAGTAGAATTTCAACACGTTCATGCGGCTCTATTATACAACTCAAAGAAGTGAGTTAAGAAAATAGAGTATTCACACTATTGACGTGCTCAGGTACTGAAATAGATTTCGTCATGCGTAGAGCATATAATTTCCTCCTAAGAAAATTTTGTTGTGGAGTTATTTTGCCTCATACAATCGAGCAAGATGATCCCAAATCTCCTTTGCATTTTTTTTCTCCTCTATGCTTGACAAAACTCCGTGTGCTAATGCCAAAGGAAGATTTGCAATAGCATTTCCATCCATTTCGTCCAATTTAATGTCATCCATGACTTCAATTGGCCTTACTAAACTTTCTTAGGATAGCTTTCATCTTTAGCTTCCATAATGAGAAATTACTTTCATTGAATTTTTCAATTTCAAATTTCATCGCCATAGCTACAATCAAAATCTTCTTTTTGACATAACTATTAATTATTGATAATAGTAACGAACACCTTTTGAGTGAGTATAACATTACTTATCTTTTTATAGTAAGGGTCCACTTACTAGTGGCAACCACAAGCATACGATAAATAAGGATACACACACCCAACATTGGCTCTTGATACCACTTGTTGTGTAAAGTTACACCGGATTGAAGCAAACCTGCAACTAATGAAATACTATAAAAGATAACACACATATTTAATATGGAAAACCCCAAGAGGGTAAAAACCACGGGTTACGTTCACTATGATGAAAATTAAGAATTACACATCTCTCTAATTAAAACGATAAACACATTTATATCTCTTGTAATTAGAAGATATTTCACAAACTATCTAATCAACTCACAACTACACATGAAGAACTTTGTATGGGTTTAGAAAGGAATGAGATGGGATGATGATGAATGAGGCAATGAAATCTTCTTTTTATAGGCAACATTTGATGCCAAATAAGTCAAGAGGAACAAACCTTTCATTTATTCAAAAGCCACACATCTTAAAAAGGTCATTTGCCCTTTCATGACCTTTTTGCATATAAACGAGGCACATAACTTGAAAATCTGGATTGTAGACGATATTAAACGAATATAACCTTAGTACATATTATGATTGATAGTCTGATACAAGAGTTATATTAATCAACTGAGACATACAATTAATAACTAATCTAAACCAAGATTACATATGTTAATTACTCATAAAAACACATGATCAGTGGTTAATTAAACCTCTCTTATTCTTCTTATATTACTCCTTGTTCTTCTCTAGCTTCAAAACCGGTTTGTATTTTCCTTTAACATCATGCCCAATGCAATAAGCATAATGCTTAATGTATCGAGCATGATCTTAAAACAACAATACTATCAGGAAAAGGCACAAGTACACATAAATAAGAGGCAAGGCAGATGATCAAGACTGAATACGGACTAGGATAATTAATTAGCTAGCAGAATGTTTGTTGGACGTGTTGAACCAGGTCATCCGCACTTAGCTGGCATTCAATTCCAATCTACCACAAATCAATCAAAGACAAGAAGTAATAATTGTTAGTACGTATGTAGAAACTAACAATTAAAGGATAGAACTCAAGTTGTCTGCATAATAGTAACTGTGGGTTCCAACTTCCTCATGCAGCAAACTTAACGGCTAGCTATTAGGTTCCTTAACAAATATGCCTGTTTTTGTAATGGCTGATTTCATCTTAGGAGATTTTCGAATGTGATATTAATAGGATTAGTGCCATTAAAACTTTCAACTTAGGGGTTGTTTGGATGTGCATATAAATAAACTAATAGTTGAGACATCACATCCAAGCATCCAGTTTAATTCTGAGTGTTTAACAAAAGCCGGTCATCATAAAGATATATTTGGATGAGCATTTAACCTAATATTGAAATCGTTATACATGTAATATGTTTCGTGATGTTTATGATCTTAAAAGTGATTGTTGAAAGTGATTGTTGTAAGTTCAAAACATTTGCATCAATTTGCATCTTGAAAGTGATTGTTGTAAGTTCAAAAAAATTTACTCCGTAAACAAGTAATTAGCTATACAAAAATCACAACCATACTCTGTTTATCCAACCAATAAAACTAATTATAACCACCTCAAATCACGGTAATCGGTTTAAAATTACATCCCCTTTGAAGCACTTGATTACTTTAGTAGATAAAGTTTAACTTTCACGATTTATATTACAATATTAATCACCAATAAGCCATTGGCAAACATGTATATAGGGACATATCAACCAAGAAATTGAGATTTCAGGTCTTGGTTGAGATATAAGTTGCAATAATCACTTTGATTACCAACATGGACAATGAGTACAGTACGTCCCAAAGAAGAAGTGTAGTGATCAACATGGGACATTACCAAATAAGTAAAATTAGTAAAGTTGCTATTTTAGTGAGAAGAATCAAACACGAAAGAGATATACATGTGTAAGCATGCATGCATGCAAATTCTGATAATCATAAGGAAGTTTATGACTGACCTTAATGGTGAAGGAATTCACCATAGTTTCATTGACAGTGTTGATGTCAGCTTGAAGGATTTCAAGAGAGAGGTTTTCAAGAACCGAAACTATTTTTGTTGCTTGGCCTGGCAACCACGCTGATACTGTTTTCAAAATAAGATTAGAGCCTGATGAAAACTTAACTTCCACATCAGCAATGGATGACTTTGAATTTGCAACTAGCTCATTAACGATGTCTGAAGTTGATGAAGAACTAGATGGTGAAGGGTCAAATGAATGTGGTAGCATGTTATTAGACATTGATGATTGTGATGATGACATATAAGAGGAGTTATATGCAGCTGGAGATCTAGCTCCATATGGACTTAGTGGCTGTGGAGTTCTAGGGCTAATTGGCAAGAGTGGCCTAGGGCTAATAGGCGGTTTTCGAGGGCTGAGTGCTGGTCTTGGGCTCAAAACATCACTGTAAACTTTTCTTTGCTTCTTTGCCTCTAGTGATTGAAGAACTTGTTGCAATTCGGTTATGTAATCAACAACTCCTCCTATTATTGATGCTTGGTCACCCTGTAAGTGTAAAAGTTTTAGTATAAAATTTATTAGAATGTTAGAGATTGCTTATTTTAAATGCTCAGTATGGTATCCACTTGTTTTATAAGTAAGCAGTTTTACTCAAACACTTAAAACTGTTAATATGCTTAAGTTTTTAGCAGATAAACACTTAAATAAGAAAATTTTCTAGCTCGGTCACTAACTGTACATACCCTTTTGACATAAAAGCAAGGCATTAGTGAACGAAGAACGGTTAAGTGCTCGTTCATCTGCTTCCTCCGGTTCCTCTCCACTGCAATATGTGACACTTTTGTCTGCCCATCTGAGTTAACACCGCCTTCTTCAACCAACGTAAGCTTCTGTCGCTTCCTCTTTGGCGAGTTAGGTGTCTCAATATTCTCCTCTACAAGTTCCTGTAAAGCACTACATGAAGAAGTAGACTTCTGAGAGACTAGTGGATGCTCAATTTCTTTCACATGAAACGGCCCACTCTTCATAGGCGCCATGGATTTGAAATCATCAGAAACACCCTCAAGAACTTCAAGTATACTGAAGATGTCGTCAGACGATGCTGCAGTGGGTGATAGGAAGCTGGTATCCGAAAACTGCTCAGCATAAGTATCAAAGAGATCAGTTAGAGAAGTGCAGTCACCACTCATTTTGAATGGTTTGTTCAACTTAAAAGACAAGAAATATGAAAACTAGGTTTGGTTGTGAAGCAAAATAACAGATACAGTTTATAGGAACTTGTTTTGGTGTTACTATAGAACTATGTAGGTGTTGGCTAATGGAGGTTGTCAAGATCAAGAAAAGATAAATAGCAGAATCAAGAGGTATTAATACACATATCTTTCCTGGACAGTGACATCAGTGCACTCTATCTAAAATCTTCAAATATGTCTTTTTAAAATATTGATGAAACATATACTCCATTATTTTGATAGGGTAATTTATAATTAATCAAATATATTTGAAACATCTAGCTAAAACATGTTTTTGAAGCTTGATATACCTGCCACAAAACCTCCCATTCGATCATTTTAAGCGGCCGAGTTTATAACTTTCAAGCATTAAAATATACAGTATTTTTTTTATTTTTTGGTAAAAAATATTGATAATTTGATATAGTTCATACGTATAATGATTACAGTTAAGTGTAGAGTACTCTGATCGTAATTTTCATCTAAATTGCTGAATATGTTACAGATTGTACCAGAAAAACAAACTGTCGTTAAACGAACACACTTTGAGGTCGATCAGTTAGCTGCATAGCTAGATAGTTATGTGAAAAGTTACTAACTGACGAACCAAAGATATGCAGCGAAGGCCGAGTTTAAGGGCGTCCAGATTATAAATCTAGTTAACGTATATTATTCGAGATGACTTGCAAGTTGCAAATGCAACCTTCTAGTGAAATTAATATCATCTGTGCTTTATACTATTACATTTTGTGGTAGGCATTCTTGGATAGTTTGTGTGCCCCAACGGTCACATCTTACAAAAAGAACCCTAAAAAGTTAGATTTTATATGAACGTTTCACAAAAGACAGGTAATGTTGGCTTTAATTATTGATGTATATAAATCGCAAGTGCCCATTTAAAAAGTTAGTGGGACAAATTTTGAGGATATATTGCACCCGGATAGTGTCATTAATTATCATTGCTCTAAATTTCTTTGGGAATTTATTATGTGCATTTAGTGGATCATGTTTTCACCGTTGATGCTATTTTTTGTAGGCATCCTATTCCGGGTTGACTTTCTAATTTAAATTTCTGATTTCTAAAATTTCCTCTACGTTCACACAGAATAACTTAGTTTTCGATAGAAAGGGAGGTGATACTCACTTTTTTTGATGAATGCATCACATTCTACGCATTACGATTTATGCGGTATAAACTGAATGATGCATGTATCAAAAAAGTGGTGTGATTATCAATTCCCATAGAAAAAAAACGTGTTTTAGTAAAAAAAAAACAAAATAGAAAGAAATATTGAAGGTTTGTCTTATTTAACTAGTTTTATATTATGATTTAAGATCATTTGACAAAAGATAGGGATCAATTTTCACATTTCATTTTTATTTGATCTAATTGATGAGATTAATCTCAATAATTTAAAAAACTCACTTTCCTCATTTTTTTCAAATATTAATATCTTTCAAACCGTTAATCGTTAAGCAAAAAAAAATATATCATTGCGACGAGCATTTAATTATCTTTTTATAGAAAGACACTTTAATATACTTTCGACAATTTTTTTTCTTCGTATTTTTCACCTTTTTTTAAAGTTTTTTCGGGTTTTTTACGTTACTGAAATTTGCAATAAAAAATCATATATGATAAAACACTAATTTGAATAAAACACTAATTTGAATATCACATGTGATATTAATGTTAAATCATATCACATGTGATCATATCATATACGATTTAACACTAATATCACATGATATTCAATTTAATGTTTAATTATATATGATTTTTTCCATGCAAATTTCAGTAATAAAAAAAAACGAAAAAAGACGAAAAACGTGGAAAAAACGATTTTTTTTTCTTTTTTCGAAAGTATATCAAAGTGACCGTCTATATAAAGATAATTAAATGCTCGTCGCGACGGTGTAAATATTTTCGCTTAACGATTAACGGTTTAAGAGATATTTAAATTATAAAAAATAGGTGAAATAATAAAAAAAATTTAATCTTAGCCATTGATTTCTTTTTAAATGGATGGTGAAGATGAGTGCCTTGATATGTAAAAAAAGTTTGGTATGTAAAATAACTCTCCTCTTATATTATATGGCATGTTGCTATGGTTTCAAGTAATTTAGATACTTACTTATCGTGCACCCTTTATTTTGGAACGGCTAATAATTTTATGTTGTTTTTACCACTATTAAAAAAGATCCAAAATATTGTGTCAAATAACCTCCCTTTGTTTTTAAATACCGAAAAACTAAATACACATGTTTTTTAGTACGGTTTTTCTAATAAAGATTCGTATAAAATGACTTTCTTTTGGGTTTTGGCATGGTTTTCTTCTCTAATCGTACCAAAAAAGCGTCTCAAAAAATATTTTATGTAGACTAGTCGTCAAATTGAATAAAATTTACCTTAAGTCTCATGAGAAGTTCACACTTATGGTTATACATGCAAAGTTAGAATGAAAATATATATGCAAAGTTATACATGCATGAATACAAGATGTGTTGACAACAACATTATCTAAGTGGAAGTCATCGAATAATTATAAAAGCAAACATTCAAATGAAAGCTATTTGGATTAGGAAATTCATTTTTGGGCTTGGAGTCGTGCATAGTAATGAAGAACTTATGGAGATTTACTGCGACAATATTGGCGCAATTATCAAAGTCAACGAACATGGAGTTCAGAATAGCACCAAACATTACCAAAGAAATATTCATCGTTTACGGATTTTAGAAAAAGAGCTTAGTGTTGTTTGTATACACTGATGCTAGTTTTGATTGAGATGCTAGTGGTTGTATATTACTCGTCCTTAGACTTGATATGCGAGTAGGTCTTGCATCTGTGGAATATCATTCTTTGATATGGTTAAACGCTATCCTCAATAAGGTAGTTATAAAAGCCATTTTCAGAAGTCGTGTGAAGCACATGAATGACACATGCAGTCAAAATAAAATTTGTTCATCCTTGTGTTACTCGAGTTAGATACTACTGGGCCCATCGATGAATTAATAAGATGTATGTGTGGCCGCACCCAAATGTAATCGAGATGAATCTTGATTAGTTTGGAAATGAACACCAAATGCGAATATTATGAAGGAGGATGTGTGTAATGTTCCGATTTGAGTTAAGCTTCATAATATTCCTTTATTACCGCATTCACAAAAGATTGTTTGTGCAGCAATTCAAATTTTTGAGATCACTATTTAATTATTTACTTTTACTTATTCTTTTAGTTTAAGTAAACGCGAGTAACCGGATAAGTTCACTCGAGTATGTCGTTAAACGCGCATTTAACTCAAACTGACACTAGACTATGCTAAGTCTACGTATTTTAAGCATTATGGTTTCCTTACAATCATACTTTATAAGTCACATTTCACTTTTTTCATTCTTACGTAAACTTTGCACATTCTTTGTTTAGCGCGTTTAAGAGCTACGTTTTTAGTTCTAACAACGTTTATACCCTTCGATAAACCCGTATCTCATCTTAAATACTAAAATTAGTTATTTTTACAAGTTATACTTTTTTACAAGTTTTGAATTTTTACGTTACCCAATTTTACGTTTCATGTCTTTAAAACTTCACGTTTTCAATTACCGGGATCAAACTAAACATTATAACCCTAAAACTACACAAATTAAATAAGCTCCCTCCCACTCACACAAAATTTGTGACACACCCTCACACTTGTCCATCTCTTGGACAAGTGTTCCCTTTTTGTCTTCCACTACACAAAACACCACTTATACTTACATAGTTTATATTACCCTTGTAATTTTCACCATATTTTTTTTTATCTCTTTCCCTCTTGAACGAGCCACACACACCAAAATTATCATACCTTTGATTTTCTATACAAGTTTACGTGTTCTTGATTGAAGGTTTAGAGTTCCTATCTAGTTCTTGGTTCATCTCATCCATAAAACATCAACCAAGTTCTTAATCTCTAGGGTTTATTTGGGAAGAGTTTTAAGGGTTTTCTTGGAAGTTTATAAAATATTTTGAGTAAATTGCATTTTTGGTCCCTAAGGTATGGCCAAATTGCAGGCTTTGTCCTTAACGTTTTGAAAGTGCAGTGGTAGTCCTCATTTTGAATGTTTTGTTGCATGTTTGGTCCCTAAACTGCAGATTTGGTCCCAAAAAGTTTGAAGTTTCTGTTGCATGTTTGGTCCTTACAAAAGATTTTTGTAAGAGTTATAAAAGGGTTTAAAAGGGTGTATAAAGGTTGGATAAAGATTTGGAAGCTTGGGTATTGTTGGTGATCTTGTCCTTGTAATCTTATTTTGGTTTTTGTTCTTGTCATTTTCTCTCAAAACGATTGTAAGGAACCATTATTATTTTTCATGTCACTACCATTTTCTCTCAAAACGATTGTAAGGAACCATTATTATTTTTCATGTCACTACTATATTGTTTTTTACATTTTATGTATTTATATGTTTTATATAATTCTTGGACTTAATTATACCTTGTACATGGATTGTAACACTAGAAAACTTCATTTGGACTTGACTTGCAAAAACAGTTTTTGAGCAAGGGTAAAAATAGAATAAAATGATTTTATTAGTAGACTTTGAGCCTTATAAAAAAATATAGAGTTGTAGGTCTGTGTCTTGCGGCCGTTTTTCCTGGTGGCTCATTCTATAACTCATCCCGATGATTTAACTAAAAAATAAACGGTAGAAGTTGTCAAAAATTGCAAACTAAAATATATTGGCTAAAATCTCTTATAATTTTCTATTTATGAATAAATAAAAGTTGTAGAGGACACTTCAGCTTAAACGTGGCCGCGTAAATGGGATAAAACGAAGTTGTAGCACTTAAGATATCGCCATTTTAGTGGGAATGATTTGTGCAGCCAAAAATTAGTATTGACACTTAAGGGTAAATTAGTAATTGCACTTAGGTTATATAAATTTTGAGAAAATGGGACCCACTAATCTGTTTAGTACACTCAAATATCTTTTCGAGGACGTAAAAACCAAATAATAACTCTTTACTGTTTAGGAGTAATAAATTATCAAAGTCGGGATAATTAAATAGATGAAAACTCAAACTTGACAATTAGTATTACTTGACCACTTTTATATGAAAACCGAAGTGGTAGGACCCACTATAAAAAAAAAGACTCGTTTATCTTTCTATAGACTAAATAAACTTATAATTGACAATTTAGGACATATGGATTATTAAAAATGACAGAAAACATGAATAATGGATAACTTATAAATTAGAGCTCGTAACTATTTTTAAATTGTCAAAACTAAACTTTAACACTTAAAACTTTGTAAACTCTATGTACAATGGCATAATTGATATAATAACTTTATAAAACTTATTTGCATATCCACATTTTCATTTTAAAACCTAAAACGCAATGTATTGTTTTAGGTTGCTCGTAGGACTTTCTCGGCTTATTCTTCACTATATATGCATCTTGCTTATCATCCTTGCTTACGGTGTGTTTCATAGCCCCACTTTTACTTGTTTTTTACGTTTTTTCAAATACTCTAGGGTGAAAATGCATTGATTGTTTTAACATACGGACATAAGTACTTTAAACTATTATACATGTATAACTGAATGTACCAGATATATAACCGAATGAACCGGCAAGACAGCTATGTATATACATGACCAAATGTATCGGTCAACCACTACTTGTTCATAACTGGATGTAACGGAGAAACAAACAATACATCTTGTGGTCGACTTTTACAAATAACTTAAACCCATGAACTCACTAACCTCGTGTTGACACTTTTAGCATGTATTTTCTCAGGTCCGCAAAGCATAATTTTGGATTGGAGCATTAGAGTCACACATCATGTTTTGAAGACCCGGATGCATCATATTTTATCATTCGATAACTTTTAAAAAAAAATGTTTATGTAACTTAACATTTGGGACCTCTTGTTTGTAACTCTGATATTTTATATCAATCGAATGATAATTTATTTCAAAACGTCTCATTTAGAGTTTGTTTTCTATAACTGGTACTTTGTGCTATGAAGTAATACTCTCGATTAGCTTCCGCTGCTATCCAAAACTGGGGGTGTTACAGTTTGAGTGCTATTGCAACCAAATTAGGCACCCCATTGATGCTTGATTCTTACACGTCCACTATGTGCATGGAGTCTTGGGGTAGGTCGAGTTATGCACGTGCTATAATTGAGTTAAGAGCTGATGAGGAGTTGAAACACTCACTCATGGTGGTGGTGCCAAAATTCAAAGGTGAGAGGTATATTATACACACTATCTGTATTTAGTGCGAGTAGGCACCTCCAAGATGCTCAAGTTGTAAGTTATTTGGTCATGTTCTTAATGAATGTCCTAAGAAACTTGTCTCGAATGTTATTACGAATATGAAAACGCTAAGGCAAGTTATTCGTGAGGTTCAAATTGGTTTGAAGACTAAGTCCACGTATCAACCTAAGGTACCAAGGAAACCGAATGTAACTAATGATAAAAATGGTACTATGGTTCCTTTTACATCAAACTCGTTTCATTTATTAAGCTCTATGGTAGACGTGGAGGAGGGAAAGGGTCGTAATGTTTCTAGTTCACAAGAGGAGTAAAAGGAAACTTGATAAACACACGAGTGCACCATCTCTGGCTCAAAAGGATTAATGAACTAAAAAGGCAGGCTTGTGTTATTAGGTGATGATGGAAAGCCACTAAAACCTTGTAGATCAAAGCTTTCTATGCAAAAGGAGGCTACTGTGACATCGGTATGTGAACCTAGTACTACTATGTAAAAGAACTGGGAGATTAAGATAGTGATGAAGTCTAGGATATTGATGATGACATGGCTCGATATATGTCTAACCCGAATCGTGTTGGTGAAGGAGGTAATGATGCAAGTCTCATTGAGTATGAAGATTATGATGGTTATGATGGTTACGAGTATGATGTTAATGACTTAATTGAGGAACAACTTGCTTTCTGTGACGCGTGGAACATCCATATCCGTGGTATAGTTAGGAATTAGTTCTAGTGTTTTTGTTGGCGTTTTATTTTGGTAGGTTCATAAGATTGGTCTGTCTCTCTTATGATAGATTTTGTTTGAAGCACAATAGGTACGTTTGTTTGCCTATAACAGACTGAGATGTAGTATTCACCTTCAGAGACTTGACAAGTTTTAATGGAGAGGCCAAACTATAATGTATTTATTTTAGGGGGGAAATTTATTTTTTCTTTTAATATTTGTACTAATAATGCATAGCATTACTGTTGATACAAAAGTTGGCCGTTCCTTATTTGGGTTCTGATTCCGTATCAATTAGATCTTAATGCTTGAGACCTGGGCACTAAGAAAACAAAAGACACCGTTAGGCTTACCGTGGGATTGTTTCCCACGATTATCCTCTGGCGTGAGAGTAAGTAATCGGTTTAGGGTATAGTTGAGAGTTAGGGTTTGTAAATCGTACCTTTAACGAGGCGTGGATACCCTTTATATATACACGAAATCCTTGTTGGTTTCGTGTTCCTCAAGCTTCAGTATCCCGCTAAATCGGTTATCGGATGCTTATCTCCCAAGATAGGGGATATCCGATATTGTTAGCCATACATAACTTTGGTTTGGGCCTTCGTGGGCCCAAACCGATATCGATGATTAGCCCATGCGTCGGGCCTAATTGCTAGTAGCGTTATTGGCGGGTTCATGACCAATACGGACTATACGTCATCATGTCCCCAGCCTAGTATCTTGCGATGACTACCGGATGATAGACTAATAGTTGTAACCAATACCATCTTCGAAGCTTAGCAAAGAAGCTTAAAAGAATGAACCTAGACGAAATATTTCTAATTCCCACCTCGTAAAATGTGGGAAAGTTCGAAAATACGTCACATCAAATGATCCTAGCCACACAAGCAGAGATAGTGGAATCCACGCGTGGCGCATCGTGTGGTGGAAGGAACTTATATAACCCTCCGTCTCCTTATTACTGTGAGTATCACAGTAAATCATTTTCACCATTGTTAAAAAAGCTCCAACTTGCCACCTTGATATCGAAAAGGTAACCGCGTCGCAACTTATAATCGTACCATGGTCCGTGGTCTCACCGATTTCACCTCCGACCGACCGAGGCGTAACTTCTTGAGTTCTCTTCGATCATTATATTCCTTCGCTGCATCCGGAAGTTCCGGATGCGGCGTCAATTGCGACTTTCCGAAGGGAAAGTAGGGTATACACGCGTTTCTTGAATTCGCGAATCAATGTGTGCCCATATCCCTATTTTTAGCGGCGTGTTAAATTACTACCGTCTTCATATATCCCAACCGCATAGGTGCGCCAAAACAACAATTTCGAGGTTAATTGCAGTATCGGCAATTAACCCGACTATCAACCTATTCCGCGCATTTTACCACACAACGTGGTCAAACGGGTGGGTATCATTTGCTAAGCGCCCCGGTAGACTTCAATGTTACACGGATAAGCTTGACGCGCTTAGAAATTGGAGGGAAATTTTTTTCTGGATTGATAAGGCGGTCTTTCCCTGGGATTTTGAGTTTTATGCCCATGGTTCGCTGCCGAAGGATGAGCGCCCACCTGGATCGCATGGCCGAGGATGCGGATACAATAAACACAAACCGCATACCCATCGGTTCCTACCCCGAGGAATTTTGGTGCATATGGGCATCAGTAATTACCGGTAGACCCGAGGAGATGCCGATATTCTTGGACGCGGATGATCAAGGTGGGTGCTCGTCCTTTTGCATTCCTTTGATTTACTAATGTGAGCATTCCTTTTAATCTTCGTACTTTTCGTAACCTGTTTGTTTATTTGTTTTTGTTGCGCAGAGATGGATCTATTCGCATGGTGCGATTAGTGAAGCCACGCGCAAGTTCTTTGCCGTGGGGTGCGCCCATTGAAAGAAGGAGAAGAGCCCGTTTTGGAAGCTACCGGGCGTACCCTAGAAATGGAGCCGAGAGACGGAGGTAGCTCATCTGTCGCTTTGAAGCGACCCCACTCCAAAGCATCCCGAGCCCTAGGGCGCCTACTCCATTAGTGCAGCCGTCACAAGTAGGAGTGGCGGAGCACATGGAAGAAGAGGAGGAGGAGGAGGACCCAAGGTTGAAGCGCAAGAGATCACTTGGAGGTGATGGCGCGGGCTCATCGAGAAAGAAGCGCCCTGTTGTCCTGGTTATGGAGTCGTCATCCAGTGATGTTGCGTCGCCTCCCCCATCAGCTGATACCACTGGTCCACAGTAAGTAATATCATCAATTTTTTTTTTTTTTTTTGCATCCCATGTTTATGTGAGAAGTAATTGCTAACTCCCTTTCTTGTGTGCATGTTTGAACACTCTGCGGAGTCGCCCCCCATTGCTAGTCCTGTGCGTACTAAGTTATCTGAGCCAAACAGCCAAAGCGCTGAGCCATTGGCGGCTGGGGATGCTATTATTTCAGATAGCAACCTGTTCTTCAAGAAAGGAAAGTGTTGCGTTAAATCAAATTTTCAAATATTTCGTGCACTTATCCTAAAACAGAACAAGGAAAGTATGTCGAAGGACTGCTGTTCCTACACAAATGTTTTTCCATCTAAAATTCTTCAGAAAAATATTTGGTGTATTTCAAAATAGTGGAAAATAAGTTGTTTGAAAATCAATCAGATTCAGAGTTTTTCGTAAAAATTGAAAACTCAATCAATGACTTCAGCGCTTTTAAACTCTTTAGAAAATGAGTCATTGATTGAGGGGGAGAATGTTTTCAAATCTATATCATCTAACAAGATTATCTAATTATCCTACATGCTTAATTGAAAATGTTGTTAACCTACGTTGAAGGACTAGGTGCCTAGGATATGATTGTTAGGATTAGATGATTAGAGTTTGATAAACACATTATTCCCATGCAATATATGAATTGATTGATATGTTGAAGTGACTGTTATTAGTCGATTCTTTGTTTGGGTGATGTTGACCACCATATATATGTATGTGTGTTCACTAACGTATGCAGGTATATTGGTACATAAGAATGTTCCCGATCCGCATCCCACAAATGAAGATGATTGGATGCCGAAAGGAAAGGGTAACTATATCTTGGGTTGACAAATGAAGAAACGGAGCTTAATTGGACTTCAATGAAGAGTTGACATAAATGCAACGTAAGAGGTGTCACTGCATCAGCAGATGGTTTTCTTCTAAAGTGATTGAAGAAACGGAGCTTAATTTGACCTCAGTTGGCATTAAAATGCAACGAAAGAAGTCTTACTGCATCGGCATATGGTTTTCTTCCAAACCCTACAGCAACAACAACAGAAGCTTCTCAACCACCTAACGTATATTTGTGTAGGATACCATTTTTCTAAAACTTTGATTAAAATTGTTTTGAAAAATGGAAAAATATTGGTTTTGAAAATAAATTGGACTTAATTTTGGAAATCACCGGACTTCATTTTATCAAAACATAAGTCACTCAATCATCGACTACTGTCATGGATTGAGGGGGAGAGTGATTTAAAATAAAATATTTTCAAACGATATTTCTTCACAAAAGTTCCGTGTTGTACGTTAAAATATGGTGATCTAAAGATTTAATGTTATGTCATGGTATGATTTTCTTTAAAACTCAAAGATCTTGAAAAATGAAATTTTTTCTGTTCTTGTTTGATTGTGAAATTGTTTTATTTTACTTAAAGGTCTCTTAAAACAATCATACCTGACACTAACAATCTTTAATGTCTAAATCTGGTCCTTATCTGTCATTTTTCTAAATTAAATCTTGCCACGTCTTTCCCCAAAATTTTCTAAATGATTTAAATCTTTTGGGATCACAAATCTCAAATGGTTTGAAATTTCTGATCGGGGTAGAGATCGTGATTTAAATCTCAAATTTGTTTTAATGGAATTGGTTTTAGTCCTTCAAAGGCACTCCTGCCTCCATGTGCCAAACGATTTCAAATACACAATGCACATGTTGAGGAGGAGGATTTATCCAAAAACCATATGAGTATTTAAACAAGGCCACATTTTCTCCCATGTTTTCTAAATCTAATTAAATCACTTGGGATCCAAAATCTCAAAGGGTTTGATATTTTTGATCGGGGGAGAATTTGTGATTTAATAATGAAATTTGATAAAAGGTGATCGTTTTGATTTAATTGTGCAGGCTGCTCTCTCATATGTGCTAAACGCTTTGGAATCTCGAAGCACATATTGAGGGGGAGCAAATAAACTATCGAGGTACGAAAGTTTTTTTTAAAGTGATTTATAAAGTACCTTGATTGAGTTTTCAAATGGTTTTCTTAATGGATTTTGTGATCGTGGATGTGCTTTTAGAAAGAACTCTTTCCTCTATGTGATAAAATGATTTCAAATATCTTATGCACATATTGAGGGGGAGAATTTACCAAGAAAATCAAATGGCTTTTTCTATGAAAATTGTGATCAAAGAAAATATTTCAAAGTCCTCTTGCCTCCATGTGCTAAACACTTTATAAATCATATGCATATGTTGAGGGGGAGGTTTTCTAAATGATCAAAACTATTAAGGTACAAAATGCTTTGATCTCGTATCACAAGTATCTTGATTGTTTTTCCAAATGATTTTTCAATTGGTTTCAAGAAGAAATGAACAATACCAAAAGACCGACCAATTTACTTTATGCATGGAGTTATAAGGATGGTTAGGTTAGGTATTCGTTCCCACGATTCGCCAGAACCGGAGGGATCTACCCAGGGACAATCCACTAGATAGTGTAGAGTCTTTAGGTATATTGAAAAAGGAGAAAAGTGAGATATGGGAAGAGTGCCGATGAGACAGAGCTAGTCTTGGAATAAACCCAACAAGGTTCTAGTTATGAAGACTCGGTAAGCACTGAAGAGGTTGAAGAATGAAAAAGAATTGAATGTGAAAAAGGGTGAAAAGAAATAGCCCTCCAATAATTCAACCTTAGGCGTAAACCGGGTTAAATACATTTGCTCTTGGTGGTTATTAAGGTAACACCGGTATTGAAGACAAGACGTCATGGACCCAAAGTGGCACGACCGCACTTCAACCTTCCCAAGCTACTCATGTTCCTCTTAAAAGGGCTTGTTTCATTCTCACGGGAACCTACATAATCTATCGATTTTCTCTTAGAGATTGTTGATATTGAAGAAGGAGACCCTCTCCTAGTCTCCAGATATAGGATCCAAATATGCACAAATTAAGTCTAGAGCCACGAGATCATCTTATAAATCTCTTTAGGACACTTTCAATGAAGACTCTCTTTTCACACAATGTGGAAAGAGAGATTATATCTTATGAGTCCTACGCATTATCCTTGTGGTATTGCGAACATCTAAGTGATATGCATTCATATTCACGATGAAGATGGAAAGCCTTCGGAGCCAACATCAAACAAGCTCCTGGTAGATGGCATGTGAGATCTATTCAATAGATCAACCATGTGACAACCGGGCGAAACAATGGAGAGATTCAATCTTTTGAATCAATCCCGGTTCGAGTTATGGATTGACGTATACCTTTGAGAAACCGGTCGTTGTGCTTAAAAATTCTTTTCTTTAGTACATCGACTGTGTACTTATTTCTCAAAATAAAAGGTGTTTATGATTGATAATTGATTTTCATTAAAACCTTCGTTGTATTGCAAAAACAATTTCTATTGAGCAATACACGATTGTTTTTCAAATCTCTTTTCATCAATCGTGAATCTCGTTTATTTGGTTCACTCACTCCGTGTTGTCTTCTTTGAGATGTTCGGTTTGAGAACAACTAGAGCATGCGAAACCACATCAAGGAAATTCTTCGAATTAAACCCGATCCGCAGCGACTTGTCGATCAACGGGAACCGTGGGACGTGTACCTCAATTCAACGAAAGTGATCAAAGACACTTTCGTGAGCTTTATTGCTAACGTCTTATGCGGTACACCCGGCGTTCTGGTGATCGAATGAAGCGGTCAATTCACAGCCGCATGCTCACACAACACATTCATATCTAAAGAAATCATGATTAGTGCATCAATGACTCGAATATTTTCACTCCATGCTTCGCTACACTGCCAATATCATGAATCAACGAAAGCTTCCGCTACCCGATAAGAAGAAATCATGATCCGAATGTGAGCATGTCGGTCCAAATGTCACAACATCATATCCGGCAACACAACAATGGGTGATCTGAGATTTGCAATGGTGATGATCTCTAGTAATGCTCAAAAGGTCATCATGGTGGCTCAGCTCAACAACCTCCACGAAACATACATCGTAGTTGAACAATGATGAAATAACCACATAAGCACATAGTTTGAATACTTTGATGAAGAAAAGTCTGCGAGCTCAAGACCGAAGATTAAATAGATTGCTAGGATTCAAAATGTAAAACATAGGGTGACCTCCCTTAGGGGGAGATTGTTAGGAATTAGAAAATTCCTTAGTGAAGTATCGGTCACCCCAAATGTAATCTAGCATAAGTTAGCTCGTAGACATTACATTATTTACCATATTATTTAGTTTAGTTCAACACCGTGGAGGAAGGACGGGTCTTTACCCATTGTATACCTGATCCACAGGCCGTCAGGAGGTCGTTTATTTTGTAACCTATAAATACCCTCTACCTTGCAAGGTAGAGGGTTGGATGTTCATTAGGAATCTAACATTCCACAAGTTTCTCTTTCTAGAATATCCCATTCTCTCTCTCTAAAACATCTAATTCGCCTACTTGTGATTATGGTTTAGTGTGTTTGTGAAATCCAATATGTTACACCAAGGATATCTTGAATTCCTTCGCCCTGGAGAAGGAAGTGCCTTTAAAGCAAGTGTTGGAAGCGCATGCTACAAGACTTGCCAAAAAAGAGGGGATTAAAGGTAAGGCCATTTTGTGCGGTATTGGCGCAGTTCATCTCCCCAGATCTGACGGGATACCGGTTAGTGTTGCCACGGTATCTCGCAAAGACTCAATGTTGAAGAAGTGAACGAGATTGGGGACGCCGCAAGTTGTGTGGGAGTTCATCTCTTAGACGTTGTAGGAGTATGTAGATAGTAACTTGTATTGTAAATACCATTTTGTAAGCACGCATGGTACTTAATGAAATACTACTGGAGTTGAATATTTTTGTGACTTATAATATTTGTACTTAGTTACTTGTCTTTTCATGAAAAATAGGCGTACTGTCTAAGAAGCAAACTGTTGTATAAGCGCGATGAATTGTCATAATTATTTATGAACTATCATACTTATAAAATTTCAAGTATTTCTAACATAGTCGTGTATGTTATTATACGCAGCGTACTGCAAATATCATAGTAAGGAGCCAAGTGTCTTGATTCCTAATTTGTTAAACGCGCATAGTATGCATTGTTGCGCATCCATCGTGGGATGCGCACCTAGCTTATTCCAACGTCTTGAGAATAAGGTGTTTAACAAGGATACATGATCCACCATTGACGGGTTTGCAACCTTCTTACTCAACGAGTTGTTTAGTAGGTTTACTCATCCTTTTACCATCGTGGGTTTATTAAGTGCATGCACGCCATGTAGGCAAAAGATAAAAAATGTTAAGACATAAGTATATGGAAATAACAAATTGAAATATGTCACGGAGTTAGCTAGAAAACGCGACGTTTTATTAATACTTGCAAGTTTTTGTGAAAGCAAATAAATAAGACAATTGCCTAAGTAAAACGAAATGTAAATACACGGATTTTTATTTGAGCCCTATATTAAGTGTGAGTGTCCGTGCGTTGGGCCGTGGCCTTTCCTAGAGATAGCATCGTTTGAGATTGCATATATTCCATGTGCGTGGTAGCTCACGACCATCCATGTCACGCAACTTGTACGCACCTTTTCCTAATGCTTCAACGACCTCATAGGGTCCTTCCCATTTTGGTCCAAGCTTCCCTGTATCTTCTGCGTGGGTCGAATCATTGGCGCGGTATACGAAGTCGCCTGGTCTGAATGAAACACTTCGTACTTTAGCGTCATATTATCCCTTCATTTTCGACTTAGCTCTTGCTTCACATATAGCCGCGTGTTCACGTTTTTCCTCCAATAGGTCCAAGTCGATACGTCGTTCATCGTCATTGGTTGCAACATTGACTTCAGCAGTGCGAATAGTTGGCATCCCAATTTGGTGGTATGACGGCTTCGTCCCATAGACCGGGAAAATGGAGTGTCTCCCGTGGCCGACCTTGATTGAAGTACGGTGTGCCCATAAAACATGCGATAATTCCTCCACCCACCTTCCTTTATGCTTGTCGGTCCGCGCCTTCATTCCTTCATCCAGACTTCGATTTGCGCGTTCGACCAAGCCGTTGGTTTGTGGGTGTTTAACCGACGCGAAGTGCTGCGTGATTTTTAACTTTTCGCACCAGTCCTTGAAGGGGTTGTCACAAAATTGTTTCCCGTTGTCCGAGATGATTTCCCGGGTAATCCGGCGGCATACGATATTTTCCCAAACGAAGCATTTCACCTGATTGCCCGTGATTGTTACCACCGCTTTTGCTTCTATCCATTTGGTGAAGTAATCTATGGCCACTATGAGGAACTTCAATCCTCCCGCTGCCACGGGGAAGGGACCTGCAATGTCGATACCCCACTTGTAAAATGGCCATGGCACCGTGATAGGTGTTAGCTCATGTTGTGGTTGGCGAGGGAACAGTGCGTGAACGGCGGTCGCCGCACTTTCTTATTAAGTCTCGCGCATCACGATGCATGGTGGGCCAATAGTATCCTAACCGTAAAGCGCGCGCCACCACGGACCATGGTCCCGAATGCATCTTTGCATGATCCGCTGTGAATTTCCGAGTACATAATTTGCTTGTAGGGGCCGACCACGAGCCATGGTTGCAGGAAGGAGCGTCGATATAGTATACCGTCTCGGTTCAAACCTCGTGGCGTGCGCCGTATTCTTCGGCTTCCTTCGCTCTTGGGGCAAGACGCCCTTGCTTATAAATTCCATTATTGGTGTCATCCATGTAGGACCTTCCTCCTCTACTACCGTGGATATTTCCATCTCTGAGATGGACTTGCTCTTCAACGTTTCCACCAACACTTGTTTTGACAGGTGGGCAAAGCTTGTGGATGCAATCTTGCTTAGTGCATCCGCCTTTCGATTTTCCCCTCTAGGAATCAGCTGATTGTAAACCCGTTTAAACTTTGGATTAGTGACTTGTTCTTGTCGAGGTATTGGATCATGTTTTCTTCTTTAGCCACATACTCGCCCAACACATGGTTGGCCACTAGTCGGGAATCCACATTCGCCTGTGTTCGCGTACACCCATTCGATTTGTAATGCGTAGGCGGCAATTAGGGCTTCATACTCGCTTCATTGTTTGTCGCCGTGAATTCAAAACGCAGCGCGTAAGTGAATTCCATTCTTTCCGGGCTTGTGAGGATGAGGCACGCTCTCGACCCATCCACGCATGAAGATCCATCGTGAACAAGATCCATGGATCTTGTAGTTCCTTCTGCTTGCGTGCGGGTGCATCGTCGGTCCGGTTTTTCGATGATGAAATCCGCTAGTATCCGCCCTTTTTTGCGATGCGTGGTCGTAAGAGATATTGTGCTCACCTAGCAACACGCTCCACTTCGTAGTCGTCCCGATCGCGCCGGTTTGGAGATGATGTGCTTGATAGGTTGATATGTAATTACCGCTATTGGATGCGCTTGGAAATACCTGCGCAGCCTTTTGGCGGCGAATACCAATGCTAGGACCAATTTTTCCATGGCGCTATAGTTAATCTCCGTTTTCTTGAGCGCTTTGCTTACAAAATACACTGGAGTTTGTATTGAGTTCCTATCTGTCATAACACCGCCTCCATGAGTCGCAGATAAGTACATGATTAACTCTTCCCCGGTCGGGTGCTACTGGCGTTGTTTAAGCTGTATAAAGGCTTCTTACGCCTCGTAGTCCAAATGGAAATCTCCCTTTTATGCACTTCTTGAGTGTTTTGAAGAGAAGGAGTGACTTGTCTGGCGATTTGGACAAAAATCTATTTAGACCGCCGGTTTTTCGTTGAGAGATTGGACTTCCTTCAACGTCTTGGCGGTGAGGAAGTTCAATAACAGCCTTAGTTTTTTCTGGACACGGTTTGATGCCGTCGGGCTCTATCAAATATCCAAGGAACATGCCTTCTGTAGCGCCAAAAGTGCATTTCTTAGGATTTTGCTTCATGTTGATATCTCGTAGAGTCTTAAACGTTTCCTCTATGTCACGCACCAATTTCTCCTCAGTGTGGCTTTTTATGACCAGGTCATCAACGTAGACCTCTAGGTTGCGGCCTACCTGTTTTTCAAACGCGTTATCTACCAGTCGTTGGTAGGTGGCGCCTGCGTTCTTCAAGCCAAAGGGCATTTTAGTGTAGCAATAGACGCCTTGGCTTGTTTGGAAGGCCGTTTTTTCCTCATCTTCCTTAGCCATCTGGATTTGGTGGTATCCTTTGTATGCGTCTAGGAAGCATTTAAGCGGGTATCCACATAAAGACTCTATCTTCCAGTCTATCTCGGTGGCGGGTAGCGATCTTGTGGACATGCTTTGTTGAGATCTGTGAAGTCTACGCACATCCGCCAACTACCGTCACTTTTCTTGACCATTCTTGGGTTGGAAAGCCGGTCGTGGTAATAGACCTCTCGCATGATACCGCCTTAACGGTTTGTGTACTTCCGTCCGAATTGCTTGTGCGCGTTTTGGAGCTTGGCGCGCTTTTACGGCGTCTTGGTGTGTATCCTTGTCGGATTCTTAGCTTGTGCTCTGTGATCAAGCGTGGTACACCGGTCTTGTGCTTTGGTTCCCATGCAAAGATATCCAGACTCTTTTGCAAGAGTGCGCACCGCCGCCGCCTTTGTCGAGAGATCCCCAATCAATACTTCTTGATCCGGGTACTCGGGATGAATTGCAATCCTCAGGTTTGGTACTTTAGGTGCGCGTTGCTCTAAAATGTCTGCTGTCTCACACGTAATCGTGTTACATTCTCCAGGTGGTACAGTGGCTTTGTAGAGAGTAACAATACCACCTTCCACTGGGAATTTGAACATCGCGTGTCTTTGTGGGCGATCGCTATCGCGTATGGTCGATATCCCGGTCTTCCGATAATG
The DNA here is from genome assembly GCA_910596185.1 of Chrysanthemum makinoi. Taxonomy (NCBI): domain Eukaryota; kingdom Viridiplantae; phylum Streptophyta; class Magnoliopsida; order Asterales; family Asteraceae; genus Chrysanthemum; species Chrysanthemum makinoi. Next base: position 229,810,890 of record OU343218.1, read on the forward strand.
CCATTGTATGGCGGGATTTAATCACCATAAAATTCATCCAGCTGCGCGGAGTGTTCCTAATTACCCATATTGACTAGTAGGCGTATTTGCCCCATAGGCCATATTTTTCTCCTATAAAGCCATCAATGTTGTCGTGGTGGGCTTAACAGCGTATCTCGGTCGCAGCGCTTGAAACAAGATGTTCGTACATTATGTCTGCAGATGCTCCTCCATCCACATACATGCGGTGGATATCGTGACCCCCCACATTAATTTCAATGGTAAGCAGTCCTACCACTGCGTTGTCCGCAGTCAAGGTGGGGAAAGAGATTTCGCTTCCACGGGAAAACTTCTGGCTGATTTTCTGCCTAGTTACTCGTTGCCATGATTGTATCATATAGATGGTGTCTGCCTTATCTATGGGTGCGCCATCCTTCTTGTTCCCGGTTTTTTGCTTATCTTTTCCTTCCTTAATATTCTTGACTAAATGGTCCAATCGACCTTCTTTTACCAATTTATCAATTAGTTGGCGCAATTGGACACACTCATTGGTAGTATGGCCCTTCTGTCCATGGTAGTCGCAGTATCCGTTTCCCACACGCTTATCTTCTGGGGTGCGCATCGGCGGGGCCTAGGGAAGTTTGGCGCCTTCGATGCGAATATCTCCTTTGGAGTTTTGGTTAGCGGTGTATATTTGTCATTATCTCGTCCGCTCCTTGGCGCGGTAGTTTTGTTACGGTTGCTACTCGGTCAGTGGATTGTCTCCGGATCGTTCTTGTGACCTATAGTTTGAGTAGCCTTCCCTGCTATCCGCCGCTTCTCCTTGGATAAAGGACCTTGTCCGTTTCATAAGTTCATCAAAGGTCCGGGGATCTTGTCGTTTAATCTTTTATGAGTTACGGGTTATTGATCCCATTCATGAACCCCGAGATCTTCGATTCGGGCATGCTTTAACTCAGATGCACTCATCTTTGAAGCGCTCCACATAAGCGCTTGTAGATTCCCGCGCTTTTTACTCTAGCGAGTTCGACAGGTTTTTGGCGACTTTTTCCTTTGAGTGAAGTTCGGTAAACGCCTTTCGCAATTCTTCAAAACCGTCAATGCTTCGCGTGGAAGCTTGCTTGAACCAATTCGTGCATTACCCACTAATGTGGAATTGAACATATGGCACCACACAGGCGGTGGCCAATTTTCGATGGTAGCAGCTGATTCGAAAAATTTTAGGTGGTCATCTGGATCACCTGTTCCATCATAGGTTTTCATATTGGCGGGCATGCGCCTTCTCTTATTTTCTGAGAAATCACTGATGCGCCGAGTGAACGCATCCACTTTTTGGCGGCGCCAGGGAAGAGATAGATCTTCCTCCTCTTGGTCGCGATACCTTCCTCTGGACTTCCAGTGTCCCGTTTCGCTATCCCCGTTGTCCGAGGAATCACCAGAGAACGTGGTTTCCCTTTGTCGGTGCTTGCGCCGATCATCTAAGGAATCTCCAGAGGAAGGACTTCTTCTCTTTCGGCGCTTACGCCTACTGTCTTCAGAATATGAGCTTGAATGGCTTCCACTTGGGGAGCGTCGTCGTCCCGATCATTATGAACCTTGCGGCTTCCAAGCCTATCGTGGATATTGGTACGCCGTCCATCCTCTTCGATTCTTCCAGTGCTGCAGGTCGGTGATGCATCATCCTCAACTCTCTTCCCAATCCGGTAAAACGGAGGTTTACGGCTATCTTTCCCGCGCCTCTCCTTCTGAAGGTGTGATGGAGATACCTCATATTCTGCGTCAAAGTTTAGTCGGGATTTCAAGCTCCGACTTGACCTTTTTCTTGCCTCCTCCTACATAAGGGCGGCCAAGGCTTCATAGTTTTGAGATACGAAGTCACTTGGCGCTAACTCAGGCGTAACCCCTTCCAAAGCTAGAGCATCTGTTTCGACATCCGGGCTCCGGTTTGGAGAGGCGCTGGCGTTTTGTGAGATCTTTTTTCTGGTAGGGGAGTGGTGAAAAGGTTACGTGGCGGATTCTCCACGTTAGTTGTTGTTGTGGTGGCATGGGTTGTCCCCGCGGCGGTTTCACTATTGGGAAGACCGGATCGAGCCTTGGTTTTAGCCACACGGTTGTCCCGAGGCTTGCTTGGAGGCGATCCGCTCTGCTTTTCTTTCCTTGGAGGTCGCCATGCGATCGCTGGTTTTGGTTTCCTTGCTTCGTCATTCTAGTTCTTAGTGTTGTGTCCCACGGATGGCGCCACTTGTTGATACAAAAGTTGGGCGTTCCTTATTTGGGTTCTGATTCCGTATCAATTAGATCTTAATGCTTGAGACCTGCGCACTAAGAAAACAAAAGACACCGTTAGGCTTACCATGGGATTGTTTCCCACAATTATCCTCTGGCGTGAGAGTAAGTAATCAGTTTAGGGTATAGTTGAGAGTTAGGGTTTGTAAATCGTACCTTTAACGAGGGCAGGGATACCCTTTATATATACACGAAATCCTTGTTGGTTTCGTGTTCCTCAAGCTTCGGCGTATCCCACCTAAATCGGTTATCGGATGCTTATCTCCCAAGATAGGGGATATCCGATATTGTTAGCCATACATAACTTTGGGTTGGGCCTTCGTGGGCCCAAACCGATATTGATTTAGCCCATGCGTACTGGGCCTAATTGCTAGTAGCGTTATTGGCCGGGTTCATGACCCGAATACGGACTATACGTCATCAATTACAAAGTATAAGAGTTAAAAATGTACTTGTTGGTGAAAGTTCTTTGAGGGGTCACAACCTCTCCCGGTCCTCACTAAGTTCATTCTTTGTCCACCCTCATTCTATTTACTTAATTGTTTTTTAGAGTAATATATTTTTCTGGGGAAACTCTTTACTAAAAAAATCGCTATGAAGATGATAAATAAATATTGGTGATTAAATTTGTTAATGTGTAACCAGTGGCGGAGCTAGAAAAAATTTTGTGGGAGGGCCGAAACAAAATTTTTTCCTGAAAACATTAGATGTGAGGGCCGAGATGAAACAAATTTCTTTTTAACACATGAAATCGCGAAAAAATAAACTAACGGACTTAGGCTTAGGGGGGCCGGGACCCTTCCCGGTCCTCACTAAGCTCCGCCCTTGTGTGTAACCCTAGAAGATGAAGTTACCTCGTCTACATAGATCATACTGTAATAGTTAATAGTCATATATGTCAAGCTAGTCATGATGAAGGACAGTTATACATGGTGTCGGGTATCAATCTTGGAAATGAAGAAAACAATCATACATTCTAAAACAAACAAAACTATTATGAGTAGTGTATATGATTCAGCTCTGAATCAAACGAAAGTATTTTGAAAAAAATGCATGAAATTCAGTCTACTTTTGTTGTTTAGTTTATAAATGTTTCATCTGTTTTTTTATCTCTCGGCTTTTTCATTTTTTTTATTAATGTTGTTGCAGAATGATGCCCGGAAACAGATCCTGGTAGAGATTATTGGGTCCGGGTAGACATAAAGATTGAAATTCGATAATTAATTGTTGAAGGAGAGACAATTATTTGTGTGTGTTTCTGTGCAAAAGCTACGTGACAGTGGGAGTAATGTACGTACATTATGCATGCTTAATAACATGGTACCATACTATACTACTACTATGAATATATAGTTAGCTACCTATGAATGGGTACGGTACGATCCTGGTTACCTATTTATGTTCCTTTACAAATGTTTTGATTGCAATCAGAGGGCCAAATGAAGGCTCCATAAAGAGTGTCTCCCAAGTGCTCATTGTCGGTATTTAAGAAAAACCAAAATTAACAATGCAATCAAAGAGCTATTTCCATATGCATTTTGTTCGCCATTTATTATAAAGACGTTTATGAGTTCGATTCTGATGCACGCATTTAGTGATTCCAAAACCGACCAAGAGACGTGTTGCTAGGCGATGATTATTTCGAGCTGTATTTTGAGTTTTTTGTTGTTTGGCGTTGTATCATTGGATGTTGTCTAGGATTTACTTACTGAGTAATTAGGTCATGGTTGTACGGCTTTCTATAATTTAGGGTGCATTTTAGTTTCTAAGTTTTCGTCACCTCTCTTCCTTTTCTTTAAAACGCTGAATTTTACTAAAAGTCTCTAAGAGGAAATCTAGAAACAAAAACAACAATTCGATCTACAAAGTAATGTTACAGGCTAGCATTGATTGGATTTAAGTTCCAATATGGAAGAGCTAATAACTTATGTCCATGAAAAATCAAAGAGACGAGACTCTCATATCATTGCCTAATGTATTTTTCCTTATAGGTCTGGCGTCGAAACAAATGTTATTCAGCTAATGTCACGTATATTGAAATGTAGTGCTAACAACCGCATCAAAGATTGGTTTAATCGTGCCATCAAGATTGACTTGGTTGGCTCAAAGATTGGTTTAATCGCATCAAAGATTGGTTTAACCGCATCAAAGATTGGTTTAATCGTGCCATCAAGATATGAGATTTTCCATGTTCCTTGGCTGGATACATAACTAATAACAAATTTTCAGCAGCTTACCATTACCTTACACAGATGTTGATCACCTTACACAAGCATATGCATACATCATTCTAGTACATATCTGTGTGTACATATTTGTTTTTTGGAAGGTGGGTTCCAGTAGCAAGACCCATTTTTTGTGAGTTAGAAAACGTTGAACGTGTGAAAATTATGTTTATGATTTACAAACAATCAAACAGTATATGTAATTATCATGTACTAAAAGTGATCTAAGTTCGACAAAGTTACAAACAATATATATGTTAGACACATTCACGAAAAATAGACGAATGTTTGTAACTCTACACACAACACAATGACGCAATGTTCACAGTACGACTTTATGGTGTTCACGCAAACAAAAAGTTGTGAAGATCGACACAATCCTAAGCTTGAATGCATATGTATGTATGATTAATGTAGGAAGGATAGTATGTACTAGCAGTGTTCTGCAACTTGTCTGATCACAGCAAATTTGCATATGAAATGAATGAATTTAAATGTAAATTAAATGAGTTAATATGAATGGAAGAAGCTTCAATGCTCAGACTCACACACCACACTTTCTCCGTGCCTGCCCCCACACCTCATTCAAATCATCTTTTTATTACTACTCGTTTTGTGTAAAATATATACTGTAGTAATTAATACTTTTATCTTGCAATATATAACAAGTGGTTAAAAATGCAAGAAATAGAAACGCTTTATAAGCAAAAAGCAAGATGGCAAGTTTTTATAAATAAGAGTTTTTTTATAGTGTCGAGCTAGCTAGTATTCGGTGTTTTCTATAGGGTGTCGTTTGGTTTTGTTTCAGTTGAAGTTCTCTTGTTTCGAGAATAGGGTTTTTAGTTTCGGTGTTTATACTTGATGCTTTGGAATCGTAGCTTCTCGCTAGTTTTGTTCAATGGAATTATATTTTCCTTTAAAAAACATTATCGTCTAAGCTTCCGATCTCGTTCTAATGTTAACATAAATAAGTGACAATGAATTAATTAACGCATAACGAAAACATAAATACATATACGCAGGGGCGGAGGCAATGGGGTGGCTAGCGGGTACTGGGCCTCCCCTAACCAGGTGCGAACCTACACTATAACAAGGTGGTTTCGAGGAAACACCTTAGAGATCGAGACCATTTAGAAGCTCGGTATAGGGAAAAAAAAAAGGATCTACCTTGTAACTAGACCAAAAACCACCTTAGATTTAAAATAAGAAAGAAGAAAAACAAAGAAGCAACTGGGGAAAAAAAATAGAAAGCATAGCTAAGTTCTCTTATATGGAGGTTTCTCTGCTTCTTAATGAAAGAGATGACCCAAAAGCCAAGATATATTTAATAAAGTTATAGTAAAGTTACATTTACCCCCTCCACCTTATCCATAGTTCTATCTTGATACCTTATTACCTTTCACAAAAAGCCATAACTGCACACACCACAAGTATTATATATAAAATTATTTAGAGCATTTTTCAATATTACTCTCTTTTGTTTGGTAAAAAAATGTTGGAATCATATACGGAGTATATGTCAGTAACAAAAACCCAGAAGTTGTTTTAATAAAATAGAAAGACATACTCAATGTTAAGTAAGACAACTACAAGTTACTAATGCGGTCATGTATTCATTTCAACGCCAAGATCATATCAAAATTAATGATTTTGTTTAGTGTCGTGTATTGAGAAACAAGTTAGCTGGTGTTACTAGTTAACTAGTATTAAAAGCATAAACTGTTTCAATTTACGAAATCTAGAAAGACTCGGTTGTAATCACTTTCACTTTTTAATCAATATATAGATGACATTTTGTTATATCAATAATTACGTCAAATTAGACCCTAACCGACCGTAGTTTGATTGACCTGTTGATTTTTACTCATAAGGTATTAAATGCTTTAAATTATCTACTTCTTTTCTAATGATGATCACAATTACTTCATTTCTTTGCGTCTTGTATTGTTTGAGACTATTAAATGCTTGTTGCTTATTACAGTAGTTAATAACGTACTTGTTATATACTTAATTACTTCTTGAGAACTATCAATTATCACAAAAACAATATAGCAAATTAGGAACAAATAAGTTCTTTGAGATGCCAAAATTCTTTTCTTTGGAGAAGTAAGGCAAAATTTTCATCAACTATGAATCACCAAAAAATCATGAAGATCAAGCTCAATTCAACAAAGAGCTTCTGAAGAGGAAGCCAAAAGCTAAACATAGGGTATTTGCAGCCACCGGATATTGTTCGAAATATATTTGCAGCCACCGGATATTGTCTATGTCAAAATTTGATATTGACTTATATTTGTTCGAAATATATTGGTATTATTTTAAAATTTATATCGGCCCCCCTTAACCTGAAATCCTGGCTCCGCCCCTGCATATACGTATACATGCTATGAGCTAGAGAGAATGATCGATATTAAAACATTATCTTTCTGTTAGATTGTTCATAGGTCGAAAAGATTAAATCCAGTGTGGCTAGAACAAAGAAAGAATGATATGATTAGGAAAAAAATGATATGATTAATTACCAATGCCTCAAATTTACAAGAAAATCAAATACAAAGTTCCAAATTCTAAGTTGAATACGAATTTGTATATCGCATGTTGAAAGAAACTTACCAAATATCAAACGACTTGCAGTAAATAAAAACACAATAAATTGATCGGACTGACCAAGTTTGCGTTCAAATCTGGGGAAAATTACAAACCGTGAGCTTTCTGTGCATATAAGTTGGTCGTTTAACCCCCATATCCAGTAAAATAATTCTTTAATTGTTTTATAAAAAGAATAGTTTAAATGTTAACTCATGGTCTAGTGGTTTAGCATGTTGCTGTCCTTAAAAATTAATAAAAAAAAAAAAAAAAAAAAAAAAAAATGTTCAGGTTCGATCTTACACGCATCCTGGAGGTAACCAATGGTAGGAAAGAAAACGATCACATGATACCCTGATTAATCTGCGTATATTTGAGTCGAAGACTCCTCTCTAGGTTAGCTCAACACGGAAAACCTTATTAATTTATAAAAATCTGAAAGTTTGTTGAGCATCACACTTCATATATGCATGCATCATGCATTCATGCATGCATGTAAACTTCAGTAGCTAATGTAATTGCGGGGACATCACATTGAATATAGAGTGCTTGGAGTTATGGACATGAATTAATTAAGTATGATAAATACGAAAATGTGAGACAAAATTCAAAGATGATTTGAGAAACAACTTTTATATATGGGCAGTCCCCGAATAACATCTATATGAAATCTGTAGTTTTTTATTCATCTTGCATGACGTGTTATATTCTTTTATAAGATTTATCTAAATTAAAATTTAGTGCTCACTATTTCAAAATAAATGTTCACTTTTTAAATGCACAAAATTTATACTCTTTACCAATTAAATATCTAATTTATCCGGTAATTATTTTAAACGATTGAATAACAAAATAAACATTTATTTTAATCAAATAGAAAAACCCTAAGTGCTCTCTTTAACTTGGCGACTTTTGGAGAATACACTAAACTGATCGCATCTTTCAATCCGCTCTCCTTACATCAACATAAGTTTGTGCTTTTTACTTATTTATAAACGATTGCAACAACCCTTTATCTGATTTTTCATGATTGATTAGTTTCTTGATCACTTAGGTTTTCGGTTTTAGGGTTTTGTTATAATCGTTAATACTTTTTGATTTATTGTTTTGATTCGTATTTGATCTTTAACTGTGTTATTATTCTTGTTATATTTGCGGTCTCATTAAACCCTAATCTGACGTGCCTACTAGTTCTTTTTCTTGGTTGTGGGTTGTTGGGGATGTTGGATAAGCCCTAATCGCGTTTAGGGTTTGTGGAGCATATTGTTTTGTTGAATTTGGAAACTGATTTATATCGTTAGTTCTGGATGTTTTAAGGGTCGACTAAGTGGTTTTCAATCATGTTGGGGGTTATGAGAGAGAGGAATAAAAAAGGAGGGACGAACGGTGGAATAATGGGAACAAGTTTAAGGGCTTCGAAAGTTGTAGGTAACGGCGACCTTGTTGAAAAATTTCATGAATTCAAAAGAAACTACTGGATGGAAGTGTTTATGAATGAGGATAGGTTATCACTAAAATCTAATGTTGATAATGTCTCAAGTCCAGGTGGAAGTGACAATGCTAAAAGCCCTACTGGTGAGAGCACACTGAAACGCACGTATGATCACGTCTCGCTTGTGGATCAAACTAATTCGGTGCCTGGTAATAAGGCGCTAAATTCTGATATGCCTAAGACAATCGCTTTCGAGGTTAATGAGGGTGTAAGAGGGGTAGAAGATTCGGTTTAGGTTGCCCCGGCTTCGTTTGCAAGTAAGGTTGCTAGTACTATTACTCGAAAGGCTAATCTCCGCACGCTTGATACGGGTAAACCACCTAACGAAAAGGCTGAGGTACCTATTCTTTTATCTTCAGTCGTGGATGCTAATTCTAGGTTTGAAAATAGCTTATTCGGGTATTTTATTGGCAAGAGAGTTGCATTTCCCATTATGGAGAACTACGTCAAGAATGCACGGAAGAAGTATGGTTTAGTTCGTGTTATGATGAACTCAAAGAGGCTGTTTTTCTTTAAATTTTCATCATTTAATGGATTGAATGGTGTGTTAGAGAATGGGACTTGGTTTATTATCGCAGTTCCCATTAATTTGAAGAAGTGGTCTCCTATGACAACTTTGGTAAAAGAGGATTTGGGTTATATTCATGTCTGGGTTAAACTTCATGATATACCTATTGTTGCGTTTACAGTGGACGGGTTGAGTGCCATTGCTACTAACCAAGGTACTCCTATCATTCTCGATGCGTGCACAAGTGCTATGTGTATGCAATTGTGGCGTCATGTTGATTATGTTTGTGCCTTGATTGACATTAAGGTTGATCAGGCTCTCAAGGACAAGATGGTAATTACTGTTCCGTGCTGGGAGTGTAATGGGGAAGCGTTGCATAATGTTCGTGTGGAGTATGAGTGTGAACTACCTAAGTGTGGTGTTTGTATAGTGTTTGTCCATGATGAAAACCTATGTCCTACACGTGTAATTGCTAATTTAAAGAAGCAGGTTTTCACGCTTCTTTAAGAAATGTGTCTCGTGGCATTGAATTTGGCAAAGGGCCGCAATTCAGCCCTAGTAAGCAAAAGAAATAAGTTTAAAAAGTTGTGTCGAAGAAGTCGGATTCTACCAATGTTGGTAAGACTAAGATCTCATAAGTGGCTAGTTCGAGCGAGACAAATATTTTGACACCAAATCTGTTTGATGCTCTTAATATTGTTGGAAATGACGTGGGTGATGATCCTAGTGGTATAGGTAGTTTGCATAATGAGGGGGCTGATTTGGATATAGGTCGTAATAAGGAAACCAAATTGGCTGGAGATGAAAGTGATTGTGAGGTGATTGAAGATGCTAATGAAATGGCTAGTTTTTTTACATCTAAAAAATCTACGGTTGCTAGTTCTTCTACGGGATGAGGTGAAAGTGTCGGGAAGAGCTTAGATGAGTGTTGGAAGGAGAGTTACGGTAATGATCCCCATGATGAAGAACGCGAGGAGATTTCAGAAGCCCAACTGGCATTCTGTGATGCATTTGATATAAAGATTCGTCAAAAATCTAAACGTTAGTTTATATTTGGTTTGAGTCACATGTATTCTTATGGGCAGTCGGTTTCCCCATTTTGAGGATAGAAGTGTCTTGAAAACGCCCCCCCCAAAGACACGTGCTTTCTCAAAACACAACACACATATGACGTTTCTAGTCCAAAAAATGGAAAAGTTGGTTTTGAAAACGACCGACTTGTGATGTTGGTTATAAGTGTGTTGTGATGTTGGTTCTTATGGGGTATATTTGTGTATAAGTGGAGTCTGTTTGAGCAGCAAAGTTGATGGTCTCATTACACCTATTGGATGGTGATGTTGATGGTGAAATAAAAAGTTGATGTGACACTGAGTTGACGGAGAAAATATATATATACAAATAGGGATTTGCTATACAATGCTCATTGAGCAGTTGTTAGGATAAATATAAAAAGAAATTTAAGCTTTATTAAATTAAAAATCAAATAGTTAACTACATTTTGGTCTCGGATTCCACTTTTGGTCATTTGTTCAAAGTTCGATTTTAGTCAAATGCATATTTGGTTCACTTTTGGTCCATTTTTCTAAAGTTAGTTGATTAGTTAAGTCGTTTACAGCGTTAGTCATTTATAGCGGCCGTTTGCAGCGTTAGTCCTTTATACCAAAGATCTTTTGCAACATTTGCAACGTTAGTCCTTTAAAAATTTCTAAAAAATTGGAAAAAAATTTAGAAAAAAATTATAATTTTTTCTAAAATAAAATTCTAAATGTATATACATTTTTCTAGAATATATTTCAAATTTTTTCAATGTATATACATTTTAAAAAAGCGTTTTCCAATGTATATACATTTTAAAAAGTTTTTAGAATATATTTGAAATTTTTTGGAAAAAAGTTTTTTAAAAAAGTTTCTTTTAGAATTTTTTAGGAAAAAAAGTTTTCTTTTAGAATATATTTCGAAATTTTTCATGTATATACATTTTTAAAAAGCGTTTTCAATGTATATACATTTAAAAAAATTAGAATATATTTTGAAATTTTTAGGAAAAAGTTTTTTAGAATATATTTTTAGAATTTTTTCGAAAAAAAGTTTTTTAGAATATATTTGAAATTTCTTTCGGAAAAAAATTTTCGAAAAAAAGTTTCTTTTAGAATTTTTTGGAAAAAGAAGTTTTATTTTTGAATATATTTGAAATTTTTTCGAATTTTATTTTAGAAAAAATTATATATTTTTTTCTAAATTTTTTCAATTTTTTTTAGAATTTTTTTTAAAGGATTAACTAACTGAAAGGACTAACGTTGCAAATGTTGCAAAAGATCTTTGGTATAAAGGACTAACGTTAAAGCGACCGTTATAAAGGACTAACGTTGCAAACGACTTAACTAACTGAACTAACTTCGTTAGGAAAATGGACCAAAAGTGGAACCAAACTATGCATTTTGGACTAAAATCGTAACTTTTTGAACAAATGGACCAAAAGTGGAATCCAGATACAACCACAAGGACCAAAAATGTAGTTAACTCAAAATCAAATATATTTGAGGTAATTAGTATTATATTTAAAATAATTTGTATGATTATTTATTGTGCATTAAATAAATAACAATTTTAAATATGACAAAAGTTAGTTATTTAATATCCTTTAAACATTGCCCAGTGGGTAGGGGCGGCAATTTTTAGCGATACGATAAAACGACACGAACCCGACACAAAGTTAAACATGTTTGGATTGAGGATAAACAAGATTGGGTCAAAGATAGGCCAACCTGTCTAACCCTTTTAATAAACGGGTCGTGTTTTGATTGAGTAATTATTAAACTGGTCAACCCATTAACCCACTTAAGTATACAAGTCTCTAAAAAATATTCAACTTTGTCAATTTGGATTAAATGTATTTTGTTATACTTTTTTGGGTAAAGGGGAGTAAAATGTATTTTGTTATACTTAGTATGAGTGGATTATGATTATAACTCAGATATCATTGAAATTTTTGTATAGTTATTTGTATATTATTTTTATCTTTTTTAAATCGCCATATCATTTTTGAATTTAAACGGGTTGAAACGACAAACCACAAACATGATTCATCGCTTGACCTATTAACTTAAATAGGTTAAACGGGTTATAAACGGGTTACATGTATTATGCGAGTATGGGTTTGGATTGGGTTTCTTGACATAATTAATAATGGGTTGTGTTTGAGTTGAACTTTGAAGTTATACTAACCGGCAAACTCCAACAGATCAACACGAAAATAACTCGATTAACACCTCTACCAATGAGCATTGTATAGCAACTCTCATATAAATACAGTGATTATGATGTTTCAAAAAACATTTATAGTGATGTCGTTATAGTGATGTCGTTATCAAGATATGATATATACAGTTGGGAAAAGCGAGTGGGGTTTTACATGAATTTACACTAAATTAAATCATCTCATTTATGTGAGTGTCGCAAAGTCCAAATCTATTTGCTACACCATCTTCATATACATGCATACATTTAATGGCCCGGATTCTTATACGTATCCATTTATCCGTATTGAAAGATTCGTGGTCTATAAATTTAAATCAATATCGTAGTTATAAACTTTAAATAGCAAATTAAGTTTTTGAAACCCTTATAAACAAAATAATAAAACCTTGGAAAACAGAAGCAAAATTTTGAAATCAAATACCGAAAATGATTACTAATATAGGTAAGAAAAAGTAAACATTACAAGTATTTAGAAAGAAAAAAAAATTGCTAAAGAAAAGTGGCATTTTACGGAACTGAAAGAGCTTGTTGTGAGGCTGCACCAAAAACTAAAGAGCTAGTCGTAACACAATAACACATTAACAAGAGCTATTACAGCTTCTTCAATTCAGTGTTATAAACTTGTTTATGCTACGAATAAAAAACATCCAAAAAACTTCATTGTCTACGCCGTGGAGGGAGAGATCCCTCTACGCCGTAGAGATTACATATTGCGATTTTTTAATTGCGGTTCAGGCTTAGCTCAAAACACAAAAGTTGTAGATATCATTTTCCTCTTTCCATTGCAAGTTGAATAACCTGAAAAGGAGTTCGTACAAAAGACTTATGACCAAAATACTAAAGCACCTTTTTCATATATATCACGTAAACACTTTTTCAACTTTCGACTTTCGTTTCTTTACTTGATTCTTTAACAAGTCTTCCATAATAAAATTTTAATCAAAAATTTATTCTTCCTTGATTATTTGTTCTCGCATATCCAACAAAGAGTATGGATCTAGTGAGAAGAATTATTTAAATGAGAAGAGTGAGAAAGTTTGTAGCTACATATTTCAAATAATAAAAATAATAATAATAATGAGATGCATTAATTTTTATAGATGCATCTAATATTTGTAGTTGTGGTTTCTTCTCATTCTTCTCATCTTAATTATATTTCTCATTTGATCTTACCTCATCCACCAAAACACTTTAATTCTTCATACCATTTACTTGTCGGTTTATCATTGGTTACGGCGTAGAGCTAAGTGGTAGTCTACGTAGTAGAACTTATGGCGGCCGGATGGTCAACAAGTCTTCAAATCTTCTAAGCCGTAAAGCAACATACACCATTACAGCGTATATGCTACGTTCTGATAATGCTTCAAAGTCCTTACTGACTACAACGTAGAGTATTTTTCCTTTCTACACCGCAGTGGCTTGTTTTCATGATTCTTCACTTTTTCTTCAGATTTTGTCAAATTTCAGCGTCTTTCCGTTTCAATGCTCATATTTGTCCTATCATGCATATAGAAAGCAATTAAGTATCAAATCTTATATAAAAACAATAATTGTGAGCAAATAACGTGAGATATTGATGCTAAAAACACTATATAATTTGATGTTATCAAATATCCCCCACTTAAAAAGTTCCACTTGCCCTCAAGTAGATCATTTAAATAATTTTTAAAAAGATACTTCCCAAGTAAAACTAGAAAATATGAGTTTACAAATTAACTATGCTAGAAAATTCAAAACCGAGCACCTCACGAAAAAATAATGAAATACACTCATGCTCTCACTAATCTATGTGTTTTATTTTTGGGGTAATCACTCAATTGCTGAGCCATTGGGAGTATGCTATCACAGGCTTAGAAAAGATAAATATCTCCACCACTAGAGTCTAAGTCTATATAATTCTCAAAGGCAATATTGGGCAAAACATATAAAATGTTAAAGGGTTGAATAGGATAGGATAAGACATGTGATACAATTTAGGAAAAGGGTGTAAAAACAAAGATACGGAAACAAATAACCCTAAGTCCATAATCCGCCTATTGCTAGCTGATGGAAAACGTAAGGAATTTAAAAATTTCATAACAATTATCATAAATCATACAACGAAAGACCTAAAACCTTACAACAATTTTTCATGAGCCAGTAATCAAGATACGGTTTATAACTAATCAAATTAAATCAACACAACAATTGATCAACACGGATCAGAAACCCTAAAGCAAGGTTCCTCACAGTTTAGCACACTAGTCCTCAAACGATTGCAGCAACGTGCTAGCGGTCAATCTAAGCGACGATAACACGTAGATCAAATCTATAACACATGAACAAAACTCGTTCGTGTGTTTTGTAGCGTTCGGTTGTACGAAACAAAAAGGGGGGAGTATTAGGGTTTTCAGAATTGCATAATGAATGAATAATTACCTCTTTTATTTATAATGCTTATTGCATAATTACCAAATTCAAAACAAGATAATTACCAATAATAAAAAGAAGATAATTACCATGTTGAAAAGATACTTATCTTGTCAAACAAGTCAAACAATCAAGCCCGACCCGGTCCACCCTTAATGGTCGGCCGTGCACGTGGCCCCACAATGGGTCACGCACCCCTTTTGGGCTTTAGGCTCAATCCCTCTTTTACTTAACTAAGTACAATTAGTTAAGTCCAATGTTATTTTGTTTAATGAATCATTTATATATTTACCATAAATATATAAAACTATAATCTCGAACTAATATGTGCGACCCCAATGGATCGTATATTAATGACAATATTTAATTCTCATTATATCATGTACATAATCCTACAAACTTCCATTTGGACATGGTAAAACATCTAGTTATTAAATACCAAGCAAACAAGCATCTAGCAACAGTCCTGCTTGCCTTCCAAAAATACACGACTTGTCTGTACGTTGATAGAACCAAACAATTATCATTAACTCTTAATGATTTATGATTTTATTAATTATTCAGATACATGTTAATTTGAGACATGGATTAACAATCTCAAATCACTAACATTTGTTTCTTGATCAAGAATCAATCATATGTAAGTTACAACAACACTTTAACCTCTACTCCAGTCACGGTGATGTTAATATCAGATAATTCATCGAGTGGCCAACAGTAATATCATTCTCTTCAAAAGTGGAACAAATCCCTTTATGTATATCCACACCCAAAACATGCCGGATATCCTTGAATTACCAAGGCGTTGGACATGAATCAAAGCCTACTCCTCGAACACCACAAAATCACTATATATCAAAAGTCAAATGACACTTAAAAATACAAACCATAAAACGTGGCTCACTTATTGACAAACATCCATGTCGTGACGTCTCATATGGGTCGTCAATATTCATCTCCATGAATACATATGAACTCTGGCCACAATAAGTAAATCATTTGTTAAACAAACGAATACTAGATACCATTCATAATAGTCTTAAATTCATATTGTGCCCAAACAACGAAGTCCTATTCCATTAACATGCAAATCATCCTTATGAGGCGGTAATGCCTTCATTAGGGGATCAACGGTATTGTCATCAGTATGGACTTTAATGACCTCAACATCATTCCTTTCAGCCACTTTACGAACATATTGATGCATAAGAAGTATATGTCGAAAACCTCAACGTACTATGACATCATTCACAAGTAGGATTGCACTTGAATTGTTAGAGTACATTTTCATTGGGTTTTCATTACTTCGTATGACACCAAGCTCCTGTATGAATTTATTCATCCAGTAAGCTACTTGCGCAGCTTGTGAGATAACGATGTACTCAGCTTTTGTAGATGACATTTTTTACTTCGAGCTCCTCCACACTACCGCTCTGCCATTTATAATGAAAACGTAGGTCGATTGAGATTTGGTATCATCTCGATCAGTCTGAATCCAGCATCCGTGTAACACTTTACATCAAGCATTCCCTCCAAACCTTCATACACTAAAAACATATGCTTGGTTCTTCTTTAGTACTTCGAAATGTTCTTAACCACAGTCCATTGTTCCTCCCCATAATTCTTTTGGAATCTGTTAGTCATGCTCAAGGCAAAAGACACATCAAGTCTTGTGCATGTTATTGCATACATGATAGATACAATGGCAGAAGCATATGGAACACTTCCCATCCTCCTAATCTCTCTAGTTGTAACAAGGCGTTGAGCCTTACTCAAATACTTCTTATCCACAATAGGTACTATCCATTTCTTATATTTATCCATTTTAAATCTCTTCAGGATCTTATCAATGTATGTGCTTTATCTTAGTCCCAGTACTCGTTTAGATCTATCTATGTAGATCTTGATTCCTATTATATAGGCAACTTCTCCTAAATACTTCATGGAAAGGTAGTTCCTTAGCCAAGTTCTTACACCATTAATATAGGAACGTCAGTTCCCATCATAAGTATGTCATATGCATACAGAATCAAGAAAACTACTTTATCCTTTTTAGTTCTCTTGTAAACATAAGGTTCTTCGGTATTCTGAATGAAACTAAACTCTTTAATTTTCTCATCAAACATTTTATTCTAGCTACGTGATGCTTGCTTCAAACCATAAATGGATCTCTGAAGTTTGCATACTTTGTTAGGATGCTTTGGACTTCGAATACCTTCAGGTTGCTGCATATAAACATCTTCATATAAGCAACCATTTAAAAAGGCATTCTTAACGTCCATTTGTCATATCTCATAAACGTAGTATGCATCGATGGCAAATAGTATCCTTATATCCAGAGTGTTAACTACTGGCGAAAAGGTTTCATAACACACAATCCTTTGAGTTTGTGTATAACCTTCCATCTTCTTCATGAAGACCCACTTGCAGCCAACTATTTTGCTTCCAGATGGAAGATCAACAAGTTCCAAAGTTCATTATCTTTTATGGATTGCATCTCTGCTTCCCTTGCGTCAAGTCATTTCCTTGATTCAGAACCAGTTATAGCTTGATGGTAGGTTTCAGGCTCATTATAATCTCGAAGATCATGCTTTTCAATAACAATAAGATAACCATATCTTCCAGGTTGTTGAGAGACCCTACCAAATCTGCGAGGAACTGGCGCAGCAGCTGCAACATTATCCTTTTGGTTTTTAGATGGGGCTTCTTCTACAACATTTGTAGGATGAGCTTCTTCTACAACCAACTCAGGATCACGCAATATAACAGAACTCGTAGAAGGTTCTTCAGTTTGTAGTTCTTGAACCTTGTCAAGAATTCTCTCGCTCCTACTTTTCTTGAAGTAAATAATCCTTCTCCAAGAACTCTCCATTACGATCAACAAACACTTTATTTTCCTCAAGATTGTAAAAGTAGTATGCAACAGTTTCCTTTGGATACCCCACAAACTTGCACTTGATAGCGTGGGTTTCTAGTTTATTAGGAGTTGCTCGTTTAACTAGAACATCACATCCCCACACTTTCAAGTAAGACAATCTGGGAGCCCTCTCATGCCATATTTCTTTGTCGGAATTCGGAACCATGTTGAGAATGCATGCCAAAGTCTCAAGAGCATATCCATAGAATGACAAGGCAGGCCACTCAAGTTCATCATTGATCGAACCATATATAACAAAGTTTGATTTCTCCTTTTAGACACACCATTATGCGGTGGTGTATAACGAAGTGTGAATTGTGAAACAATTCTACAATTCGCTAGATGATCGAGAAATTCTTGACTTAGATATTCACCTCCACAATCTAAGATTTTAATCTTCTTGTTAAGTTGATTCTCACTTCACGCTGATAAGTCACAATAGTTTTGAAAATTTCATGTTTATGTTTAATCAAATAAACATAACCATAGCGACTAAAATCATACATAAAGGTGACGAAATAAGACTCGCCCTTTCGTGTTACATCTCTGAATGGGCCACATACATTTTTATGTACGAGTCCTAACAGATCATCGGCCCTATTCAAATTTCCCGAAAATGGAGCTTTAGTCATATTACCACATTAACATTGTTCACATACGTCAAATGAATCTGATCTAGTTGACTCAAGAATGCCATCACTTTAAAGCTTCTTAATGCGTTGCTTGTTTATGTGACCAAGTCAACAATGCCACAAAAATGACTTATTCAATACGCTTATCAAGTTAACAACATGAAACACAGATTTATCAATTGAGATTATACTATTCATATCTATCCAAAAAATGCCATTCTTAGGAAACGCATGAAAAAAAACATATTATTCTTTGAAACAGAAATCCCATAATGCATAAATGCAAGTTTAAAACCCGCATCTATCAAATGAGAGACAAAAACAACACCTCCAGTAATAGAAGGTGAATAATTACATTATTCTAAACAAAGTTCTAAGCCACTAGGTACATTAAGAAAACTAGTTTTGATAGCTTCAACAACAGCCCGATCCAATTTCCCATATGTATCACCATGGCCCTCTTTTCCAATCTCCTGCTACTTCTCATTTCCTGCACATCATTACAAATGTGAATTCCACAACCTGTAGCAGATACCTAGGAATTGGGAAAGACAACAAATAGTTCAATCATGAATATACATGGTTTCGCAGACGTTCCAGTCTGTTTGCTTCACTTCAACTCAGCAAGGTTAAAGGGACAGTTCCTCTTCCAGTGTCCTATCTTTCCGCAATGGAAGCACTCTGCATCATTTGCTACGCTCTCTTTATGTGGGGGCGACAATGTTTTCAAAGGCTCAAGGCGCACTAAGGCGCAAAGAGGGGTAAAGAGCCTCGAGTCGAGGCGCATTCCAAAGCGTGAGATTCATGAATGCGAGGCGCATTAATACATTAAGTTTTTATAACACATGTGACCATTTATGTAGCTTAAATAACACAAAATAACATTAAAATACTCAATGCGTGGCACATATTGCCATTATAAAGATTAAAATGGATCAGTTGCTATTTCTAAAACCGATCAACTCTTTGGCTCGATGACCTATATAGAGATTAAAATCCATATCAGACTAAATATGTTTGTATCCTACACTTGTAGACTTACATCTAACAAAGCTCACAATGTAACACAAAATATCAAGCAAGCAACGTATTAATATTCAAGGAACAATGCCACATTTTCATGATAATATGTTATAAAGAAAATGCTTAATGAAACAAAGTAACTTCTTAAAGAAAATTTCAAGCAATAAAATAAACATAAAATCAATTCAAATTTACAAATTATACAAATACTCACCCTATGACTTAAAAGACTCATGTATATAACTTATAAGGCCCATTTATCTTATCTTAATATTTAGAAAAAGGGCCCAAAACTTGTTACATCTCCGAGGCGCAAAAATCCCCAAGGCTCAAAAGCGCAAAAATCCCCAAGGCCCGCAAGTTTTGTGAGATTCATGCATGTCGTGAGCCTTGATCTAAAAAAATCCCAAAGGCTAGAGCCTCGTGCGACTTAGCGCCTAGGCGCGATTTTTTCCAGAATATCTTTTTCACTCCTCCATCTCTGATCATATGCGGACTTGGAATGACACTCTTGGAATGACACTCTTGGAAGGCACATTCTACTCGACTGTCTTCTACATCGCATGTAGCTCTCTGAGAGTCTTATCCCAGCCTTGCATGTTATAGTTCATACCAAAATTGTCAAACGGCTTTGGTAGTAAACCAAGAATGGTATTAACCGCAAGAACATGGAGCATGGAATTTCCAAGACGTTCTAAGTTATCGATGAAGCTCATCATCTTCAGAACATGAGACCTTACCAACTAACCTTCCTCCATTTTACATATATTAAGCTGCATTTGAGTGTCATACAACTCTTGTCTAGAGTCTGAAACATGTTTTTCAGCTCATTGTTTAATTTGTATGTTGTTAAGTATTTGTATTTTTACACCACAACAATAAAAAAAAAAAGTCTAAAAATATATATTTTGTCATATTTATCAATTAAAAGTAAAAAAAAAAAAAAAAAAAAAAAAAAAAAAAAAAAAATACAAATAAAAACTAAAAAGAGGAAAAAGAATATTGAGAGACAATTAAAAGACAAAAAAATATACTATATTTTTGTGAGGGGGTAACACGTACAATCACTTTTTTGGGTACATATAACCAACCCCAAATGATAATTCAAACGTTAAAATAAGGATATAGATTAACCTGTTTAGGAGACCATGGTAAATACGGAAGAGCTAGTGGTGAAAATAAGTGAATTCAGTTATGGGAGCAAAGAATGTAAATTAGGCAGAAATTATACATGGGTCCAATAAAGAATGTATGTATTATGATGCATAATTAAAAGATGACTGCAATTACATATATACTGTACGTACATGCTAGCTACTGATTTGTCTCTAACCGGAAGCTCCCACCACATATCTTTATGTATCCCTAGCTGAATTCTTTCTAGTAAAGTCTGGTAGACCCGTTGAACAACTTGTGTAGGACAGTTTTTGGTTTCAATGTGTTTTCTTTTACTGATATAAGATTAAGAACATGTGTTTCCTATTGCTCAAGTTTAGAACAAAAAATTAAACATGACATAAAGGTTTAAAGGGGAGGATACTTGCCTACTCGGCAATGTCGCATAGGTAAGGAATAAACTATGTATCCCAAGGGTCGATGGAGTATATGTTAGGGTACGTTTGGAGAAATAACACAAGATCATCTCCAATGCAATATATATGTGCTCAAAAAGTTTTGGTGATCATTATTAACTTTTTGCTTCAATGCTAAAAACATTTTTCATTAATCTCAACTTATTTTTCTATTCACACAACCAATGTTTGAATAGGTTGAGTAATAGGTTGAGCAAACCTATTGTTTAAATAAGTCATCATTAACATTTTCCTCCGACATATAAAGCTTTCTTAATACTACGTATATTTTTTGATGATGGCTAGCATCAAGTAGCTACTTAATTAGTATTGGTATTTTGTATTGTACAATTTTTAATAAATAAAGTCTCAATTTCGGCTTAATACTTTTATTTTACTTACATAAAAGCATAAACTTTGTAACGTTTTTATAGTTTATCGGTCTTTTGAGGCTTGTAATAGCATCTTCAATATCATGTTTATGAATGACCTATTTTTCATCAACTTCGTTCTAAAAGTTCTTTTTTTGCGTTTTAGCTTTTATTAATGACCTGATGAGGTTCAACCCTTCCTAAAAGTTCTAAAATAGTTCTAAAAGTTCTAAAACAATTTTTTTATATAAACACAATGTGATTATAAGATAAAACATATGGTAGATAAAATATATGTGATTATACCCTAGCATAGAATATATTTTTTTTTCCTGGTACGTATTTTGTGTACTTTACTCGTTTGAAATTGGTGAATACAGACAAGAATCCTATGCAATAGCAAAGGTTATATAATACGACAAATATCCTTCATTCCCGACAAATACGACCCCATTCCCACCAATAATAACCTTGTGCAATTTATTATCTTTCGTTAAAATAGAAAGGGATATGTAAATTTACAAAATTTCGAGGGAAAGTTGGAATTACAAATTTTAAAACCTTTTAAAAATTTTAGTTGCAAGTTGCAACTCTTTACTATTACTAGACGAGTACCCGCGTCTAGCGGCAGCTGTTTCTAGCATCAGATAATTAATGATTTGTGATATTGTGGTGAGTGTTTTGTGTAGTGTTTAAAATATAACGTGAACTAATGAAAATGCAATTGCAAACGGTTGTACTATATGATAATTAAAGTCTAGACAAAATTCTTAACATCTATCAAACAACATATAAAATCATTTAATGAAAATGAAAGTAAACATTACATCAGTTATAGGATAAAAACTAACAACACACGTTACTTGTTGCGTAAAAACTAACAAGGATGAGATTAATGGTGACTAAAATTAGCATGAATATGATTAGCCCAAAATAAAATAAAAATTGGCTAATTTTGGCTATTTTGTAAAAGATTTGGGCACATTTAGCCCATCTTTTTTTTTAAATGAGTGTATTTAGCATATTGAAAAGTTAAATGTGCACTAACGGGCATATATTTTCTCATAATTGTAAAACATTATAATTGTTTTTGAAGAAAAACTTATAGATAATATATTTATATAACGACAGATCGTTTTGTGTTAAAAATAGTTTATGGGTTCTAAACGAAAAATAAAAAAAGTTTGAAGATTTGGGGATTAAACATAACGTTTTGAAGCCCGGTTCGACCGGGTGGTTCAACCGGTTGAACCGTTCCCGTCGAAAAACGGGTCGATTTAAACCGAGTCAATATGACATGTTGGGTCAAAACGGGTCAAATTAAATAGGGTCAACCCACTGGATTTGAAGCGTCTGTGTCAACCGGTTTTCAATATGTGTTAATAGTTTCAAATTTTTACTTTTTACTTTTTCCTTTATATATAATATAGCAGGTACTCGTGCGTTGCGGCGGCGAAGTACTGTGACTATTAACCGGAGAAATATATATCGATGAGACATGATTCACCGGTTTGTATCGGTTTAAACGGGTCCTCTCTAGTTCGTTCGGATGGTGTTATTGGTTAGCCGAACCGATGGCGACATCGGTTTCCGGTTGAACCCGTTGGTCCGGTCCGATTTTTAAAACTATATGTACCATCAACTTGTTAGCTTATATGAAGCTTTGTGTGTTTTATTAATTTGTATAATGTGTATAATAACATGTACTTTTCATTTTAGGGTGTTTTAAAAATAACATTAATTAATTTGTTTAATTATTTTATATTTAGAATTATGTTGTAGCTTGTTTAAATTGTACATTGTGAAAATTTCATATGCTTTTAATTGGTTGTACAATGTGAATAAATTATTGTGCTTTTAAGTAATGGGTGTTTTAATAAGAGTATTAATTACACAAATATATTTCTCTCTCATTTGACCATTAAACTTTTTCACTTTTCCACTTTTCCACTTTGACTGTTTTTCCATTTTATGTAGTATAGATATAGATAGCTAGCTAGGGATGGTAATTCAATTCCATTTGGTTCATATCAAACAAACTAAGTTAAAATAGCTCATTTTAATACAAAACCAAATTACAACTTGGTCGAATCAGTTCTAAAATAGGCTTCTCCGGTAATATGTTTTTGAAGACGATTGAACGAAAAATGAAACATCCCACATTGGGTTAATTTTAAGTTAGCCAATTCCAATTGCATAAGTTTGTCAATTCAAATATCTTTATAACAAGATGTTGTTGCTCTCGTGTTGCAACGAGGCTAAATAATTATTGGCAAATTTGTGATCAATATACATGGAAGTACCGAAATAGACCTAAGTATAGTTTAAAGAGAAAAAGTAGAATTTTGAAATAAATAAAAAAATATAAGATGATGTAATTAATTGATATAAGAGTAAATAACGAGTAATCTCTATTTGGTTTTTGTTACACCATGAATACTTATTTCAAAACATGTTGCATCAATGATCCTTATTTTGTCATCCTTCTTTAATTTGGCGTTAGTGTGCCTCACATGAGTTGCACACGACTGTAAAATCGTCATTTACACCTGAGTAATATAACACATAGACGATCCTCGTAATTTAATACAATTTGTTTAGTGATTTGGAAACACAAATATAATATGGTATTGAGTCTAAACTAACCCGAATTCCAAAGCATTAGATCCAATTTTAGTGGACCGTGTGCCACCCTAGTGGACTCATGTGGTTCTGATGTGCCGATAGGGCAAAGGCGAACCCGTTCAAAGTCCTGCGGAGCAACATTATTCACATTATGAATCAACTACGTTACAATACCGAATACAGACCAAGCATCTTTTAAATGAAAGTGAAGATGTTTATCTATATCCTAACTGAGACAAAGATATACATGATAACACTAGACGAATATCTATGTATAACAACGAGGTTTTATAACTGCAAGTTTTTATAGTTCTGTGGTTTTCATTTTCATCAACTATGAACTAACAAAATAATAAAAAAGAAGTTATATATAATATGATGTCTTATATATATAAAAGTGGATGAATTTTTAAAAATTATTAGTGTTGAGATTAAATAAAAATATATATATAAAAAAGAGTTGTCAAAAATTGTCATGCATCTTTTTTAAATTTTGGGTGAGAATTATTAAGTCAACTAATTCATTAAGAAAATATTTTTTTCAATATTTATGTGTGAATTTAAGTTCAAAAATGTATTTTTAAGATTAAACATTATTTACTTTAACTTTTTAAATTTTCTTTTTAAAAAAAACACATGCGTGCCTTATATGTAATATAGATTATAACAATTTTAAATTATAGTACGTTTTTCGCCGACCAAACATGTGACAATTTTTCTTCATCGTAATACTTGCATATTAGAATTTTTCAAATTGCAATTTTTACTGATATAGAACCCACCACACTAATATAACATGTATGTGAGTAAAAAGCATTTGTATGTTATCGTTTTGAACGTTAAATATGTCGTTCTAGACCTTTTAGATCTTCTATGTTCGGCTCGATCAAGATATATCAAATTCGAGTAATTGTTGCTTTTTATGTTATTTGTTGTAACATTTTTCTATATCAAGATGTAATTCATCATCAATGCTATTGGATTTGATTACAATAAGTTTAAAGACAACATTGACCACTAAATAATCCATAAGTGTAAAGCAAGAAAATATAAGTGATGGTGTAATATCACATTCTATATTTTACATGAAAAATGTTACGGTATGTAGTTTAAAGGTAATATTTAACTAATAATAATCAATAGTTGGTGAAGAAGGATGTTATATTTCTTTACCGAGTAGAATTACTTTTGTGACATTGAGAACCATAAAATCTTCATAATTTTGTCTCCTCTGAATTAGTTCAGTATAAATAATTGAGCTTAAATTTATAATGTGAGTGTGTGGCTGGCTTGATAGTTAAAACTCGTCACTTTCAAACGGAAGGTCGTTAGTTCGACTCATGGTTAGCCACGCAATTTTTAATTTTTTCAATTTTTGTCTATAAGCTGCTGTTGATTTCTTCTAGTAGTGTTAGACTATTAGTTTCTATTCATAATATTTTCTGGTTATTGTTGCTGTTGAATTGAAGGTTTTCACGATCGGGATACTATACGTTTTCGTTTTTGCAAGATCGTGATCGTAAGATCGGATCCGGATCTTAAGATTCTACTCTAATGTTATTTTTTTAATAGTTTTTGTAATATCATACAAATCTACAAATTATTATACATTATAAACACAAAATACTATGAATGTTTCTTAAAAATGTTGTCCTAAATTATAATTATGAAATGTTTAAAAAGATTAACATGTTTTTTAATTCTACAAAAAGACAACTCATAAATTTGCAGTTTTTTAAATTGTAATCTGAGAAAAGTATGATCGGATCAGATTATATCTTAAGATCGTATGGTCAAGATCGGGATCTTATAAGATTTTAAGCTTGCAAAGATCCTATGTAGGATCCGGATCATTTTTATTTTGCAATATCGTAAAATCGTAAGATCCTAATATCAAGTTCGGGATCCTGATAACTATGGTTAAATTATCTATCAATGCAAAAATAAAGCACTAAAACTATCACCATTTTGATTGGCTCAACCTTTTTATTTTATCTTAACGAGGAGAATAACAAAAATCTCACCCTCTTAAAGAAGTGGTTGATATAGATATTAATCCAAACTCCAAACCACTTAGGGTATGCTTGGTAAAGGGTTATAGGGGGTAAGAAATATGAAAGAAAATGAAAAAATGTGGTTAGTGGAGTATAATGCAATGGCCCATTACCCAATAGTGGCTATTGAGTTATTGCACAATAAACTGGAGATAATAATTTTTTTTGCCTTTATCTTTCCTTACTATTATTATTGTTTTTCCTTTTACCTTTTTCAAGTTTAAACCAAGCACATCCTTATTTAGTAAATAACACCTAAGTCAATATTATTGGCAAATTGTGATCAATGTAATTGAAAGTACCGAAAAAGAGTTAAATGAGAAATAGTAGAAATTTGAAATGAATAAAATAAGATAAACGATAATTGATATAAGACTAAAGTATGAGGATCGTCCCACTATTATGCACAAAATAATACTCGTAACGTAATCTCTATTTGGTTATTACACTATTGATACCTATTTTCAAAACATATTCCATATTTCCATCAATGATCCTATTTTGTAAGCCCTCCTTAATTTGGCATTAGCGTGCCTTACATGAGTTGCCCACGACTGTAAAATCGTCATTTACACCTGAGTTGCACACAATGATTCCGTGTAATATGATACATAGATTATCCTCGTAATATAATACAGTTTGTTTAGTGATTTGAAAACACAAATATAATGCGGTATTGAGTCTAAACTAACCCGAATTCCAAAGCTTTAGATCCAATTTTGGTGGATCGTGCACCTCCCTAGTGGACTCATGTGGTTCTGACGTGCCCATAGGGCAGAGGCGAACCCGTTCAAAGTCCTGCGGAGCAACATTATTCACATTATATAAATCAATCACGTTAGAGTATCTATCCTAATTGAGACAAAGATATATATGATAATACTTGACGAATACTTATGCATAGCAACAAGGTTTTATAACGCCAAACTTCTATAGTTGTGTTGTTATTCATTTTCATCAACTATGAACTAACAAAAAAAAAAAAAAGTGGTTATAATATGATGTCTTATATATAAAAATATGTGGATGAATTTTTAGAAATTACAAGTGTTGAGATTATTAAAAGAAAATAATAATAATAATAAGTCTTTTTTTTAGAAACTACATTAATAAAAGTTGTCATGCATTTTTTTATAAATTTTGAATGAGAATTATTAAGTCAACTAATTCATAATGGAAATATGTTTCAACTTTTTACGTGTGAATTTAAGTTTGAAAAAATATTTTTGAGATTAAACATTACTTATTTTTAACTTTTTAATTTTAAAAAAATACGCATGCATGCCTTATATACAGTATAGATTATAACAGTTTTAAAATTATATTACGTTTTTCACTGACCAAAGATGTGACAACTTTTCTTCATCGTAATACTTTGCATATTACGAGTAGAATTCTTCAAATTACTATTTTTACTGATATAGAACCCACTACACTAATACAACATGTATGTGAGTAACAAGCATTTGCATGTTATCGTTTTGAAAGATAAATATGTCGTTGTTGTTCTAGACCGTTTGGATCTTCAATGTTCGGCTCGATCAAGATATATCAAATTCGAGGACTTGTTGCTTTTTGTGTTATTTGTTGTAACATTTTCTCTATTAAGGTGTAATTAATCATCAATAATCCATAAGTGTAAAGCAAGAAAATATAAGTGATGAAGTAAAATCACATTCTATATTTTACATGAAAAATGTTACAGTATATAGTTATATTCTTAAATAAGTATATAGTTTAAAGGTAACATTTAACTAATAATAATCAATAGTTGGTGAAGATGGATACTGAGTGGAATTAGTCTCGTAACATTTGGGAACCATAAGATATTCATGATTTTGTCTCCTCTGATTTAGTTTAGTATAAATAAATAAACTTAAATCTATAACACAAGTTTGAGGCTTATTTGATTGCTAAGACTCATCACCCACAAACAGTAGGTCGTGAGTTCGAGTCCTCATTGTGAGACGCACTATTTTTATTTTTCTCAATTTTATCAATTCATAATATTTTCTAGTTATTGTTGTTGAGTTATCTATCTAGAGTTGAGATCAATATATATAAATGATATTTCGAACCAATGAACCAATTATAGCCATCAATTTTTTATCCAAATTAATAAAAAAATAATTATTTTTCACATTTTTTTTAAGACAACATATTTTGCAAACGGTAAATCTTCAAGCTACAAAAAATACACCATCGTAACGAGAATTAAATTATCTTTCTATATATATGCATTGTTATATACTTTCGACGAAGTTTTTTTTTTTAATTTCGCACAAAAAAATCACATGTGATTCGTAAAAATCAAATCAAATGTGATTTTTACAAGTCACACGTGATTCGTAAAAATCACGTGTGATTTTGCTGGACGAAATTTAAAAAAAAAAAGTTCGTCGAAAGTATATAACAATGCATATCTATAGAAAGATAATTTAATTCTCGTCGAGATGGTATGATTTTTTTGACGTAACGATTAACGGTTTGTGAGATATTTAATTTTTAAAAAAAGGGTGAATATATTTTAATAAAAGAAATGAGTGGCTATGATTGGTTGATTGTTTCTATGACAAATATGAGTTCTAAATTGAATTTTTCTCTATCTATCAATCAATGCAAAAATAAAGCACTAAAACCATATTGGTACATTCAGTATAATCTTCAAGTTGACCAAGTATTGTAATTCCGATTACTTGTAATTTAGCTTGAAACAAAGTGTTATAAGTTATTTATTATACAACTTTCAATATGAAATATGAAAAAGCTACAATACATCGTATGTCAAGCTTTAGTTTTGCAACAGTAATACATATTTGTAGTTGTAATACTAACAATTTCAAAGGGATTGAAAGATCAGTTTATTATGAAATGTCAGATTAGTTCATGTCAAATTTTAATTTATGGGCCAGGCTATGCTGCAACATATGCCCATCCTACCCGCGAACTAAATCACGTTCAATTGGGCTACAAGATATGCGTTGAGCCCAAAAGATACACGTAAATAAGACAATGTTCATGACTCGTTCGAGCTGGTTTGAAGTGCAAAAATCTCGTCCTAACCGGTCAGATAAGGGACGAAATGGAAGAACAAGCAAACAAGTTACATGATCCAAATCAGAAAATGTATACTGCGAAGTTATTTAGTCTATGATATAGGTTATCTTTAAGTAAGTTTCAACAACAACCAGTACATGAAAAGGTCGGAAATTTAAGTTCAACGAACCTCCAAGGAACTATCTCTCGATGGAGCTTAACACCGACGATACAATATGCAGTGAGCCAGTAACCACTAAAAGACAAGGCCGATCCCTGCCCTTTGATCGAAGGATCTCATCCCCAATCCTCATCGACTCCACCAATGAACTACTACTGAAAAGTAAAGTACTGTCATTTGATTCAGCGGATTGATCTTTGAGCAATTTGCTGTAACCTTCAGTTCCAACTTCAGAAAATCTGATACCCAACTCATTAGAAGCTTGTATCCAGCGGTCTCTTAACAAAGACAAAGAAGCCGTCCGGTACCTGTCTCCAGCAATGCTAACTTCTGTCAGGAGTATAGCATCCACTTGCTTCACTGCAACAACATAATAGTATCATGGTCAGTGGTTATGAAATTGAACTTTACAAACTCTTTTCCAAAATGAGGGGTACATTAAATTTTTGTCAAATAGTAAAACACTTCATGCTTGATTATATTTTGGGACGAAGATGACTTGCACTTAAGTTACACCGACTAATAAATATAGCTGGAAAAATGAGAGTCAAGCGGTCTGGTCGGTTCAGATAGACCCGTCAACAATTTCTAGATCTTTAAATATGATGAGCACTTTTAAGTAAGGAATTATAAGGTTGTAGTTAATTCAAACACTTGATTAAGCCTTTAACCCTTTCAACCCGTTAGGAAAATAGATATCCCACATTGATTCTTTTTCACATTATAGGTTGAAACTGTGACCTCTACTAACAAGATGCATACTATCGAAGAACTGTACCTGCAAGTAATTCTCTTGCAAATGCTTGATGGTCTTTGTCACTTGCCATAGCAACCACAAAAACAAATCGTGCCTCTGGATATGCTATCTTAATCATGTCCGCCAAAGCCTTGGCAGATTCTTTGGTATGAGCTGAAATACATAATACCAAACAAGTAAGCATACTGTTTCTGGTCAACAATGAAGATCACATATGGATGAATTTGTGATAGCATGAGTAATTTAAACCTCCATCTAGCAGTATAGTAGCACCAGGTAGTCCCAACGCCTTGACTTCTACAGATGTTAAAAACTGACTTCTTCCCAGCAGTTGTGTTTGTTCAAGACCAGTACGTACGGATGCATCTGAGATTCTCCATCCTGGAATAGAAAAAGTGGAATAAGCATGAAGGGGTACAATAGAAATCAATTGCGTTCTGCAAGGTAAAGACAGGGATCAGAACTGAAGAACCTTGATCACGAAGGCAGAGTGCTGCACATGTAGCAGTGACAGCATTTTGAAGCTGGTGCAGACCCAGCAAACGCAACTTTACATCATAGAGCTCAATAGACTAGAGAAGGTGTACACGCAATTCAGTATTCACCATCGAATTGACAAGATAATGTAAGTAGGTGTCAATCATGATTGAATGCAAGTGCATACCATTCTTAGGTCTCTCTCAATGTCAAATATGATATCACAGACTTGGCAAGGACTGTCAGATATGTTGCTAATCCCCTTAATGGTACTTCTGTTACTAGGGTCCGATACTGAGATTACTGGAGAGCACATCAAAGATGCTTTGTCTCGAAGAATGAGCTCGATATCTGGAAGATAGGGCCCGCCTAGAACCACCTGACAGTTTTTGCATAAAACAATGTCAAACATACATGCACGCAACTCAATGAAATATGGAAAAGCTTAGATTATGCACACAGCACATATAGCCATTTAAGTGTCTAACTAGAAGAGTTTTGCATTGCCCTTTGAACTATTGAAGAATATAATGAAAGCTAAGAAAGCTCAATCCCCTGATTTAAGAGAGACGCGCATAATTTTAAAAAGTCAGCAACCACCATCTCTACTAATAACATAATTACCAATACTTAAAGGCAGATTTTCTTTTGTTTCTCTATTTAGTAACACTCGAAATTCAATTCTTAAAGATTCCAGGAGACTATAAACGACAGATTGCTATATGTGTCTATATAGGGATAAGTAATAGATCTGCTGATTCTAAAAGGGACAAACAAAAAATGTTAGAAATAAATGTAAGCAGTCAAATTCAGCGATTTATGACAAAATGGAGATATATTGTCGATAAAAGTTGGAAGACAGCAAGAGTTATTTGTCAGGCGAAATATGGTGAAACCATATAAGTAATGTGGTCATCCTAATACAGCTAAAACAAATCGATGTATGGGAACTGGGGAGAACCACCTAACTGGACGGCCATGTTTAATGATGCCTGACTTTGCTACTGCAATACTTTCCAAGGAGCCCCCTAGTGCAGCCAAATGTTCTTCACCGATTGTTGTTATTATAGAAGCTGCAAGGTCCGAGCTAGATAGTATATTAGTCGCATCACGAGCACCACCTAATCCAGCCTTCAAACCAACAAACAAAGTATTAGTTAATTCCATGAGTATGAAATTTTAAAAAGAAATCAGCATAAAGAAGATAGATATAAACCTCAATAACGGCAATGTCAACATTCTCTTCAGCAAACAGATTGAATGCCACAGCGGTGAGAACCTATACGATGAGATGGATTAAATAAGTAACATATTGCCTACAAACTTGATAAGTTTAATTGTCAAAGCACGGAATTATAAATCTGTTACCTCAAAATGACTAAGGTGCCCCATTTCAAGATGCACGGCCTTATCAAGAAGGTCTTTTATCCTTTGGAACAATGAATTCACTGCCTTGGCTGATACCGGATCGCCTAGTCTTCCTACCGTTATGCGTTCCCTTATGGTCTTGATATGCGGACTGCTCAGAGTACGTGGCTACCAGTTACTTCCCTAATCATGTAAAAACTAATTCTGTGAACCAACTAGTAATACCTTGTGTAGCAACCAACGGAATAGCCTTGAGCGCGTAAAATATTGGAAAGAAATGCAGCGGTGGAGCCTTTTCCTTTAGTTCCAGCAATGTGAACGGCCTTGTAGTTAGACTGCGGGTTTCCAAGTGATTGCATTAGACGCGTCATCCTTCCAAGATCAAAACCATCATCAGAGTCAGTTCCGGCGCCTTTTGGAACACCAGACTTCTCGTGATTCTTGAGACTATCCAAATAGTCAGTAAACTCCTTGATTTCAGAGTATTGTTCAGTTACCATTCCGGATAAGTAACGCTTAAGTCCAAATGCAGTGTTCACAAGTGTCCTGCCATTTAGAGACCTATGGCGTCGATAGAGGCTGCCCAAGAATTTCATCTGCTTTATATATCTAGTTGACGTTGAAAGCACGATACTTGTGTAATCTGTTCCAAAAGCATACATGTTAAGAGAATAACTAAAAGTTGATTATTATGTTTGGGTAAGGCATTTTATCAAACAGTTGGGGGGTATGCTACAATGTATCAAAATTCATGTTAGAATTAATACCTGATTCGAATTTGCTGCTGTGAAACTCAACCCTAACGACTCATTTCTAGCGGGACTGGGTATTGCTACAATCTAGTGTAAGAAGAGGACATTACTCTTTTACAATCATGCCCTTATTGTTAAGAGAAAAAACAAAAAAGTTTAAAAAAATTGCATTAATTACTATTTTGCATTCTATGAACTAGGGTTTTGTTAAAAACAACCTTATGGGTTGTGTGTAAGCCTTCTAAACTTATGAAAATCATAATTAATGAAGTCAAATAGTCCATAATTATATACTTTTAATAATTAAACAAGTTAACTGATGTTAACTATGAAATATTTAGAGTTCATTAAATGTTTATTAAATGTTAATTATATATTTTTAGAAGGCTTATATACAACCCATAGGGTTGTTTTTAACAAAACCCAACTAGGAAAGCTAAACAAAAGATGATTTTACCTTTTGGACAATTAATTAATGTGCGGTTTTTTTAAATAAGATAATTTTGAGACATATTAAAAAGGAAAGATAAAAGATAAAATTAGGACAGAGTCTCATATTTATTATACAGATTTCTTTTTCAGTATCTTAAATTATTTGTCCACTACTAAAAATAGGTAGGAGTTTTGATAGAGTTTACCATATTACCCTCACTTGAGTTTATTATTACAAAGTTTAAAAAGTACTCCGTAGTTAAATAATTAGTTAAGAGTAAAACTGCAATTTTGTAAAAAATGTAAAAAAAAAGAAATCATTAATAATTATGTCTTTCTTGAATAATGTGTTTTTTATCGGTAAATACGTATTTTGAAACGGAAATAGTATTTTGTTATATAAATCATTATATTTATTAAAATTAATTTCCTTCCAAACCATTTTACTTTTTAGAAAGAAAATTTCAGAGAGAAATTTAGTTAAATTTTGCTCTTTTTGTTTTCGCTGCTTTGCTGAAAAAATTAAGGAACACATATTTATTTTGTTTTCTTCTCATTTTTTATGTTCTTTCAACTCGAGAATGCATCGTTAAGAGAAACAAAACTTTTACATTTAGATGGGCAAAACTAATTCTATATTAGTTCATTTTTCTAAATTTTGGATTTTGTAAATTATATTGGTTAACGAGAATATAATGTGACTATTTATCTATAGCCTTGGTTGTCTAATTATTGTTTGAGATATCAAGTTGTAGTAATATATTCATAACACGTATATAGTTTGTCTATACTTCCATGAGATACCAATGAAAAAGTAATTTCAATCGGTAAAGTTGATATTTGATTGATGAAATGTATCGTTAGTAAAATTTTCTAAAACTTTTAGCATTTTGAAAATAAACGCTTCAAAAGAGTATTGTCTTAAGTTTTAATAGAGTTAATTGCATTTTTGGTCTTTGTGGTTTGCCCAAATTGCAAGTTTGGTCCTTAAAACTTTGAAAGTGCAGCGATAGTCCCCATTTTGAAGCTTGGATTGCATTTTTGGTCCCTGTATAAAGTTAAATGACTCAAATACCTTTTGTCTTCTTCAAAAAAAGACAAGGGTAATTTGGTCATTTCACACTGATAAGGACCATAAATGCAACCCAAACTTTAAAATGGGGACTATCGTTGCACTTTCAAAGTTTTAGGGACCAAACCTGCAATTTGACCAAACCACAAGAACCAAAAATGCAATTAACTCGTTTTAAAACGAGGAACCACACACATACAAGCCACTATAGTTTACAAGAGAGAAACATGGGCCTTGATGGGCCTTTGGGCGGCTTATGGACTTGGACTAAACATTTACATGGACTACATTGATCGGTATAAGACCATAAGCCCTTAACTAGCTTACTACATGATAATGCAATAACTATAAGTAGAGGTGCAGCCGTAAACCGGTTTTCAAAAAAACCGACCCACAAAACCGGAACCGGTTTTCAAAAAAACCGGTTTTTACTAAACCGAAACCGGTTTTCTAAAACCGAACCGGTTGTACCGGTTTTCAGTTTTTCTAGCCGACCGGTTTTTTACCGGTTCTAAAACTGGGTTAAACGGTTTTTAAAAAACCGGTTAAAAACGATTTTTTTTTGAAAACCGCTAAAACGGTTAAACCGGTTTTAAAACCGGTCAGGTGCAAAGTCAAAAGAGCCGTTGGATTTGAATACCGGTGAAACCGGTTTTGAAAACCGGTCAAAATCTGACAGTTGGAATTCAAAACCAGTTTTCACCGGTTTTTAAAACCGACTTCCTTGAAAACGTGCACTGTAGCACAGTAGACGATGGGATATGTTTGTTACCTTTTTTTCTTGTCTTTTTTTGATTTTTTGAGTATTTTGAAGCTAGAACTTGTAGTGTAAATATGTGTATTGGGTTGAGGCTTAAAACACATCAAATCTCTCTTTAATCTCTCTATTATCTCTAATTTCTTTATAATGGAAAACACACAATCACAACAAGCTTCCACTAATCCTCCCTCCGTTGAGTCTTCCCGGTCACGAAAACATTACACACAAGATGATGTTCTTCATGTTAAACCAACTTCACGAAATCCCGAGGTTTTTAATCATATGGATTTGTGTATTATGAAGGATGGGGCGGAAAAGCGCGTTGCAAAAAATGTTTGAGCTTTTATGCTTCCGGGGCTAACACTACACTAAAGGGTCATATAGCCAAATGTTCCGCGGTACCTCAAAATGCCGACGGTACTATTGGTGAGGATGGTCAAATTTGTGTATATGATAATGATGCTCTTCAAAGAGATTTTGCGGGGTAGGTCATTCAACATACTTATCCATTCAACCTCTTCGACAACGCCAAGCTTACGGCCATCATCAAAAAGAGGCTACACTCGCTGTATAAACAAGTAAGTCGTACTAAACTTAGAAGTGATGCTTTTAAATTATGGGAAACGGCTAAAAATGATATTATTGATGGTTTTCGTGATTATAAATATGGTGTTTCTATAACTACGGATGTTTGGACCGCACCACATGGTTCGGCAAATTCTTATCTCGCCGTTACGGCTCATTGGTTTAATCCCGAATCTTGGTTATTAATGAAACGGACAATTGCTTTT
This sequence comes from Chrysanthemum makinoi, assembly GCA_910596185.1. Classification (NCBI taxonomy): domain Eukaryota; kingdom Viridiplantae; phylum Streptophyta; class Magnoliopsida; order Asterales; family Asteraceae; genus Chrysanthemum; species Chrysanthemum makinoi. The sequence goes on from OU343218.1 coordinate 229,846,452, forward strand.
AAACTATTTGGTTATCCTCATACGGGATCTAATTTAAGAAAAATTTTACATGACACTTTAATTGAATATAATTTAGATGATAAAGTTTTTACGATTTCACTAGATAATGCATCTAATAATACTAGAGCTATGAAATTGTTAAAATTACGTATAAAACCCATTTTAGATGGTGCTTTTTTTCATTCCGTTGTGTTGCTCATGTTATAAATTTATCCGTTCAAGCGGCATTAAAAATATGTGAGAGATTACGTTTGACATTTAGGGGTATGTTAACAAATATATATCGCTCGAGTAATGAACGACAAATGAACTATAAACGTTTTCGTAAACAATGTAGTGAACCATTCCTAGGACCACCTACTAGGTGGAATTCTACTTGCATTATGTTTGAAAATATATTACGACAACGTACTACTTTAAATGCTTTTAATGAATTACTTGTTGAAAAAAATCGTTCTACTTCGATAGATGACCAAGATTGGCAACGACTACATGCTTTAACTAATTTTTTACAAGTTTTTAAAGAGGCAACAACTATAGTATCGGGTGTTTATTACCCAACTAGCCCATTAGTTTTAAATCAAATTTATGCTATGACGGAAAAATTAGATGAATTAAAAGACTCACCTACTCAAATGTTTAGAAAAATGGTTAAAGTTATAAAAAAGAGATTTATAAAATATTTTGCTAGTTTACCTTTGGTTTATACTTGTTCCTCCGCACTTAATCCATGTTTAAATGTTGGAGGCGTAGAACTTTTAATAAGAAGAATAATGGAAAATTTAGAATTATCTTTTGGGTTGGACGGTGAAGATCCCAACTATATAGAATCTCAAGTTTTTAAATTTAATGATTATTTTAAAAAATTGTTTGAAATTTATGAAACAAAATATGGTCAACAACCAAACCCAATTCTCGACCCAATGCGGGCGGTTCGGTCTCGAATGACAAGAGACATTAACATAAACCTTTATAATACTTTACGTGAAGACGCTACAAAGCGTCAACGATCATCGGCCCCGACAAGCGAGTTGGAACAATATATGGCTACAAACTTTTTAACAACTTTAAGTCCCGATGAGTTTGCAAACTTTGACATTTTGGCTTGGTGGAAAGAAAGGGAAATCCAATTTCCAATTTTAGCCGCTATGGCTCGTGACTTATTAGCGGTCCAAGCCGACGGTAGCTTCAGAATCGGCCTTTTCTCATAGTGGTAGAATTATATCGGATAGAAGGACAAAACTTAGCCCCGAATCCGTGGAAGTATGTGTATGTTTGAAAGATTATATGGACGAAGTAGATAGGGTACAACATCAAACATCGTTGGAAGGTTCGATTGAAGAAGTTGAAGAAACTATAGCACAAGAAGAAGATGACATGGGGATATCACCTCCGACTACCGAATTAGATGAAGGTGAATTTGAACCATTTGATGTTGAAGAGTTAGATGTAGAAGAATTTTTGGATGATTTAATTTCTTGAGTATACACGGGTGATGGCAATGCCGAAGCTCGATATACTTGAGTATACTAATATGTTTTTGGGTGATGGCCATGCGGAAGCTCGAAATGTATTAATATTTATTTATTTTAGTTTTATAATTGTATTGTTTAAATAAAAGTTATGATTGTATTTGAAATGTATTAGTATTTTATAGTTTTAGTTGTATAATTGTATTGTTTAAATAAAAGTTATGATTGTATTCGAAATGTATTAAATGTTTTAAATTCCAAAAAAAAACCGAACAGGTAAAATACAGATAAAAAAATGGATCCGAACATAAAACCGAAAAAAACCGAACCGGTAAAAAACCGATTCCGAACATTTAAAACCGAAAAAAATCGATTCCGAACTTTTAAAACCGAAAAAAACCGAAACTGATTTTTGGAAAAACTGGTTTTTTAAAAACCTCTGACTATAAGGTTCATATAAGTGTAAATGACCAACACTTCTAATGCTAACAATGGTAGATCTAGATCGTTTCACAATTATCAGATAACGTTTAATCGGATTGTTATTTCACTTGGCTACAAGATATTAGCGTGAAGGATATCATGATTCCATCTCGAGCTTACCAAAGCTCGACATGAATTCTTATAAGAATATTTGAACTGTATATAACATGTAAAGTATCATTAAACTTGCTAAAGCTCAAACTCAAATGAATTTTCTCCAACTCAAATTACTCATGAGCTTGACCTCAACCGATCTTTCTAATTTACGCATGGATTCTAATGAATATTTTCAAGCTCAAGCTTAAAATATAGTAAGAGTTTTGTCTCAATTTTTTACTCGTTTACGACAGTAATTACCTTAAGTTGTGGAAATGTACCAAAAAAGATGGAATTGACTAATTTAGTAATAAAATTGTGGCCTCCCCATATTCTTCTCACCACCTCTCATTTCAACATTTCTGTTATAACATTTACTGTTTTATTTTACCCACATTTGAAATTTCTTTCTAAGCTTTTGCTTGACCCATCACCTGTTCTTTGCTCTCTGCCTCGCCTACGAGACGTTTGCAGAGCTACAGCAAAATCATTTTTAAGGACAAGCAGAATGGCAACAACCAACAGGACAAGGATCACCTCTGGTTCTGCGGCTCGGTCCCCAGGCCTTGATGATCACACCAGTGACGGTTCGTGTTTGTGTCATTTTGTTTATGTCAATTTCTGTTGGTATGCATTTATATATTTGGTGAACGTAACAGGATTAACAATTGATCAAGGGATCGCTTGTGTGCTAATGCTGGTGGCTTTGGCATTAACATACCTCATTCACTGAGTTTGACATCTTTACCATCATCATCCTTCCATTCTTCGAAAATGAACGAGTTCAGGAGTGTCGTCATCAAGAAAAATGCCAAGAACTTAGTGGTTTAGATTAGGCTTGGAACCGTGTTTGAAGGGTGGGAAGGATGAAAGGGTAGATAGTTTCAGTTTGCTTTGTGTTGATTGTTCATGAGAGTTTCTTGTAAATATTCATGAGTTAAGCTCAACGATCATATCGCTATCATAATTTGATAATCTAATAACAATTGAAATTGTCTGATACATAGACTGACATTTAGAGTATGCACTCCTGTGTACAAAATAAATGACTTTTCATTATGCGATACAATGATGAATAAGATTTTTGTAGTAATGTGTGCACAATAAAATGTCGCAGCAATACGTACCAACGAAAAGAAATTCAGTTCGTCGGCGTTCTACAAGTTCGAGTAGACAAAGGCCTTGACAATAACAGACTATAACATTTTCAACAGTTGTACACGCATACTAATCATCCGCGTTCTACAAGTTCTAGTATACAGAAGCCATGGAAATAACAGACTAACATTTTCCACAGTTGTACACGCATATTAATCATCTGGGACAAAACATATTCTAAAGAATAATGCTTACTGAAGGTAAAAACCAAACTGTCAAGATTTTAAAATGACGTATCAATTAGCGAGTTAATCATTACGTATATTCCGAAACTGTTCAGCAAATACAAAATTTTAACTTAGGTGAAACCACCTAAAATAGGTTGACTTTGTTCATGGAGAAGACAATGACGAAAAAGAACAGTAAAAAAAACAAGATTAGTTTTGTTGTCATGTGGCAATGAGAAGAGCATCTAAATCTACCGACTACCAAAACTGCTAATCTGCTTGCCGTATGATTGTATAATTATTCTCCTCCTCCATTGTCATCGAACTAGTAATCAAGTTTAACGGAATGAACACTTGTGTCAAGTTAGTCATGTTGTTGCTTGTTGACGATGTAGAGCATACTTCACAACCTCATAGAACGATATCACAATCCCAACAGAAGGCCCTGCACGGCCTACACGAGGCCCAACCCCTGTGAAAAGTCCCCTCATCCCCCCATCCCTGATTCAAGTAACAAATTTCGAAGTTAGAACATTAGAATTAAGGTCACAGGCTTTACAATTAAAAAACAATATTTGCTTTCAAAGAGGGGCACACCTCCAAACCTCCATAAGAGTCTGTCTCGTAGTCATTCTTAATGCTCTCAAGGGATCCCTCTGCAATAACATAAAAGCAAAGCGCGGCATGTAAGTAAACACGCATGTGCATACAGGAAATAGTTCATCTAGTCCCGGTGTGCCAAAACAAAATGTTGGAAACCCAAGCTTCAAGGAATTACCTCTATTTGTCTTCGGGTTTTTGCAACATCAAGCGGGCATGTGGCAGCGGCAGCAAGGCTACCTGCAACAAAACCCGCCGAAAAATTTGCTCCAAGCACGGTGGCGGCATTAGCTTCGTCACCCACCAGACCTAAGAGCCTTCTTCTGACTGGCTCAAGGGTAGACCAGCAAATGGCAGAAAAAGGTACATCGCGAGCAAGCTGTGCCCCAAGACCCGTCCAAAGTGCGCGGTAATTTTGCACTGCAGTAAGAAATAACAGTAAGTGATCTGCGACTGTGCACAAAATGTGAAGTAAACTTCAGCCAAAGGTACACATATATAGTAAACTGGAAACCAACCCACAGTTCTTGAGTAAACCCAAGAGCAAATTTGTTACATATTTTAATGCTCCATGCAATCAAACATCTCATTCTAGGGAAAATGGTTTAATTTCCAGAAGTAGCAGCTTACCGTTGTTCTTCATATTCTCTGACGCCTTGACATTGGATAATACATCCAGCAACGTCTTCACCACCCCAGGAGCTTTCTTACCACCGTTAAAGTCTTTAAACGCCTATGTACAAATTGGTAACAAGACAAGTGCAACTACTTAAACGCTAAAAAGGCTTCATCCAACGAATACCACGCAGCCACGTAGTGCCATGCAAGTTTTATATACAAAATCACGTGTGGTTTTGGTGGCAGTAAATAAACAACTGGGAACTACTAAACGTACCTGCATACGAGTTCTAGCAAGTTCTATAGGATAACAGACAGTACAAGCCAATGAGCGTGACAACGATCCTGCCAATAAAGGGGCATATGGGGTCATGCTTGGAGCATTCTGATCTGCAAACTCTTCAAACCAATTACGGAATATGTCATAGCAAGGAAGATAGATTCCCACCTGTCGAAAGCAAATATTGCAACCGTTAGTTCACATCAAAGTGACATTAGCATTAGTTAACATAACTTTACAAATGCGAAACTTACAGTTGGTATGGCCAGTGCAAGACCAGCATTTGTGCCTCTCCATAATCTTGCAACTCCCTCCTGAAAAGACAGACGCGTATCATAAATCTCAAACAGCTTCAAAGTATTCAAAGCAAGCTACAGCGATTTTACTAATTTCTAGCACAAAATGACGATTAACGAAAAGTGGTCATATGCACAGAAGAAAAAAGATGAGATAACACCAACCTGTCGAATAATTTTGTAGAAGACGTCCAGTGTTCCTTTGTACTCGAAACAATCTGGCGGACAGATTGACACTGTCCCATGTACTCCAGCACGTGTACAGGATGGAGAACATCTTAGATCCGCAAACATCTAATATACATAAATTGCAGCAAATGTTAGAAGGCTGGTCAAGTATATAACTAGCCCTAATAAAGTTATGCTCTATACGTATATTTTAACTACTGACGTGATAAAAGATTTTTTTTGTAAACAAGCCACAGTCTACACGTTTAATGTGCATACATAGCTAAAGACACTATTTAAACCTAGTAGGTATGAAGTTGCTGGTTGAATTTGTAAATGTTCAAACATCACGTGAATTCTTATCACAAAAGACGAGCAACCATTACCTAGCAATTTGGTTAAAGGCAAGACTAAATATCTTATGTAGCTCGTATCACGCTGCTAAAGTTGAAACATATCCTAGAATTTGAAAATGACCGAATTATAGGAAGTATACTGTATACGTCGGCAGTCAAGACCGACCATTAATAACCAAAGTAGCAGGTGGCGTTTGACTTTTAGTAATAGACTACTATTTTTATAAAACTGAACTATATCCTTTCAACATTTTTTTTAGCAAAACATCATGAAACATGCTAACAAATGTAACACAAACCATATTTGGTCCGAAAACCGCCATTAGATACAAGGTTAATGAAACTAAATATTAATGGTTTGAGACACAACGAAATGGTAACTATGAAATTGCTGGTCGAGTTGGTAAAATGTTAAGACATCACGTGAATTGTGACACAAAAGACGAGCAATCATTACCTAGCAAGTCGGTTAAAGGCAAGTCTAAATTTAATAATGGTTCACATTGATAAAGTTGCAAACATTTAGTAAAATTTAGAAATCACTGAACATCACATAACATGGTAACAAATGTAACACATACCATGTTTGGTCCGAAAACCGCCATTCGGCTAGTATGATTAGTCATGGGATGCGAGTAAGCAACACCCGCAGCCTGCGCTTGCAACCTTGTCTGCAAAACCACAAAACATGATATTTAGAAAAAAACAATTAACAAAAAATAAAAAATATATTAATTCTTAAATTAAGAAAAGAACATACTTTAGCAACATCAAGAGGGTTAACAATAATGGCGGAGAGAAAGGCGGCGCCGGCAGCAGACAAGGCGCGTTCGGAAAGACCTAATTTATCATTCGATTTGGTCGGCATAGGTTGTTGTTGTGGTTGTATATTATTAATTGGTTCGATCATGTCGGGTATCAACTCAAGTTCATATTCATGTGTTGAAGAAGAAGAATTATTATTATTATTATTATTATTATTATTATTATTTACAAACAAATTATGATTTGTTGTTGCTACCATTTCCCCTTCAATTCAACCTCCTGAAAGAGAGAATAATAATAATTCATATTTCTTGTTAATTAAATTAAATTAATTTATTATAAAGAAATATATATATATTTACCTTTTGATCGCAGGAGGTTTTACAAATTGATGGAATCCAAAATACTTGGAGGCCAAGGGAATGGAATGGAATGGAGAAAAACGCTCCAACGCCACACAAGGAAGGAAAGGAATGTGAATTAAGAAATTGATTTTTGTGGAAAAATAGGATTGTTTATTTTCAGACGTGTCAAATTCTAGAACAAACCCAATTTGCTAGGTCTCCCTTTTTTCGTTACTAAAGTCTAAATAAAAGGCTCACTTTTATACAATTTCTTTTTTTATTTATTATAAATAATTACACGGTCAATGTGGTTTGCTCAGATTTCATATTTAGTCTTTCAGTCGTTTGAATTACACCAGAGATACTTATTTTTGAAACTTTGCACTCATTTAGTCCCTATTTTGGATGGGCCGTTAGTTTCTTGGTTAAGTGTTTGCACCGTTAGTCCTTCCGTTAATATTTTTTGCACCATTAGTCCTATTTTTTCAAATAATAGTTTTCGTCAGTTAGTCCCTCTGTTAATAATAGTTTTCGCCCATTTTTTTACGTTTTTGTCCGTTTTTATCCATTTTTGTTCGTTTTTTATTCGTTTCCCCCTTTTCTTACCTTTCTCGTCCGTTTTTTACGCTTTTATCCGTTTTCATCTGTTTTTATTTTTTTTTCGTCCGTTTTTATCCGTTTTCATCCATTTTTTACGTTTTTAACCATTTTCGTTCATTTTTTTTAATCCATTTTCGACCTTTTTTATCCGTTTTTGTTCGTTTTTTATTCGATTCGCCCATTTGTTTTTGAATTGATTCTGTTTATTAGATTCTTGTTCTCAAGAGTTTTTTACCTGTAGCAGTATAAGCAGTTTCCTCACTATTCCATCCAGGTAAGGCGCCAAAATATCAGGTGTACAGTTTGCACTGAAATTTATCACAGCAGAAGCAGCACATGCCTGCACATCAGCAAAAAGCAAGCATCATGTTTAGGCAGTGGGGTTAAAGGAGCTTGTTAACCGACTTGATGCTACAAGCTAGGATTGCTGCAGGGTGTGACAAAAGGGTGGCAAAAAAATAACTGTAAGACAAAGACACACCACACAATGCATATTAAAACTAATCTCTGAAAACGCATTTGCTACAGGGGAAAAAGTGAAGGTGACGTATAAGATCTGTAAGTCATGCTGCCCATTCAGAACTAAACATATACTAATAATATAGTTCATGCTCCTCGAAAACATGAACCTTATAAGATCGTGCTTAATGCAGGGCCAATTGCCACCAAAGAGAATCACTTAAGGCATTCAAGTCCCTTAATGAATTGTTACAAACCATCTTGGCAAGTAACATGAAGCCTAAAATTTCTAACCTGAACTCGAGGATTCTGGAAGTCATCCATTGCTGAAGCTAGGGCTGGTAACACAAGAGCGTGGCACTGAACTTGCAAGTCTAGACCTAAATCAGTAGACAATTGCCCAATTGCAGTAATAGCAGCCCATCTCACACGTGGGTGCGGGTCCTGAAATGAAGTTAGCACCATGGTCACCACTTGTTCCAAATTCTTAATCATCGCCTGCACAAGTCATTAAAAAAGGTCACACAACCGACAACCTAACTCTATGTTAAACACAAGCGCAAGTGAAACCCAAACAATCACAATCAGGGTGGGCCGCATAGTAACCAACCAACAAATTTATTCACATCACGCAATCATACATGAAAGAAACTAGGATAAACTAATGTTGTACAAGTCTAGCAACGGGGCACGTGAATATGTAATTATTGTTGAAACTAACAAATACATACAGTTATACCTTTGAGCATCCCTCGGCAATTTGTGCAAGAGCAACAAGAGCAGTATAATGTTTCCGCCACTCAGGTGCATCCAAATACACAGAAAACTGCTGTAACGCAATGGGGAGAATAGCATCCCCACCCAACGCAATCGACAAGCTATACAAACAGTCGTATCCAAAGCGATAACCCCTCGACTCCTCACCATCCTCATTACTCTCATCTTGAATATCCAAAAACATCCTCATTAAAACCCTAAACAACCTACTAACAACAAACTGCGACAACCTCCGGTCCCTCACATCCGCCAACGTCATCAAAAACTCAATCGCCAAATGCCTCGCCCCCTTCGATGACCTCTTGGATTCCGAAATCTGCAACATCCATTCCACCTCGTCCGCTCCTCTCGGCTCCGTCTCATCCAACTCAATCAGGTGTGTGATATGGCTGATTTAGTCAGTAACTGAGAGGAGCTGTGATTTTAGAGGCTCCAATAGTTGCTCTAGTGGTGGATCCATGAAATAAGTATGTGTGTGTGTGTGTGTGTGTTTAGTGTGTGTAATTGTGATGATTGGAATAAGGTGTAAGGGCAAAGGTCTTTGTTTGTTTGTTTGTTTATACTCGAGTTGTTCTTCCCTCTTTTTCTTCAAACTTTTTCCTTTTTTTTATATATTTTTAAGCTCCATATGGCGCACCCTTGTTGGTTTTAAAGAGAAAGTGGCGTGTCAAGGTTTTTAAAACCAAAATTCTTCTAGTTTTCCCTCCACTTTCTTCCTTGAATTTTAACATTGTGTTTTCAAGTTGGTTTTACAAAAGAAAATAAAATTAATGAAAGAAAATAAAAATTTTATCATTTTCTTGAGTTTTTTTATGAAGAAAAAGAAAGTAAAAGTGGAGAAATTTTAGGCTATTTGAAAGTAAAGTGTTTTTTCTCAAAAGTGGGAGGAAATTGTTTACTTTACATTACTTTCATTTTCTTTATGAACAAAACTCAAGAACACACCTTAAATGTGACGACGGACGTGCTATCCTCTTAGACTATGTTTATTGGCAAGGTTGCCAACTCAACATATTAAAAATACATACAAAAATAATACTTTTTTAATCTTTGTGTACAATCTTGCTTGCAATCTAGTCGCTTGGCAATTCAGGTTGCCAACCCACACTCTGCCAAGACAGTGTTTTAGTGGCTACTTTTTACTTTTAATTTTTAATAATTTAGGTTGGGTTGTTAATAAATGGTAGTAAAAAATATAGATTGGTTGTATGTATTGGTTGTGTAGCTGTAAGAAAGAGAAATAATATTTTATTAAAAGATTGTGTTGTAATAGATTGTTGATAAAGATAGCCTTAGAGCATGAGGTATGGCAATGATCAACGGTCGCCAGTCTGAGGTGGAAGCCTCGCCACTCGCCGTCGAATCTCGCCGCCACACCACCTCCACTCGCCACTCCTCTCTTCGCCGCTCCCACAACATGAATAAAGACGAAGAATTTTTGAAATATATCCGTTGAATACAACGGTTAAGAAATAAAATGAGGGTGGGTAGGGCTCAAGTGAAGAGGTTGAGGTTAGTTGTGAATGGGGGGTATTTTTAAGTGGGTGTGTTAAATTGATGTGGCATCCGTGGGGCCCAAGTGAAGAGAAGTGGCTTAGTTGCCATACTTCATGCTCTTAAGAGCATGCATATGGTACGCTGGTTGTTGGATTGAGTCATAGCCGACGGCATGAGAGAATGGCGGGCTTGTAAGGGTTGGCGTCGTGGTCACTAGCCCACGCGGTCGGTAATTTTCTTTTTCTTATTTTTTTTATTATTTTTTTTTTTTTTTTTGTCTTTTTGTGTATTATGGCACCACTTTACTTTACGGCACCACCCACGTCATCAACTGTACCTAGCGCTCTAAGTCTTTTTTTTATGAAACATGTATTAGCTCAAAACAAATACTTCGTAAAATATTACAATGATTCAATGAAAGAAAAAAACATGGACATGCATGTGATTTCAATGACAAACTAGACAACATACAACCTTAACATTCTCGGTAACAAAATTTTCTCAATATTCACTCAAATTTTAATACATTGTTAACCATAATTTCATCTTATAATTTGCAGCCTCTTTCATTTGTTAAGATTCATTAAACTGATTATTTTTTGTTATTTCTGCAGACTGAAATGATGTTAAATGCCATAGATGATGTTATTGTCATAAATGATGTTATTGACATAGATGAAATTGAATATGTAACTGATGAGCTTGCGAACCAGGTAAACTCTATAAAGCAATTATTTTGAGCATGAAAGTGGTGGTGTTTGTTTTTTAAAAATTGCATCTTAACAACATCTTAATCTAACTCATTCAGATGCGATCTGACATTTGAGTCATTAAGGTTGCGTTTGTTTTTCCAAAAAAACCTCTTAACAGCATCTGAATCTGAACCGTTCAGATGCGGTCAGACATTTTGGCCATTCAGACCGTTTGTTTTTTTTTTCCCGTTCAGACGCAGTCAGAGGCAGTAAGATCTTAATGGTCTAGACTTGAGAGGGGTGTCTGAATGCCTCTTGTTGCCTCTTGTTAACACAAAAATAACCAAAAAAAAATTTAGTATGAGCAAGCAAATGTGCGGTTCAAACGTGAGTTTTTTTTCCCGTTCAGATGCGGTCAGATTCAGACATTTACGCCTCATATTCAGATTCAGATGTGCGGTTCAGATTCAGATTCAGAACCTCTTAAAAAACAAACACCACCTAAGAGTGTTTGTTTTTTTTTTCATGTCATTCAAAGGCGGTAAGAGACAACCTATATTAAGAGCGTTTGTTTTTTTCTGACCATTAAGAGGTAGTAAGAGGCAGAAACCTCTTATTGAACTAGATGTGGAGGAGGTGTCTTAACACATCTTAATGTCTTTTTTTTTGTTCATCTTTGTTTTTCGTATTAAAAGTATTATATGTAATCATTGTATATGTTTTTGTTAGGATTTATAAAATCCCGTAGTTAAAGAGTCGGTCACCTCAAGTATATGTACTCGTTAGAAAGCTGGTAGTCGTAGTCGTTTAGTATTAGTAAGTAGTTTGTTAAGTAACACCGTGGAGGACGGACGGGTCTTTACCCACTGTATGCCTGATCCACAGCCCGTAGGTGGCGTGTCTTGTAAGATACTATAAATACCCTCTACTTCCCAAGGTAGAGGGTTGGAGCTTAAATACCATTTTTCTTTGTTTCACATAGTTCCCAACTCTCTTCCCTTTCTTTCTCTAGAACTTTTCACATAGTTCCCAACTCTCTTCCCTTTCTCTCTCTAGAACTTTCTCTCTCTAAACATTTGTATACCCCCATATGTTATTGGTTTGATGTGTTTGTGAAATCCTATAAGTTACAATTGGTATCAAGAGCCATGGTTTGATCACTCATATTTCATGCTCTTTGGTTTGGTGGATTTCATAAGGTTTTCGGGGTTATAAGTGTTTAGAAGAGTTTGAATCATTTGGTTAATTTCTAGTGTTAAAATTTGAATTTTGAGTGTAATTTTGTGTTTAGGATCATCATATGTGTTTAGGTTTTGAATTGGAAGGCTTGAATCATCGTGGTTGGGCTGTTTTTGATTGTTAAAGTGGTTGTTCTTGAAAATTGTACAAAGCGAGTTGAGCCATGGTATTGCGTTTCTTGGAAGCGAGTTGCTTTGTTATTGGAAGCGAGTTGCCTCTGAAGCGAGTTGACTCTTTAAGCGACTTGGGTTTTAAAGCGACTTGGCTATTAAGCGAGTTGAATCTTTAAGCGACTTGTCTATTAAGCGAGTTGGTTTATGCGACTTGGCTATTAAGCGAGTTGTCTCTTTATGCGACTTGTGTTCTATGCGAGTTGTCATTTAAGCGAGTTGCTTTGGAAGCGAGTTGTCATCTTATGCGAGTTTTGCCTTAAGCGATTTGCCGTTTAAGCGAGTTGTCTTGGAAGCGAGTTGTCCTGGATACGAGTTGATTGAAGCGGTTTGACCAAAAGTTGACTTTTTCCCGACAAAACTTCAAACGGCCATAACTTTTCAACCGTAACTCCGTTTTCAGCGTTCTACCCATCAAAACGACTGTGAGAACGAGGAGAATGGCACGCTGAATGAACTAAAGGGTCAACCTTCGAGGCCTAAATCCGCTCCAAATAGAAGTTATTGAGGTTTTTAAGTTTTTAGACCTAAAATTCTCCGAAAAAACGTGCATCAACCAATCCAAATCTCAACCAAACAACATTTCATCTTTTCCTACGAATAATCTAAAGTCCAATCACACAATCGTCTATCATTGTATCGATCCATCAGTCATCTTAACACACTCTACTGGTCATTGCTTAACGGTTTCTTCTTGATTTTGTAAAATCCCGCGAAAGATTCTATTTCTCGGTTTAAATCATAGATTTATAAAATTTCGTGCACGTCAACAACATGCCTAACGTTTCAGATTCAGTTGTATCTAAGATACTTAGTTTATACGACGTGACCAATGAACAGAAGATACCCAACAATGTACTACAGACTATCATGTTTGAGTTGGATAATGCTAAAATGGAATCTTCGTGCTCAAATTCACAAGAGAGGGAGGTGCACCAGCCACAACCTGTGCAAGTTAATGCAAAGGAATGCTCCATGGAAGCTTCGGATGTACCCAAGATAGAGATGCACCAACCACAACCTGTGCATGTTAATACAGTGGAAAGTTGCATGGAAGTTTCTGCTCTGCCTAACTGTGCATCTTCTACTCAAAATGATGATTATGAGCTGCATGAGTACTCTGCATTTATCCCTGATGATTCCCTTACCACTGAGCTTAACATATATAAAGATCAGGTTGTCATCTATGAACAACGTGCTAAGTTTGAATTGACCACCCGTGAGCAGGAAATGGATAACCAAATACGTACAATTATTAGAAAAAGTAATTTTAGGGAAGAAATGTTAAAACAAGAGTTAAACTCCTTAAAAGAAAAGCTCAATAAAACTGTTAAGCAAAAGCAAGAACTTCAAGAAAATGTAAAAGTGCTTAAACAGGAATTTAACGCTAAGGAATCAAAACTTTTGAAGGATTTTTCTAACCTAAAAACGTTGAAAAACAAACTTGAAAACAAACTGTACATACAAGGGAACACCATTCAGACTCCTCACATGATCACTAAGCATAGAGTTTTAAGCGATAAGCATAGTATTTCCCTTGTAGAGGAACCCAATCCTGAGTATGGTAAAATAGCAAAAGCTGCTCAAAAGGTTGTCTATGATGGTGATGAGATCCTCAAGCCTAGACAAAAACCTACATGCATTCAGTACACTGAGGAAGATAGAAAATTAGAAGATGCTACTAAAGAAAAATTGAATGATAAGCTTAAAGATCCTTGGTGCATTAAATATAATATCACTTTTAAATCCCATGATTACACTAAGGAAAATTGGATCTCCTTGAACAAGTTTAAGCCTCAAACACTATTAACACCTGAACAAGTGTTCTGGAAAAAGGATATGGATAAGAAAAAAGCAGATAACCTTGTTCAAAAGAATCCCCCCTGTAGGAAATTGTCTCCAGCAACTGTGTATCCTCCAAATACACCAATGCATTTAGTGCCTAGAACACTTCCCACTAATAGCAAGACCTTAATCAGCCTTTATGTAGTTTACCAACTATTTGTTGATTTTGAGAAAACGTGTAAAAAGAGAATCACGCCTACTGGGATAACTGAAGGGGAAAGGGGTTTTGAACAAACTAAAGAATGCTATTTAACTGAAGTCATGCCTGTCTTTAAACAATTAAAAGGTCAATTTTAGAGTCTTAAAAAGGGAATAGACACAGAGATTAAAGAAATGGAAAGGGAATTTGATGCAATGATAGTTGAAGTCAATATGCATGAACGTGAGCTTAAAAATAATGAGATTGAAAGAAAGAATCTGCACATCTTTAATGATAATCTGATTTCTCAATGTGTTGCTCAAGATGTGTTCTACACTGTTACAAATTCTTGTATTACTGCATCTCAATTTCATGAATTATCTGTTGCTTTGAAAGTTTCCCATGATCGTGTCATTGAACTTGAGACTACAAATTCAAAATTGCATGAGAAAATAGAACAAGATGATCATGACAACTTGGTCAAACATTTTTCTAAATTAGAGGTTGAACATCTTGCTTTGCAATTAAAATATCAACATCTCAAAGAAAATGTGAAAACCTCAAATGTCAAGACATCCTCGGATGCTCCTGAGTTTGATGCAGTTTTTGAAATTAACAAACGTGATGAACAGATTCGAGCTCATTGCAACACGATCAAAAGATTGAAAACCCAAATTTCACAACTCAAGAGTGAAAAGAATGATGTGACTGGCTCCCAAGTGCCTCCTCCTTTAGATTCTCAAAATTTCCAACTTCAAAACATTATTGATAACTTGCAAAAGGAAAATGATTGTTTTAAAGCTGAAATTTCAACAGTTAATGATCTAAACAAAGAGTTATGTGATTCTTTCAAAGTTAATCATGATAAACATATTGAAAAGGTAACTTCTTTGCTTAACGAAATTGAGAATATGAAGCGTGAGGTGAAAGGAAAATTGCCAATCCCTAATTGCAAATATTCTGTTCCAAAGGTTCCTGCTTGTAATAAGTATCCTATTGATATGTTATATATTCCTCCCCCTCTTAGGAATAATGAACTAAAACATATCTCTCACAACTTAAGGATAGTTTAAAGGGCCTCCGTGAGATAGTAGAAGATGATAGATTATAAAAGCCTTTTGAAAGTGCAATCACTTATGCATGCATGGATGCCAAACGATCTCAGAAAATCTTAGAGTATGTAATTGTCACAAGTCCTAAAACTGGTACTAGGCGAGATAGAATAGTTGCACCCACTTCAATGCCTAAAGTCAAACATGTTACCTTTGATGTGCCTCTGAAAGCCTCAGAACCCAGCATTTATATACCAGAAAAGCAAATGGCAGTAAAACAAACTAAGGTTCCCATCATCACTTCTACTGATGGTAAAATTGACACTAAAGTTAGCGGGTCAAAACCTATAAGCAATACAAAGAAGGACAGAATTTCGCTGACTAAAGGTGATCATGAGAAGAAAGTGAAAGAACACCATAGGGAAAATAAGTTTGACTTGAACAAAAAGAATCGTGTTGGTTCTAGTATTAGCTCTAAGCTTACTGACATTAATTCGAAGTCTTATGTTGTCTGCAAAACCTGTAAAGAATGTCTATCTTCTGGTAATCATGATAAATGTGTTGTGTTATTTCTGAGATCTAAGAATCATACCCCAGTTAAGAAAGTTTGGAAAGCGAAACAGATTAAGCAATCCTGGAAACCTACAGGGAAGGTTTTTACCAATGTTGGTTTCAGTGGAAGCCAACAGGTCGAATATTCACGAATGGCAAACCTTGCCCCTTAACTAGATCCACTATGCCTAAAGTAGTGCTTGTTAAGGTTTGGAAGCCAACTGGTAGAATAATCCCATTAAGCACAAAATGTCCTTCGACTAAGTCTGATGCTTCTACTAGTTCAGCTCCTAGTGACAATGGCATTGCACCTAGGGTTTCTGCTGATTCAAAGATTGTTTGTGCTAACCAAAAGGACCCCATGAGTACGTGGGGATCCAATGCTTCCAATTCTCTGTCTTCGTCTGTTGTCCAAAGCAGGTCGTACAAATCGTCCCTTGGTATTTGGATTTGAGCGGCTCTAAACATATAACTGGGCTCTAAACAATGACGTCTGTTCACATCAATTCAGGCCTCGTTCTTCAACACTATGGCGTTTGTAGATAAATCTTCAGGCCCCGTTCCTCAAAGAAAAGAAAAGTGTACGCCTCAGTGCACTTTATCTTCAGAAAAAGAGAAATCTTCATTTTTATGACCATTCTTATCGACATTCTTCATCAACAAGCTTCATGTTTCTCCCATGCTCATTCAGTTATCAAGTGAATCTACGTTCATTGGTGTATATTCCTATTCACTTGGTTAAATCAAAACATGGCAACTTCGGATGCAATTTTTGAGGGGGAGAAGAGTGAATATACTACATGTTGATGGATGTTTGAATAATGGTCATACGACTTAATTTTTGATGACTCTCCTCCAACGCCTAATGTTTCACTTACTAAGGATAAATGGGATTTATTGTTTGGGAATCATTGTTTCAAGATATGCTTGATGAGTATTTCCAACCGCTAGCGAATATTGATCATCTAAGAAGTACAACTCAGACTACTCAAGAAGCCCAATCTCCAGTTATTCCTCAAGGCGTTGATAATGACTATCTTAATATTGCAGTTGCACTCATGAATAATGATCCGCTCTTTGGTATTCCTTTACCAAATCTTCACGGATTATTGTTCCTTCTAATGTGCTCTCTGTAAATCAACCAAATGAACATTGAATAAAATGACAGCTTCATCCTCTTGAAGACACTATTGGTGAATCTTCCAGATCAGACTCTACATGTATACCTTTAGGAAGAATGCATTAATGTTGAGGAATCATTTGTTCCGGTTCATTCAGTGGGTCAATATACACCCGATTGTATGATTATTCACGTGTTGGACATTTGACACAAGTTGATTACTTCAGAGTTAATCATTTCTCACTTATTTGAGATTGAAGTTGACTTTCACAATGGCGTGTTCTTATTTGATAACTTGCTCGGGCTTAATAATTTGAGTTGAAGACTTGGTTTATCTAGTTACAAGCAGTCGGGGTGGATGGCTAAAGACCTACGATGTGGATAATCTCAAGAGGTGTTAATGTCTCATACTTTGGTTGAGTATCGAGCACTTAGAGATTTGCTTGGTGCATAAATTCTCAACACCGTTCTTCCATCATTAAGTGCAAGCGTAAGATACAAGTGTGGGGATTGACTTCAGTTTCAATTTTGGTATATCAGGTTTTTCTTCTTTAGTGGTCACTTCAAGTTGTCTACATATGGGTTGATAAAGATAGTTATAGAGAGTTTCTGGAGCAGTTGATTCTCACAGGATTCAGTTGAGCTAAGTGTTTGTTCTTCTCTATTTCAAGAATATTTGGTTTGAATAATGTGTTGTTGATTCTGAGGTATCAAAACCAGCAAGGGGGAAGGAGACATTCATTTGAATGCACAACGAGTACACGTGATGAACTTAATACTTCTGATTAATTGAAGTTATTCCGGGAAGACAAATGTCATAACCGCAGAGAAACTCAGTGTTTAATTCGTGGCGTTTGGTGTTATTATTCCAACTATTTGGGGGAAGGATGTATCATTCCAACTATTTGGGGGAAGGATGTATTATTCCAACCAATTGGGGGGAAGTGGTCTCTGGATACTCTTGGTATGTGTTAACTTAGCCTTCAGTAAGAAGAAATATGAGAAGAATATTTGAAATGTGAGATGAAATTGCTTATCGACATCTTCGATATGTTTAATGGTAAAGTGCTTCCGGTTATTGCTTCATGTACACATTGTTATGATGATTCCGATGAGATCGCAACCATCATGGGGGAGAAATATGTGTACATCCGGAACGCACAACATGTTCACTTGATCGAGCTTAATCAGTTATTTCGGAGTTGACATCCGCAGATATGATCAGTGACTCAACATGTTATTTGGATGTCATCGTCTCTACTCTTGTTGGGTACAAGTGTACATCTTGGGCTGATTGGTTATAAGTAAGATAACTGGAATGCACTTGGTAAAATAAATATGTTGATATATTATTCCTCTGAACAGACAACTGGCTCAAACTCGAAGAGTAATGTGTACCCCGGAGACGCACAACAGGTTCACATGATCAGGGCTTAATCATTTATTCCGGGTTTGATAACCGCATAGATGATCCGTGTTAACTTGTTACTTCGCTGTTATCGTTTTCTTCGGATTCTTGAACTTCATTCAATTAGACTGTTTGCTTCACTTCATCTTCTGGTGGAAATGGTCTTAATTCGAAGATTGTCGGTTTGGGGGGAAGCTACCAAAGATTCACATTTAGAAGGCTCATGTTCAGACGATTTTCTTAGAAGCCTCGAATGCTTTGGTGGTGAAAGTTTAAGAGATGTTGATTTCTTTCTTCTACAATGTGCTGAACGATATCCTTATCTCGGTACTCATTTCATCGTCCTCTTAAACTAAATTATCTTCTTTGTACATATTTTATCAAAAAAGTAAAATACAAAATTATAAAACCAACAAAAAGAAAATAGAAAATTTCAAAACCATAAAAATCAGAAAATTTTGAAAAAGTCCAAAAACATTGTTTTTAATATCATTTCATCTGGTTTCGATAACATCTACGGACTTTGAATTGTCATTCAATAATGACACGGGTCTTTAGATGAAGTTCGAACAGATGTAATAAACGTTTTAATTTGTTTTATATAAAAAAAATGAGATGGAGAAAAATGGTGACTTACTGTTATTTCAGACAGTAACCTGTGTTTAAAAGGAAAGAACAGAGCCGTGCTTTATCTGGTTTTAAAATCCTAGGCTCTGATTCTAAAAACCAAATGTTTGTCGTCAAAAAGACAAATGTTTCTTTCAAAAATATTTTTCCTTCTAAATATTCTTCTGAAAAATATTTATCATCTTTTGAAAACAAATTGCTTTGAAAATAACTTGGACTATATTTCTGAAATTCATCTGGGCTTATTCTTTGTCAAACTTTCTAACACTCAATCAACAACTCATGTCATTGATTGAGGGGGAGAATGATTTCAACTCAACCAAAAAGGTTATTTTTCAAACAATTGGCACGTAAAAGAGCAAGGTCTACTTTTGGAAAATAAAAAAGAACAATGTTTTATACAATTTATTCAAGACCTTGGCTAATGTTATGTTTTCAAAACATATTTATGCATGATTGATTAATGGAGTTTAAAGTCTCAAAATCCGGTCCTTATCAGTTAAAATGTTTTTCAAAAGTAAGTCACTATTCTCCTCAAAAGTTCTCAAAATTTAATTTAAATCAACAGAGATCACAAATCTCAAAGGATTTGAAAATTGTGATCGGGGGAGAATTTGTGATTTAAATTGGATTTAAACTGATAATTCGATAAATGGTTTTATACGTGATTAACATGTTCTCCTCCCTACATGTGCCAAACGATTGCAAGTTATTTTCCATGCACATGTTAAGGGGGAGCATCTATATCAAACCAATATGGATTGCATAGTGATTGATTTATCTCTAAGTGCAGGTTTTCCCTAATATGTGCTAAACAATTTCAAAATCAGATGCACATAATGAGGGGGAGCAAATTTTTGAAAACCACATTCTTTCCCGAAAATAACTTTAACTGTATGTCGGGAAAGTAATGTCGATATTCTTAGAAAATAATTGATCAAATAAGTGAATTCTTTCTCTTGCCTCCATGTGTCAAACTGATTTCAAACATACGATGCACATGTTGAGGGGGAGCCGTTTTCTAAAATATCAAAAACAATTTAGGTACAAAATGCTTTGATAATATATCACAAGTACCTGGATTAATTTTCAAATGGTTTTCAATTGGTTCCAATGGCTGATGAACAATACCAAAAAGACCGACCAAATTTACTTTATGTATGGTGATATAAGGATGGTTGGGTTAGGTATTCATTCCCACGATCCCGCCAGAGCCGGAGGGATCTACCCAGGGACAATCCACTAGATAGTGTAGAGTCCTTAGGTATGATGAAAAAAGGAGAAAAGTGAGATATGGGAATAGTGCGGACTGAGATAGAGCTAGAACTGGAATAAACCCAACAAGGTTCTAGTAATGAAGTCTCGGTAAGCACTGAAGGGGTTGAAGAATGAAAAAGAAATAAATGTGAAAAAGGTGAAAATAAATAGCCCTCAATTATTTCAACCTTAGGGCAGAAACCGGGTTCAATTCATATGCTACTGGTGGTTACCAAGGTAACACCGGTATTGAAGACAAGACGTCATGGACCCAGTGACGCACTGCACTACATCTTCCCAAGCTACTCAAGTTCCTCTTAAAAGGACTTGTTTCATTCTCACGGGGAACCTACATTATCTATCAACTTCTCTTAGAGATGGTTGATATTGAAGAAGGAGACCCTCTCCTTAGTCTTCGGCATAGGAACCAAATATGCACAATTGAGTCTAGAGCCACGAGATCATCTACAAATCTCATTAGGACACTGTCAATGAAGACTCTCTGTTTCACACAATGTGGAAAGAGAGATCATATTTTAAGAGTCCTACGCAGTATCCTTGTGGTATTGCCAGAACATCTGAGTGATATGATAACACATTCACAATGAAGATGGAAAGCCTTCTAGAGTCAACATCAAACAAGCTCTTGGTAGGTGGCATGTGAGATCTATCCAATAGATCAACCATGTGACAACTGAACAGAAACAATGGAGCGATTCATATTTATGAATCAATCCTGGTTCAGGTTATGGATTGACGGATACATTTGAAAAAACGGTCGTTGTGCTCAAAATTGTTTTCACTAGCACATCGACCGTGTATTAATGTTTCAAAATAAAAGGTGTTTATGATTGATAATTGATTTTCCTTAAAACCTTAGTTGTATTGCAAAAACAATTTATATTGAGCAGTACACGATTGTTTTTTTAAATCTCATTTCATCAATCAGTGAATCTCAAATTCGTTGGTTCACTCACTCCGTATTGTCTTCTTTGAGACGTTCCGGTTTAAGAACAGCTAGAGTAGCTGCGAAACCTTGTCAAGGAGATTCTTCGGAATTATACCTGATCACATGCAGTACTTGTACTGATCAACGGGGAACCGTGGGCCGTGTACCTCAATTCAACGAAAGTGATCAAAGACACTTTCGTGCGCTGTTTTGCTAACTGTTGTATGCAGGTACACCCATCGTTTGCAGTTGATCAGAATTGAGAGGTCAATCCATAGCTGCATGCTCACACAACACGTTCATCTCTAAAGAAATTATGATAAGTGCATCAATGACTCTGATATTTTCACTCCATGCTTCTACTACGCTGCTGCAAATATCATGAATCAACTAAAGCTTCTGCTACTATGATGAGAAGAAATCATGATCCAGAATGTGAGCATGTCGGTCCAATGTCACAACATCACATAATGGCGATACTCCAAAGGATGAGTTAGAGATTTGATTTGGCTGATGATCTCAATGCTGGCTCAAAACTTATTATCACGTGGATCAGTTAAAGACCTCTACTTGAATGAACAAAACATGCAAATCATGAAGAATCATATACTACGAGCTTCAGAGCAAAGAACTTAATCAAGAATCCAAGAACAATCAAAAGGTGATATATGTTTGTATTCAATGTAATTTGAGGTGACCTCCCTTAGGGGGAGATTGTTAGGATTTATAAAATCCCGTAGTTAAAGAGTCGGTCACCTAAAGTATATGTACTCGTTAGAAAGCTCGTAGTCGTAGTCGTTTAGTATTAGTAAGTAGTTTGTTAAGTAACACCGTGGAGGACGGACGGGTCTTTACCCACTCTATGCCTGATCCACAGCCCGTAGGTGGCGTGTCTTGTAAGATACTATAAATACCCTCTACCTCCCAAGGTAGAGGGTTGGAGCTTCAATACCATTTTTATTTGTTTCACATAGTTCCCAACTCTCTTCCCTTTCTCTCTCTAGAACTTTCTCTCTTTAAACATTTGTAAACGCCCCATATGTTATTGGTTTGATGTGTTTGTGAAATCCTATAAGTTACAGTTTTGTTAGATAAAGAATGTATAAGATGATATGTGACAATTTATATTTTTTTCAAGTTGAAGGGTTCGGTTTCAGACTCATATATCTCTACTCTAACGCGAGCCATGTAGTTAATCGTTTTAAAAACTTCAATTTAAACCCCGACACGTTTATTTTTGTCAAATAAACATGAAATTGCATGTTTTGTTTAAAATACTTCTTACTTTAAATTGATTATTATATTATAGAATTTGTTTTCTTATATTTAATAAATTTTATATATTGTGCGACTGCAATGGTTTATATTTATATTGTAAAACTTGATAGTTGAACACATTCAATCATTTTTACAAAAACAAACAGTTTTATTTGAGTGAGATTCAGATTTCTCAACCACGAATTCAGATTAAGATGGGAATCAGATTCATATTTTTCTACCGCGTATTCAGATTCAGATTCAGAGTCTCTTAATAAACAAACAACACCTTAATATTAGGCTCACAAACATTTTTTGGCTATACGTGTGTTACCTTATTTATGCATATTCCATAGCACCCGTACGGTTTTTAACCCTTTCTTTAGTGAAAAAGTCGCTAAGATTGGGTATTATTGTCGTTGTATATATTGTATTCGTATGGGATGTTTGGCATGAGTTGGATGATGTTATAATAGGAATGAGGAGTGTCTGGTTCAGGTTATAACAAGAACAAATTGTGTTTGTATTCGTATGGGATGTCCCGCCCCCTTTTCCCAAAAGTCGCGGCAACTAGTGTAAATATTTTAGGTTTTAGGGGTAATTTAGTTGATAATACAAAAAAACTCCGATTCGGCCCCTCCAAAATAAATATTCAGGTTCCGCCATTGATTATAGACTAGTACACTTTAATCATAAACCAAGTTCTTTTAATTTTGGGTCACTCTTTTTCTATTGATGAATCAAGTATGGCCGAGGAGAGTAATGTCGTGTCAAACCTTGATTTATGCTATATTGCATTTTTATCTCTGTAAATTTTAGGTATATAACATAGGTTTTCCCTGGCTGATAGGTTCATAAAGATCACAAATCGACATTTTAAATGTATGGGGGCAAGGTGGTGGATGACTATGGTACTATGCTGGTATGAGTTACGCTATTTCATCTTCCAAATAACTTATGTTTCTTTTAATGAGATTTCTCGAAAAAAGTGGAGGGACGCGTTCTAGGTGGCGACCAACCACAAGGTCGACCAACCATTTACGACTTGTCTAAATTCAGTGGTCATCTCATTTATTATCTTCAAATTAGTTTGATTTGTTATTACCAACTCTATCACTAAACATGTGTTACTAAATAAAAATATTTTATTTAAACACAAACATACACCACATTACATGCACAAAATTGATTCACAACGGTAAAACGGTTGTCGATAACACGTAAATGAGAGAGGACGCGTTGTCCAACACTCGACTACACCTAGTTTTAACGATTTTAGATAGATATATTTTATGAAAATTGCTAAATGTAGTTTAAGATATTTAGACACGTATTAACTGCCAGAGGCGGATCCATGTTGTAACAATTCGCATTTTCAGGTCACTATTCATTTTTACTATTCACGGCTACTATTCACTTTTCACTATTCATCCCGTAAAATTTTTATTTCACATTCTCGTAAGATAAATTATTTTAGTAATGACCTGAGAGTTCGACCATAGTTAGATCATTTTCGCAAAAGTTATTAAGAAAACATCGTTTTAAAGTTTCATTTTGGTCGGAACACCATTTCAACATCCCGCGCATAACGAAAACCGTCTCTGACAATTTTCCTCACATCAGAGAAATTTTTAGATCGCTCATGATTAATTAGGGAATTTTTCGGATTTCATTTTAAAAGATTTACCAAATAAGCCCAGCGTTGAACGAAACTAAACTTACGTTTTAAACAATTCTACTTACATCCAGACTTAACGATTCCTCGCACTGTATTTCATAAGATTTTTAGAAACTTTTACATTTTTGGAAAAGTCAAACATATTTCCCTCCTCCTTTGACCATAAAGAAATTAACCTTGTACGCTCTACCTTTTTCTTAAATCGCGTAATTTTTAAACTTCACGAATAACTGTTAAGTTATCCCGCGTACGATGAAAACCAAAGTTTGACATCTCATATCACTTTTAGACTAATTTTAGTCTACTCTAAATAAATTCACGGTCGTTTCCCTGAAATTTCGTTCTTTTCCGATAAACTGTGAATTACGCGTTTTTGACCCGTATTTCCAGCTTTAAGCAGCGTTTTTGCACCCAATAAGACTTATCACCCATTTTATATTTTTATATGGAGTATAATGATGAGTTTCATCATTCCTGCAAGTTTCATATTTTTACGATACCCGGTTTTACATTTTATGGCTTCGGTTAGCATTTAACGGAACCAAAACTCACTCCGAAATCAAGATAATATCAAAACTATCCACCTAAGTCATCTTATCTCTATATGAACGAAATTAGGGAGGGGAGTCATCACCTTGGTGTCAAAATCCTAAGCATGCTTCCTTTAGATCATTTACATGTGTAAATTTAACCATGGTTAGTTTTTAACCCAATATGTAGTTAACCATAATCTCTAGCATATAAATACCAAGCTAAAACCTTCATTTATTCTTGCACCACCCCTTCTTAACATCTAAGGTCCTAAACCCTAAGGCATTTCTTATAGATCTTGTAAGAACATTCATGTGTTCTTGAAGAAAACTAGCGTTTGATCTTCGTTCTTGGAAGTTTTCAAGAAAGAGTCGTTATAATCTTCAAATATCTTCAAGTCTCCAAAAAGACGTCGTTATAATCTTCTTTTCTTCTTCGGGTTCTCAAGAAGGCGTTGTTATAATCTTCTAATAGCCGTGGGTTTTCGAAGATTGCAAATTCTACGTCGAAGCTCCGTTAATATTTTATTTTTCCATAATATTCAAGCATTCTATTTTAAGGTAAGTATATATAACTCAAACTTATTTAAATACTTATAAACTTTATTAGTTTATTTATTGTATTTATAAACTCTTAATATAGCATATAATCAAATAATTAAAATACATGTTTTACGTATTGAGCACTACAACACTAGGGAACTTCATGTGAGGGGTTCATTTGGGTAAACGGATCGACGAGTTCTTTGGATTTACGAATTAAAGTGTCCCAGCTCCTCGAACGTTTACTGCATGACTTCTGAATTATGATGACCCGAACGGTAGTACGAGATATACAAACTAAAACCATTTCTATAAACAAACATACAAATACTAAGTCATGATCAATATAATGGCATATATAGGCTCGTTCATGTTTTCTTAGGCATAATTCCGAACCTAAGAGTTGACATCATATTCTAGGTTATACGTAGAGACTTCCAGGCTTATCCATCGACTCCGTTGTGATATCATTTTTAAGGTGAGTTCTTAGCCCCGTTTTTATACTTGTTTTAACTCTTTGGGGGAGATACATGTTCAACTATTTTCATTTACTTTCATAAGTACTCTAAACTTTTACTGATTATTGTGAGTCATAGCCCCTACTCTTTTAATTACTTTATAAACTCTTTGGGGGAGATACATGCTCAACTACTTGCTTTTACAAATACAAATACTCAAAACATTTACACTTTATGCTACGCTATACTTTTTATACTTGATTGCATAATACTTGATTGCATACACACATGATTATGATATACTTATTTGGGTTATTCTTGAATGCATTATACTTATTTGCGTTATTCTTAAGTGCATTATAATTAAATGCGTTATTCATTTAGTGGCTCCAAATTAAGTTGTTGGATGACCATTAACTTTAGTGGCTCCAAATTAAGTTGTTGGATGACCATTAACTTTAGTGACTCCAAATTAAGTTGTTGGATGATCATTAATCCTTGGGAAGAGGCTCCCGGTACGTGCAATTCAGTGGCTCCAAATTAAGTTGTTGGATGACTATTCATTTAGTGGCTCCAAATTAAGTTGTTGGAAGGCTATTAAATTAGATACATCCCAAATTAAGTTGTTGGAAGACCCTTGTGGTAACATTTATACTTTTTACTACTGTGATACATGCATACATGATTGACATACTATATTTAGCAGTGGGTTGTAAACACACAGGTTGCAAGTTTTGTATGGGCGAAACTTGGAACTGAGTGGATTTACAATGCCTTTGCTGTGTGAACATTCTTTAAAGGCTTTACATGTTAAACAAACTCTATGAACTCACCAACCATTGTGTTGACACTTTTTAGCATGTTTATCTCAGGTCATAAGGCGATAGCTAGAGTTTGAAGCATAGAGTCGCACGACATGTTTTGAAGACTTTATACATTCGTATTTACCATTCGAAACATTTATATATTATACTTTGGGACCTCATTGTTTGTAACTCTGATTTCATTAATCGAATGGTAACTTTTCAAAACGTCTCATTTAGAGGTCGTTTTCTATAACTTGTACTGTGTATTATGAAGTAGCACCCCAATGACACAATCTTCCGCTGCGGTATTTTGGGGGTGTTACACATGTAGTATAAAGCGGTTCCCAAGAACCACCTTGAACGACGAAAATTTTTAGAAACGATATAGAAATTTTTTTAGGAACCACCTTAGAAATTATTTGAGAACTACCTTAGAATTTTTTTTGAAAAATACTTCACTTTTAGTATAAAATAATCTTAACTCAAATCCCATACAGCCCAAACATATTTAGTCCATCTAATAATCAATAATTAACTTTAAAATAGGGCATAAAAATCCATTAATCGGTAGTTCTCGTCCTGTGAAAAGAATTAGGGAAACAACTCGGATACTCGAATCACTTCATCCAACAATCCATCTGTAACCTATTTATCTTTTAGTTTATTTATTTATTCTAGTTTTTATGAATAATTAAAAGGTATAAATAATTTTATGTAATGTACCACTGTATTAGTATAATTGTTAGTAGATTATTTAGATTTTATGGTTTGTTGTTTAGGACTTTAGTCTTTAGGTTAAGATGTTATGCATCGTGTGATTATTGATTAAAAGTTTGAATTTCGGTATCTGTTTTAGTTACAATATTGAAATTCTTAACCAAAAAAGGAGGATTTAGTTTAATGTTTTATTATCGCATCTTATTAAATTGGACAATATCTGACCCGAAAATTTGACCAGTTGGTTAGTTGACCCATTGCAATTTTTAACTTGACCAAATCAAGGAACCACCTTGGATTTCCGGCTAAATCCGCCACTATTAATTGCTTTCATTTTCAATAAAACATACTCATCTATGAATTTAACATTTCTCAACCGATTTTATATACCACTAGTTATGCATACTTTTGTTTTTTAAATATAGCCCTAAGCTATGTTTAGCAAAACTGATTTTATACACTAATTAGTTTGATTCTTTTAATAAAAGAGAAATAACATTTTGGCAATTTTTACATCCTAATTTTAGATAGCACGCATATATGTCGTGTCATCTCATCGACATACATAAAGAGAAGCAAATCTACGTACTATTGTAGCAACTCGTAAATTTTCATAAGGTAAAATGACTATTTTACCCTTTGACTTCTTAAAAGTTGACATTGACTTTTTACTATTTGACTTTTACCGTAACGTAAAAGCAAATACTGTAACTGGTAGTAACCAGTAATTTCCCAAGTTAAATAATTCAATCTGTTTCGAATTATTACACTCTGAACATTTTTGTTCACCTTTGGCTATAAATAATTATTTAAAGTTGTGACTTTAATAATTACGAAAGTTTAATCGTGTAAACTTTCCTCGCGGTCAACACAAGACTACGATAAGTCTAGGTGTTCAAAATACTCTATTTTTATCAATAGTCATATTTTATATGAACTATTAGCACTTTGTTATTTTTACGTAAATATTTTACTCTTTACGTAATACGCGTGCTCAAACCTACGTTATTAGGTTTTAACAACATAGACGCACTCAAATAGACTTATCACACCTTTAATATACTTAGTTGGAGTATATTGATAAGTTTTGACATTTTCATAAGTATTATATTTTTACGTTGCCCGATTTTAAGTTTCGTGACTTAAGGGCGTAACATTAGTAATTACCGGGACCAAACTATACCCCGTAAACTAAAATTTATACAAGATAAGTTATAAAATTATCTATTCTTATCCATTTCCACGTTAAGGTGATATGGGTGTTGTGTTGTCAAAATCCTACACCACCTAGTAACACATGTACTATACTTTATGCATGTCTTGACTAACACATATCTTCACACCTCATTTGATATAACAAATCTCAAAAATACATCTCTTCCTCCCTCTTGCTGCCGTGAATACCAAGACCCAAAACACCATCATCTATTTTAATTCAAGCTTCAAGTTGTACATGAAAGATTGAAGGTTCAAGATGTTACAACTAGTTCTTGTGTTGTTTTGAAGATTCCTTGGTTGAAACAAGAGTTACACAAGGGTTAGGAGCTGAAGTTAGGAGTGTTCTTGGGTTCTTAGAACAAGGTTATAATAAGGGTTTTATAAGGTTGAAGTCAAGTTGGGTTGAAGATTGAAGAAAGGGTTAAAGACAAGAAGGGTTAAGCTTGATTTGTAGTTGTAATTCTTGTGATATTCCAACCAAATCCTTGTAAGATTTGTATTTACTTTTCATTATTATTCAATATGGTTGTAAAAATCTCTATAATTATTGGATGTTATTTGATATAAGTAGTATATGTAATATGGCATGATTGATGTTGTACATGAAAAGAAGCTAAAACAAGCCTTAGGTGGGTTTTGTAAATTGAAATCTGGAACAGGCCCAAAGATATATTAAACTGATCATCTCAGTAAACTTTGAGGTTAATTCAATAAGATAGGCTTTTAGAGCTATGTCTTATGGTCGTTTCGCCGGGTGGAGCACCTCATAACTCATCCCGATGAGTAAATGAGAGCCAAAATGGCAAAACATGTCAAAATCTGCACACCAGACTTCATTTGGGAAAAGCCCATGGTTCTGGTCATTTCTGGAAGTCGACTCAGCTTTATGAAATGTAGCTAAGACATAAAATTGAAGTTTAGCGAAATCCGCGTGTCAAAACAAGTTGTAGAACTCAACTTATGGTCGTTTTGGCACGGCTGAATGTGCAGCCAAACTTTCTGCAATGAAATATAGGTAATTACTTGTTATTAGACAATTGATATAAGTAAACTTTGGACTTTGGACTTGATTAAGCTTGATAATTTGTTGGAGAAAGTAAAAACTAAAACTTGGGCTTTTGAAACACTTAAAAAGGGCTTATTGTTAAAAAGTTATGGGTAAAAGAAGATGACTAGATGAAATGGGTTATTATGTCAAAAAGGCTTCTGAAACGATTTTAAAACGTGAATTAGACCCTTTTCTGGTCCGAATCAGCAAAAGTGTAAAACACGAAAGTTGCTCGGAATGAAATTTTCTTCAAAAACTCGGGAGCACGTACACTGAAAGTGAACGAAAAGTCTAACAAACAGCAAAAACTACACAGACCTGTTGTGACCCGAAAAACAACCATGGTTAAAGAAACTTAGTTGTATTTTTTATCCTTCGAGACCAAAATAAAGTCATGGTTAAACCAAGACTAATGTCTCAAGCTATTTTAACTTGAATATAACCACTAGATATAACCATAATTGTTATTTCAAAGTTGTTAAATTGTGACTTAGCCACATGACTAGTTTGAGTATGTTAAACCAAAAATTGTTTCAAAAACTTGGATATTAGATGAAGCTTTACTAGATTTTTACAAAATGATCATATGTAATATATACCAACTATATAAATATTTTCTTACAAGTTTTAACTCTTATTAAAACCAAGAACATATTAGTCTAAAAATATATTTTGAAACCTTTACCACGATATCATAATACGACACGCCGAAATCACAAAACTCATTAAGTGAACAACACTTGCACATGTGATGCTTCACGACACAATTTATACTATCACGTCGCCACTCAAATAGTCTTTGACAAAAGACGACACATGTGTTATACAACATTTGTCTTATCAAATACTCACTTATAAATGACAAGTACAACACTAGTAAGGAATTTCATTATCATAAGAGGCCTCTTCGGGGTGTCGTATCGACGAGTTGTGGATTTACGATTTAAAGTGTCCTGGCTCCTCATACGTTCACTACACGACCTCTTGATTTTGATAGCCCGAACGATGGTACGAGGTTATTTATAAAAGGGCTATAGGCCAAACAATACTTAAGGGGATACATCAACTTAAGATTCATGTACAACATCATAAGCCAACATACTACATATACTTGTACACTTATATCGTACACTATACTAAAGCGCGATTACTATCCTTTCATAGGTAATCATTAAAGATCGTGATCTTGTCATACTCTACCGTTGATAAACATTATATCGTTACACTCCGCTGCTGATCACTACTGTGAGTTTCATAGCCCCAACTTTTGTTTAACTGTTTTATAAACTCTTTTGGGGGAGATACATGCTAAACTGTTTTATTATGGACAATTACTTGCAAACTAAATGCCTTGACTGTATTATTGCAAACCACTAAGTTGTTTATGCCAAAAGTCCCCAACATCATGGACCACTAATCACTGGGAGTGAGCGCAAATATTGTGGATAGGCCTATCGGAATTGACGAACCCGTCTATGTTATCGGAAATAACAAGGCGCACTATATTTGAGATTATCTAGGTATATGGAAAAATACCTACCCGAGGCAAGTTACTTATATATATATATATCGTCCGGTGATATATATACAACAGTGAGTGCCATGAGCTTAGAGCAATAATAACTTTCAAGAAGATAATTGTACACATTGCAATTATACTACAAACTATATTGTCCACTACTGTTTTTCCTAAACTTGAAATATTGGGATCAAACTATTGTACTTACAAACCTATGAACTCACTCAACCTTTGTGTTGACACTTTTTAGCATGTTATCTCAGGTTCGAAAGGAATTAGCTGGCATGGCATGTGAAGGCGCACGGAAAAATATTTTGAAGACAATGCATATATTATCATTCGAAAAACATTACAACTATTATGTTGTACTTTTTATGATTGTACAAACTTGTGGGACCGGTTTGTAAACTCTGATATTTTAATCGAATGATAATTCAATTCAAAACGTCTCATTTAGAGTCGTTTTCTGTAACTTGTGCTGTGAACTATGAAGTAATACCCCAGTGACACAATCTTCCGCTGCGATAATTTTGGGGATGTTACAACTATGATTTTTTTGTAGATGCATGAGCAATACGTGGCGAGTAAAGAGAGAGTGGTCTATTATATGCATGTGTGGCATCAAATTGAGGAACTAGTGTAAGGAAACCGGCATGTTGATTATGATGAAAGAATAAGCGATTTTCACTTTTAGCCCTCCAATACAACATGAAGGGATTTATAACACTTATAAATAAAGTGTGCACCAACCTACAAAGTTGCATGGTGAACCATTCGCGTAATATGTGAAGGTTAACCTCACATGTTACATTAAATTACTAGCACGCTCTTGTAATTTGATCACGAGGCGTAATTTGTGCTAAAGAAAAAAACTGTCCATACATACGTCATGTCCACTAGAAGCTTGAGTTTTGGACCTCCTGCTTCCCGAATTTTCAAGTCGATCTCTTCAAACCCCAAGTCGAACCTAAAATCTTTTGAATCTTAAGTCCGAAGTTACTTTCACAACTTATACACATGCGTACTTGTATATGTTGGAAAATTGGTTGGCAAAAGTGACTTTTGACCAACTTTGGACACAATTATCTATATGTATGTGTCACATATATGAATAATAGTTTGTAGGTTCGCGTTCTCCTCGAAGAGAGCTTCGCAATAAGCCTTTATGTGTCCAAAATAGAGTTGATGTGAATGAGATATCGGGTCTCAAAGTTAGGCATTCGGTACCATGCCTAAAGAGGAAAAATGGTTTATTTTCAATCCCACATCGGTGGGATGAGTAAACTTAGAGGGAGTCTATTGTGTATAAATAGAGGCCCTAATTTCACAAGTTTTTCATACATCAAAGTCAATAGTTATTATTGATTTCCAACATATGGAATACGCATCTCTTAAGATGAAATTCCATGCAGTTTAGTTAAGTCCGACAATACAACTTACTGTTTTGGTGTTGTACCACGGGAAACAGACAAATCTGTTTTAAGAGAAGCGTGTCAAACACGTGCCTCGGCTTTTAGTGCTTCTTTGTTGATCTCTATTGGTGATCAAGTAAGTCTTTTGACTATTTTATTATTTTATTTAATTGTCGTTTATCCGCTTACATTTGTTTGTATTTAATTTTCTGTTATTTATTTATTGATAATTTTATTTATCGTAATCTTGATTTTATTAATAAAAGTGTAACCGTTTCCCTACAGTCTTAAAACAGATTCTGTGTAATAGAATTAAAACACTTTTATTAAAATCGATTTATATAATTAATGATTTTATACAAACTGTTTTTCTGATGAAACCAAGATTGAGTTTCTTTGAAAATCAGTTTTATAACTAAACAGAATTTTAATTAACAGATTTGGTATAACAGATTTATAAACGATTTTTAAAACAGTTTATTGAATCAGTTTATATTGAAACCATGATGAGTTTCTTTTCAAACTGATTTATTGCATATGTTATTGTTTAAATCTGGATATTGAAACCAAGCTTGTGTTTCTCGAAATCATATATGGTACAAGTTTACATAAACCATGTCGAGTTTATTAGATACCATATTGTTTTAACAGCTTTTTAACTGTTTTTGTTTATATATTCACAAGTTAACTGATGGTAACATAATTTGTGACCCTAGTGAATCTTGCGAATGTAATTGGTGCGTCAGTTACTAACATGGTTAAATATCATGATGAAATCAGATTCATTGAAACCAAGTGGAGTTTCTTTGAAACAAATCTCATAAAATACAAGTTGTTATTTTATTAGATTACTAGAACGTGTTTATTGAAACCAGAGTTTGTTTGAAACAAAATCTGATAATAGAAGCTGTTATCATATTTTGTGAAAAAGTTTCTTTGACTTGTTTAGCTTATTTAAACCAGGTTGAGTTTAATTATAAACTAAATATAGTTCTTGACACTTTATGCATTTGAAAGTAGATCTATAGAAGCCTTGTTGAGTTTCTTTGAAAGAGTAAATCTATTTTGAAACCTTGTCGAGTTTCATTGTAGAATTATACCATGTGATGCAGATCTATTAAGATATTGTTAAGGATGATTAACAGAATCATATTACAAATTTGTTTTGTTTCAAAACATTATGTAATATGCGATATTGTTTAATTGTTTAATCGAAAGACTTGTTTAAAAGCGGTTTTATATAATGGATCTTACAAAACAGTAGTGTTTTAAACAAAATTTGATGTTATCGTGTTTGTTAAGAAACACTTTGTGATATAGCAAGTTGTTAATTATTCCAAATTTAGTGTTACACTAATAATGGAATATTAACAGAATGTTCGGAATGTCATGAGTGACATCTAAAAAAAATCTGCTCCCGAACTTGATGAAAGGGAGACCGATACTCGAGTTATGTGTACGGTAGATGCTTTAAAGCATTCAGATTTTATGTGCCATAACTATGGGTTAAATGGCCTGAATGAAATGAAAATTGTTGCCAAGGCGGGATCCGACATTAGAAAATGGTGGATTAACACTTGGGCATCATGAAATGAGTATGATGATAAGAGTTTGGTTAACTCTTTCAAAGTAGCAGAAAATGAAGAGATGCAATCTATGGGCAACTCTATAACTGCTAATAGCAAGGAAAAAGAAATGTGATGTTGAAATTCACATGTGGAAAAGAGCTTAAGTGAACCAACATGTTGTATGTGCGAGAGATTCGTAGGAATCTTGTATCCGACTTGCTTAATACATTTGGCTTTATTTTTATTTTAATCAAATAAAATTGAGTTAACATTGAATAAAATTTTGGTAAGTACGGGTTATGCCCTTCATTAAATGTTTAAGCTGATTTTTTTTTTTTTTAATAAAAATGAGTATGAATTCAGCTTATTTGATCCTTTGAATGTATAGCATGGCCAACTCGGACATGTTAATTTTAACTCAATACGTTGTTTAATTAAATAAACGAACACGGATTAAAAAAGTAAAACTTGTGTTGAAGCCAAATTGACAAGATTGTCTTTTCACTCGGTTGACCAAAAATTAACCGAACCCTTGATTCACATAGTTTTATGTGATTTGGAATCGATACCTACAAAGGTAGCAATTAGGTACATCATCGTAATTGTTGATGGTAGTACAAAATATTGCGACTTTTACTTACTTGAGAGTAAGAATATAGACAAGATTGATCTATACAAATAAGTTGAGAATCAACTTATTATCGAAAACAAGGCGGTTCGAAGTGATATTGGAGGTAAATATGTGTCTTCATTTCATGTATGTGCTAAACATGGAATAAGACATAAATTTATTGCTCCTTATACACCACAACAAAATTGTTGATAGAAATGAACTGTGTCTTAAAGATATGGTTATGCCATGTTGTTAAAGTCATGGTTTAAGCCATGGCATGTGGGGGAAAGCGGTTTTATTGGCTACTTATCTTTTAGATAAGATCCCCTGTAAGGAAAAGAAGATAGTTCTATGAACTATGGATGGGAAGAAAACCATCCTATAAGTACTTACGAATGTGGGGGTGTCTATCTGTCCCCGCACCCAAGGATCAAAATATTGGACCTAAAACTGTGGATTGTATATTTTGTGATATGCTCATTACAGTAGTGCTTATCATTTATTTTGATATGATTCAGAAAATCTGAATACATACAAAGATACGATAATGGAATCAAGGAAAACTTTCATTATTTGAAATTGTGTTTCCTTATTTATCCGAGAAAAATGGATGTTCATCTAGACTAGATGATACAGTTGTCCATGATGAGAGGCAACTAAATGATGATGTTCTTCATGATGAGAGACATCAAGATGATAATGTTGTTCTGATAAGAGACAACAAGAGCTGATAATGATCTCCAAGATGAGAGACAAGATCAAACTGAGGAAGAAGAGGTTGAACCTAGAAGAAGCAAAAAGGCCAGAACTGAGAAATCGTTTGGACCCAATTTTGTTGAAAACGAACCTAATTCATATCGAGAGGCGGTTACTTCCTTAGAAGGGCCTCAATGGAAAGAAGCCATTAAAAGTGAAATAGATTCTATTTTACAAAATCATACTTGGCAGCTCGTGGATTTACCTCCTGGTTGTAAACCACTAGGCTATAAATGGATCTTCAAGAAGAAGATGAAAGTCGATGGCACCATTGACAAGTATAAGGCAAGATTAGTAATCAAAGGATTTAGACAACGAGAATGTCTTGATTACTTTGATACATATTTGCCTGTTATGCGAATAACCTCGATTAGGCTGATACTTGCTATTGCCGCTTTAAGAAATTTAGAAGTTCACCAAATGGATGTGAAAACGGCATTTCTAAACGGGGATTTAGAAGAAGAAATCTACATGAACCAACCTGAGGGTTTCATGGCTCATGGACAAGAGAACAAAGTTTGTAGGCTTGTTAAGTCATTATATGGCTTAAAGCAAGCACCCAAATAATGACATCTAAATTTTTACCACGTCATGTCAGAACGTGGATTCAAAATTAATGGATGTATGTGGGAAAAAAATATATATATATATCACTTGTATATATGTAATCGTGTGTTTATACATGGATGGTATACTTATCACCGGAAGTGATAACAAGGTAAACAAATCCACTAATGAAATGTTGGAGTCAATATTTGACATGAACTACATTGGTTGTTCGATATGGTTTTTGGAACTAAGATCATATGAAACCAAATGGATTTGTTTTGAAGTCAAAAACATTATAAGGACAATATTCTTGAGAGGTTCAATGTGGGGGATTCCGGCCTAGCTAGAACTCCAACGACATCTTTTTAAATCTATTTAAAATAGTGGTAGAGGTGTTGCCCATTTTGAATACTCAAAGAATATTGGGCATCTTATGTGTCTAATGACGTATGTGAGACCTGATTTAGAAGTTATAATCAGGTTACGTAAATATACCAATAATTCAAGTGATGGCCATTTGAATAGAATTACACGAGTACTATGATACTTATGATATTGCATTTTGGAAGATATCCAACTGCTATCTAATGATAGAGTAATGCAAATATGGATTCTTACATAAAAGAATCTAGATCCACTAGAGCGGATGTGTTGACTCTACGTGGGAAGTTGTGTCTTAGAAATCTTGAAAGTATTTCAATAGACTTTTATAGCTAAATCTATGATGGAATTTGAATTTATCATTTGGGATAAATTTATAGAATATGCGGATATCTATGTTAATTCATAGAGGACATACCAAGATGGCGTAAACCGGTAACGACCATCTATATAAAGTGTGATAGTCAATTGGAAATTGACAGAGCTCATATCACAATGTAAAAAGGTAAGTCGAGACATATCCATCATAGACGTTGATTGGTGCGACAACTACTCTCAACTAGAGTTATCACGATTGACTACGTAAAGTCAATGGGTAACATTGCGGATCCGCTTACGAAAGGCTTAAGCAGAGAGTTAGTTAGTAAGTCGTCTAAAGGAATGAGACTAAAGCCCTTGAAGGAATGAGTTTCTATGAAGGAAAACCTAACCCAGTTGACTGGAGATCCCAAGATCTGGGTTCAATAGGACAACCTAATCATAGAAATGTGGGGGAAGTCACGTCAATGTGGGGGAGTTACTAAATGTTGTAACTTCCTAGTCCATTCCTATAACAATTGTGACTTGTTGAGAGGTTAAACATATGGCTTTAATGATTCAGGGTGAAATCACAAAGCATAATGGTTCAAGATGAAATCACAAAACATATGTTTTTAATGATTCAAGATGAAATCACCTATGTGAGAGAGAAGTGGGGTCGCTTCGAAGGGAATTGTGGGGGCGCAAATCCTAAAAACTCTTGCAGAACCAGGCAAGTGTTCATGACCATAACGAACACGACTATGAGGACTTGACAATGTCAGGGAGAGTCTTGTGTGAAGTGTAATGTCGTCTACGTAAACAGAGGCTGAGTTCAAGGACATCGCGTCTACTCAGATCTAGGAGACTAAGTGCATCTCACAAGGGAAGGTTCAAAGGGTCAAACCTACCTATCCTTTGCAAGATTCAACTATTGGAATTTCATCGTAATTTTGTGTATTACAACCGATCTCCATTCATGTGGGGGATTGTTGGAAAATTGGTTGGCAAAAGTGACTTTTGACCAACTTTGGACACAATTATCTATATGTATGTGTCACATATATGAATAATAGTTTGTAGGTTCGCGTTCTCCTCGAAGAGAGCTTCGCAATAAGCCTTTATGTGTCCAAAATAGAGTTGATGTGA
Source organism: Chrysanthemum makinoi (assembly GCA_910596185.1). Classification (NCBI taxonomy): domain Eukaryota; kingdom Viridiplantae; phylum Streptophyta; class Magnoliopsida; order Asterales; family Asteraceae; genus Chrysanthemum; species Chrysanthemum makinoi. Next base: position 229,884,137 of record OU343218.1, read on the forward strand.
ATGAGATATCGGGTCTCAAAGTTAGGCATTCGGTACCATGCCTAAAGAGGAAAAATGGTTTATTTTCAATCCCACATCGGTGGGATGAGTAAACTTAGAGGGAGTCTATTGTGTATAAATAGAGGCCCTAATTTCACAAGTTTTTCATACATCAAGTCAATAGTTATTATTGATTTCCAACATATGGAATACGCATCTCTTAAGATGAAATTCCAGGCAGTTTAATTAAGTCCGACAGTACAACTTACTGTTTTGGCTGTTGTACCCTGGGAAACAGACAGCGAATCTGTTTTAAGGGAAGCGTGTCAAACACGTGCCTCGGCTTTTAGTGCTTCTTTGTTGATCTCTATTGGTGATCAAGTAAGTCTTTTGACTATTTTATTATTTTATTTAATTATCGTTTATCTGCTTACATTCTGTTTGTATTTAATTTTCTGTTATTTATTTACTGTTAATTTTATTTATTGTAATTTAGATTTTATTAATAAAAGTGTAACCGTTTCCCTACAGTATACACTTACTGACTTACAACTCACAAGCATACAAAGTGTTTCACACTATTCACTAGTAATGCATAAACCCCCTCTTTTAGTGAGAAAATCATCAATATATATGTGATTTGATTTAAAATTCATGGGAACACAGTCAATATAAGTACATATTTACCACAAATTGCCGTTACGACCATAGAATACGCTTTCACAAATGTAACTATGTGATTTGAAATGTATAAACTAGAGTCAAAGGGCTTGTAAGTACCCCATGTTATGTTATATTACAAGCTTTTTAACTAAATGATTGTTGGTATAAGTTTGATATAAAATATGTGAGATAAACTTGTATTATATACTCTGTCTGTCTCAAAATATAAGTTAAGTTTGACTTTTTGAATTCAAATTTTATCTTAAATATTTTTCTTTTTGTTATATAATACTTGATGCAAAAAATATATAAGCTACAAAGGATTCTAAAGATCGTGTGTATGTCATTACTGCGGCTTCTTTGTGGCAATTGTAGCGGTATCGAAATAGTGTCACTTTTAATTCTCACCCTATGAAGAAAAGTGACATATTCAATACTATTCGTAAATATTTTTCTGGCTTATATATAAAGGACATAAACTTCATTGTTTGAACTCTTGGCTAAACAATCTTTTGTATTCCCTCTTCAAGCTCCTTGTAAGAGAGTTTTTTCTTTAATGCAATTTATCATTCAAAAAAAAAAAATTGAAATGTATAAACTATAACCAAAGGACTTGTAGCCGGTGCTGGTAGTACCCCATGTTAAGTTATGTTAAAAGCTTTTTAGCTCAATGGTTGTTGATTTAAGTCCCGTATAAAATATGCGAGATAAACTTCTGGTATATATATTGTTAGATAGTAGTCTTCAAAAATAATATAAACTAGAAAGAACATTTTAAACCATGTTACTAAAAACCAGCCTAGCAAAAAAAGCCATGTAATGTTGATCAATCGCCGTCCAGACGCTAATCAACCACCCATCTTTTTTATTTGTGATTCAACAACGGTCAAACTGGCTAGAAACTTGCAAATCTCGTCGAAAATAACCAAAACTCGTCTAAAACATAATTTAATAATTTTAGTCGCTTTTAAGTACAAAATTGATTTTTGAGGCAAATATTTCTGGAAATACCCAAATACAAGCTACAAGTTTGCTAAAAGTAATAAAATTTGATGGTGTTTTTAATTTGGGTTTTGCTAGTAGGGGAAAGGATCCGGTGAGAAGAAAAATTAAAATGAGAAGAATAAGAAGTATTTTTAGCCACCTAGACATTTTAAATAAAAGAGAGAATTTTAAAGGAAGATACATCTACTTTTGTAGGTACATCTAAAGTGTGTAGCTGTGTTTCTTCTCATCTTTTTTATTTAATTATTTGATCATAATTATCTATTAATACTTTTTATTTTTATTTTTTTTGGTTTTACGATTAAAAAGAGCATAACAAGGCCAACAAAAAACGTTATGCGGCTCACACAACATAACGCTTTCCCTTTTCCAATGAGCTGTCTCCTCTTTTTTTTTTGAGACTGAGCGAGTGAGGGGCCCACCAAATAACCTTCACCTTCCCGCTTGGAATAAAAACAACTTCCTTTGATATAAATGAAGTGGTGGTCAGCGGGGGGGATGGAGATGGAAATGGAAGAAATAGAAGCAGTGCTGGAGAAGATATGGGACCTACACGACAAATTAAGCGACGCCATTCACTCCATCTCCAGATCTCATTTCCTTCACTCCGTTAAAGCCTTAACAACTACCACTTCCTCTCATAATAATAAGAAGAAAGTATTATCTGATGACGTCAAAGGCGGCTTTGTTTACGTCAAGGATTATCCTCCTATTGAAGAATCAGAATCTGCTGCTATTCATGAGGCTAAGAGCTTGAATTCCATCCGTACTGCTCTCGAGAACCTTGAGGATCAGCTTGAATTCTTTCATGTCAGTTTTTTTTTTTTTTTTTTTTTAATTATCTATTATAGTTTAGCTGTAGATACTGTTACGAGCCCTAATTTAACCGCCTGAGTTGTTAAGAGGCCAAAATTAACTGTATGTGTGCTGTTAGGAGCAATTATTCAACCGCCTGTGTTGTTGCGACTAGTAGTAATTTAACAGTCGCCATTGTTTGTGTTTGACCTAATTCATATATTGTTAATATGAGCCCAAGCTTAACTTCTGGCAACACTGTTACGAGCCTAGTTTAAGTGCCTGTGTTGATACGACTCCAAATTCAACTGTCTATGCAGTTAAGAGCTCTGATTTAATCACCTGTCTATTTATGAGCTCTCATTTACGGTATTCACTTTCATTTTGACCCCTAATTTAACTGCCTTTATTGTTACAATCCGTAATTATACCTACGCCCCCAATTTTAACTGCCGACACTGTTACTTTAAGCGCCTGTGTTGTTAGGTAGCCGTAATTATGCCGCCTGTGTTGTTAGGTAGCCCTAACGAGTGTGGGAACCCGCGCGATGCAGCGGGATTGCTTTTGTAGCCGTGAATTTGGATAGGGACTATTTTTGCCAAATTGCTATAAAGGACTTACTTTGCAGCGACAGTTAAACCTTAGGGACTATTTTTGCCAACTTGGACTTACTTTGCAACGACACTTAAACCTCAGGGACTATTTTCGCCAACTTTTGAAAGTTGGCAATTAATGCTTGCATTTTGCAAGCACTGTTGCTCGATGTATAGTTATATATATAATTTAACTGTTGATACTGTTATGAGCCCTAGTTTAAGTGCCTGTGTTGATACGGCTCCAAATTTAACTGTTAGCACCTCTGATTTAAGCGCCTGTGCTAATTTAACTGCCTACGTTGTTGTTGTTGTTACAAGCGGTAATCTAACCGCCTGTGTTGTTAAGAGGCCAAAATTAACTGTATGTGTGTTGTTAGGAGCAATGATTCAACCGCCTGTGTTGTTGCGAGCAGTAGTAATTTAACAGTCGCCATTGTTGTGTGCCATTATTTGACCTCCTCTGTTTGTGTTTGACCTAATTGATATATTGTTGATATGAGCCCAAACTTAACTGCCGACACTGTTACGAGCCTAGTTTAACTGCCTGTGTTGATACAACTCCAAATTCAACTGTCTATGCAGTTAAGAGCTCTGATTTAATCACCTATGTTTGTTCTTAAGAGGTCTGATTTAACCACCTGTCTATTTATGAGCGCTAATTTTACTGTCTTTGCTGTTACGACCACTAGTTTAACTGCCTATGTTGTTAAGAAGCCGTAATTTAATCGTCCATGATGTTATGAGCCGTAATCTAACTGCTTGTGTTGTTAAGACTAAGAGCCAAATTTAACTGCCTGTGCGGTTACAAACCGTAATTATCTTGCCTGTGTTGCTAGGAGCTATGATTTAATTGTTTGTTGTTTCGAGTTGGAATGTAACCGCCAGTGTTGTTGCGAGCCGTAATTTAAAAGTTTGTGTTTGTGTTTGACCTAATTGATATATTGTTGATTGATTTGATTATATGTTTGTAGATTAAGTGAACTAGAATGTGACTTGCTTAGTTTCACGTTTTGTTATCTGTACAGTGTAAGATACTTGTGCTATTGATGAACTTTTGAAAATATTTGACTAAATTGCGACATACTTACGGTACTCTAAGCAATTGATGTAAGGCGATTATATAGAATGGAACATACAAAGTTTGTTGTAAATAAGGATGTAAGAGGTGAATGTGAGTTGCGGCTAACGAAATGTTTATGATAAAAAGATGGAGAGATTTTGAATTGTTGGATTCTGAACTAGCTTCTTTTGAGACTTGGAGTAACCAGTTTTTTGTCCAATAGGTTTTCGTCCGCTGAAAGTGGTTTTGATTGTCTTAAGCTACATATGCTAGAATTGACCAGGTAGCTTGACGTGTCAGATTCTTGTTTCTGTTTCTGTCTACTTGACTACATTCTGGTTTCATAGATTCTGTTTGTGATTCCTTATATTTTATGGGAACTAGTTTTTTTGCATGGTAGATGATGTATTGTGAATTATAGGGTGACTAAGCTGTTTAAGGAACCTCTAGTCTCATCCTAAGTGTTTTGTTATGGCTTCCACGGTGCAGAAAATTTACAAATCGATATTCAGAATTATAGGGTGACTAAGATGTTTAAGCAACACTTGTATCATAAGGCTTCTAAGAATTCCTAATGATGTCTAGGAGACTAGGACCCATACAATGCTCATTTTAGAGATAGGTGTGAGAAGGTATTATCTTTTGAGCATCCGCCTTAATAAATTAGTTGGTCATCTTTACATTCTCGGGATCTTAGCTGCAAGATGAAGAGGTATTACAATGCATATCATTTATCAATGCTCTTGGGTGTTATGGACAACAATGCTGGTTTGAGATTTCATGCAAGTGTTGGGGCAACCATGCTGCAACCTGGTATTTCTCATATTGTTGGTATGAAAACTTGATACTGTAGTTCATAACAAGAATAGGGGTTGACTTATGAACGAGTAGAGAAACTGTAGAGTGAAGCCAGCTTATATGTACTATGAAAACGAACTTGTGTGTAAGTTTGCAGCATAAATAGTTTTTGTTGCTTTGTATTAATAGGCATATAGTCTTAGGGAGTCATGGATGTGCATGTAAGTTTCATGTATTAGGAGACTCCTCATGATATTCTCCTCATGGTTAGTTCATTCTTTCATTGATACCATCCATGAGGATCTAAAGCATGAGCAGAACAGGAACATAGAAAATGTGCGGAAGAACCTAAGAGGAGTGTAATGAAGGTGGTGTACTTAGGTTGAATTGTTAGTAGGGTGGTCTTTTTGGATCTGTAGTAGTACTTTGTTTAGTTTTTATGTTTGGTCAGTGTCTCCGGTTTGGGTGTATCTCTTGGTCTGTTCTGGTTCTTTATCAGTTTAAAATAGTTTTTTCGTTCGTTTAAAATAAGTGGAGCACATAAGCAACAGGGCAGCTACCAAAACAGAACTAGAGCAACGGACCAGAAGTGGCAACAGGCTTCTATGCCTGTTATTAGTTAAGAACAACTGCGTGCAAATGGGAGATGGTGACACAAGGAACATGAGCCGATCTGTCACAATGCCCTTAGAGCATGTATAGTACAGGATAGCTGGTAAGTAGAGTGTAGTAGAATTTAGGAGTAGGACTCCATGTTCTCGCAACTCAAAAGTGAGTTAAGGGGTCTTCCATGATGCTCTGATAAAGGTTAGTGGCTATGGATGCCTACTGTGTATCACAAGTGTCCTGTGGTGGCGCAAGATGCTGGAGATTTACATATGCCACAGTGGACAGGCATTGGTGGTGGCCTAGTGGCACTCTTTTTTTGTTTTGACAGACACACTCGTTTTTTCTTTTGGTTGGAAACAGTGCGCCTGATTGTCAATATTTTGACTTGGAATATTCTTTACATAGAGAATATCCCTAAATCATGACAGGTGATACTATAGTGCTGACTTTTGTTTTTTTGTTAATGAACTGTATCTGAAAAACAAAGTGAATTTTGGCTTTTGATATTAGCATCTGAATTAGAAGACTCCTGCTCGTATATTTCCATAATGTGGTCCTTAGGGTTCGGTAATATTGTATGATTGTGCATTGTGTAGCATTTTCTTATGATTAGTAACTCCTTTCCGGAGCTAGGCTGCAGATGGGAAGGATAATGCAGATCGGAGAGAGGAAAAGCTATATGATGACACAAAGTAACTAATTTCTGAATATATGTACCATAATTGGTTAGTACACACAGTTTTATTTGTACCCTATGGACTGTGACGCCTAGTGTGAGAGATGTAAATGATGAGAATAGTGGATTTTGAGCTGAAAGAATTATACCAGTAGATGTACTCATGTAAATGATGAGAATAGTGGATTTTGCCTCTGATGTGGCCAGCTTGTCACAATTCACAAATGAACACATTAGCATGAGCCACTGGTCAAAAGTAACTATCGAATTGTGATTACAGTTTTGGTGCATGTGGCTTAGAGTTGAGAATCAAATATGTTAGACAGAGTCCAATATCATAATCAAATATGCTTGTGCGTTTTCATATTGTCTGCTACATAATTTATTTGCTGATATAATGTTGCTTAATGTGTTATTTCCTCTCTTTTGTAAATGCAGACTGTGCAAACACAGCAACGAGCAGAGAGGGATGCTGCAATTGCGCGGTTGGAGCAAAGCAGAATTGTGCTTGCATTGAGATTGGCTGACCACCATGGTAAGAAGTACAAGGTCATTGAAGAAGCAAGAGCTTTTGTTGGTGAAGTACAAAATCATGGCAAATTTGTCCCACCTGAGAATGGTTACACATCAGCAGAATCCTATAATGGCAGAAAGAGCTCAAACATTCTAGTCAAAGTTGTCATCTCTAGCTTTAACTTTGCTAAGAAGTCCCTCAAAGTAGATCATCTGGGCGGTGTGTTGGGGAATGCTGCTTTATTTGCGGTGAGCATGCTGGCATTGTTGCATCTTCATCAGGTAAACGACAGGGACCGTTACATCTCTGATCTCCAACAGATACATGAAGTTAATAATCGCCTCAACAAGAATGTGACAAAGGTTTATCTACCTGAGGGAGGCTCTACTAATGGTCTAGATGTGTTGTCAGCAAGGGGTTAAAGACTAAAGACTAGTGTTCCAACTGAGCCCCTTGGTTTTGCTTATGTTCCAGCAGAAGCAAAGTTTAAGCCTCGAGGTTTGTGATTTTTCTTACTTTTTTGGCAAATACCAGAGTCTGGCATTGTTTTAGTAAATTTAGGATTTTAATACTTCTTTCCTAAATGTGTATATCCGTAGGCTGCTTTTTCTTTAGGATACATGACAAAGATTGAGCATTTGAAATTTGATTTGTAACAAGTTGTCACTGCTTTTGTGGTTTTGCATCCAAAATGTACTGTTGGTGACTTAGTGGCGGGTTTTTTCATTGGTTCCTCTGGGTTTACATGATTACATCAAGCCAACACTGAAAAGATATAAGTAATCAATCAGTTTCGGAAAATTTTGTGATCTGGGTTTTTGGTCAGTAACTGTTGATAACTTGAACTTAAAACCTTGTATAACAAAATTTAACATCATGTGTTCAAGTTGGTGAGTGATTTGTTTATGTAGAAGCATAGGCCCTCTTTCCTAATTAATTTACGGGTCTTATCGTATGAGTGAGAGGACTTCCTGGCTTGACTTTTCTCACATAAACACTTCATTCTCCTCATAAATTTCAGGACCACATCACTTTGATGATTAACGCACTTTCATTAGCTAGAAGAAAGAGTAGTAGTGTATATGTGACGAGCATATGAGAAAAAATTACATGAGTTCTTCTCGACTCATCTTGATCATGTGAAAAGAAACCAAGAATTCCAACATGTTTTTTAACTTTTAAGTTTTGAAATTAGTAATACATGCATCAATCTCCTATTTAAATTGTTTTCCTCACTTGAGTTTTGTATGGTTGAGAATATGAGAAATTATTAATCATTGTTTCAATCTTCTTACAAAGCTTCGTACTCCAACATGTATTGTGATCATTAGCATATGATAAAGTGGACAATTATCATACCCTATAATCTCAATACATGTACAACATGACGAATGAGTGTAGTAGTTTATTTATTGCCAATCTGATAAAAAGAACAATTTTTTTCAACTTATGAAATGAAGTTGCAGGATTTGTCTACTGTTTAAAATGCGATTTTCACCTAATTATGGACTGCCCATCTGCTTGCTACATTTTGGGTGTATAGAATGTGATGGTCATTATTTAGAATCAGATATTACGAATGTAAATCTTTCCAAACGAACTTTATGTTTGAATTTGAGTTATCCATGTCAGTCAAAGCGTAATCAGCATAATATTATCAATAAAATCATATTTTTTAGTAACCTTGTTTAGTATTTCACAAGGAAAAAAGTAAACACGAAATAGCATTAATAAAAAATACTCCATTTTGGCAACCCTTGGTCGATTACGTCCACCATTTCATTAGAAGTTGGACGATCAGTTCTGATAGATCCGAAAACTTACAAAAGCAAAAACAAAACTGTGCTTACATTCAGTATTGGATCTATATTCCTCTAATGTTCATAAGTAGCCCATAAACTGTTCTTCACATATTGGCTTCATAAGCACATGACTGTCTCCATTTTCTCAGATTCACAAACCAACTCCTGGTAAGTTGTCATATTTGCTTTTAAGTTGTTTTTTCTTCTTTTGTTATTTCCAAAGGAGGCATAAAGAAGTCGGTATTTAATCCCCAAACATTAAAGTGAACCTCCTCGATATTCCACTTCTCTTCAAACTCCCTCTTATGATTCGATGATTGTTCTCCATATCTAAAAATCGTCATAGTAGTTTTCCCACTATGTGCAATATTGACACCCTCTACATACCTATAATCCTCAATCACTGATTCTGTGCTAGTTTCCCAAAATATTCCGTCCCCATTTTCACCATTCACAGTGAGCAATCTCGAGTCCTCAAACTTGACTAAAAGCCCTGATCGTTGGCTAAAGTAACCCCAAATTGTATGATGTATGATCTCATATTTTGGATTCGCTTGTGTCTCAAGATCCGCTTGACTCGTGTCAAGCTTCAATATAAAACATTCCTCTTCGTTTATTATCTTTTCGCCTATGCATACTGCTTGAAGAAACAAATCTCCTGTGGATCTTGGGTCCAAACCCTGCAAAAACATAGGTCAACAAATCATTTTCTTCACATAGGTGGCTGATTCAACCTTCAAGCAAGTAGATTAGTACTAGTTACACTTTAGTTGTTCTAATATATTTGCCTTGACTATAATTATTTCACTTACATCCCACTATATAGACAATATAATCATTTAGTGCACACGGGATTATCAAATTTTTCCTGATATCGGCTCACTCACTTACATCATTTGTCGCCCAACTTTGATTGCCATTTTTTATACGTCTTAAAACTTTCATGACCATTCTGTTGGAATTAGATCGTAAGTTAATAATGTAAACAATTACCTGAAGAAACCGACGAAGAGGACGAGGAGGACCTTTGGTCATAGGTCTTAGTTGATTTGAAGATTGTCTCCAAGAAATGTTGCCATTGCTTCCCGAGATAACTTTGCAACCTGAAACTAGTAACTCTAAGCTCCATAAATTTGGTTGCTCTTGCCAAAGAACAAATCCTCCCGTTTCCTCCTTGTTCCGTGCCTTTACACTTTCATCTCCTTGATGAAATTCTGATGCACTGATCTTTACTTGTCCAATTGCACATAAATTTTGTACCGAATTCAAAGCCTGTAGTCCTCCGATCGCCGCCATGTATTGTTGCACTATATATTTTGCTGTTGATGCTTCCTTCAAAACACATGCAACATTACACCATTGACTATTATTAATGTGAAGAATTAACGAAGGATATTGTATAACTTGTTTGAAATTGCTTACAATAGAGGAATTGCGGATAGAGCTAGCGCTGCAAGTTTCTGGTTGAATTTGAAGGGGAAGAAAAGGAGACCCGACCATGTAAAGCAAAAAATTAAGTTCATTGTAACGGCTAGCTATGACCGGAGATGACCATTTTTCTAATGTTTGAGCTTTCATCCACGTAGCCATGTTTTGCCATCGAAGAGCGACGCTGCTTCCCATGCTCGTAAACATCTCTTTTGGTATAGGTACGTCGAGAACAGTCTCTAATGCATCTTCTCTATCCAAATTTGGACAAAGTACCCTCATTTGGTATTATTTGCTTGCTGTTGTTTTTATTTCGTTGGGTTTATGCAATTCCAAATTTTCTTTGGCTCTTTTTTCAATATTCTTTGAAGGTGTTACTTTAGTTTGTGATGGTGAGGGTTAGAGGGGTTAAATCACATTTGTTCATGGTCGGCCCTTAACTTTAGGGTATGTGTGGCTATTATCTTTGTTTTGAGTTTTTTGCGGACATATGTGTGGGTTAAAAATTGACTCTTCCTATCTTCATTTTAACTGTTCTGAAATTAAGAGGATTATTACTCTTATAATACAATCATGAACTTAATGCTACTGTTCATCAAAGATTTACTAGCAGGGTACCCTCGTTGCGCGGCAGGTACCCTGTGACTATATTTTTTGACAATGTGATGTTATGCGGTCATACTTTTATTAAATAATTAATTTACAAATAATAATAACTTTAGTTAAAACAGTAGAAATAATTCCATCTCCTGTTAACCGAAGCTACCATAAACAAAATCTTGATTCTTTCCTTCAGCGCAATCATCTTTCATCAATTTTGGAGCCGACCGACCTAGTTCGACTCTCATGCTGCAATGGCGGCGACTCGGTCGGCGCAGCGGCGACCGAACCGGTTGACAGGCCATTACGGGCAGGCTAATGGCTTTATTTTTAAGTGATTGACTTAGTAGCTTGATTAGATTGTACATTGTGGTTAAATGGTTATGTATTTTGATAAAGGGGTAAATTAAATAGTGTATTAATTATGTGTTGAATAGTGTTTTTTTAGTTGTGTTTGTGCTTCAAATATTTTGTACATTGTGTTTTATTAATTATACATTTTATCAAATGAGTGTTTTAAGTATGACATTAAATACAAATGTTGATCAGTCAATGTGTTTTTGTTTATGCATAAATTAATTGTACATATAATTTAAATAGTTGTATTTGCTTAAAATCTATATATGAAAGTAAAAATTGTAAGAGAGAAAGTGCTAAATACTATATATATATTAAAATTTTATTAATAAAAAATAGTCGGTTATTAAATGAGTGGTGTGGAAACTGGGAAGGCAACATTAACGGGGCTAGCATTAGAATTAGAAAGACTGATACGATGCATTCAAAAAATACATCAAATTTGCTTTGTTTGAAAATGTAATCTTTCTGCATTTAAAATTGGTATTGCTTTTGCAGTCAACATGCTACAAGGAGTGTACATGTACAATTAAACTGATTATTGCGATTTAAAGTTAAGCTTTTCGGTAATGTTACGGTTACTATAGGTCCCTAGCTATAATCAACTGATTATTTGATTCATCAAGTCTCAATATCGAAACTTACATCCAACCAGCTTAAGTGTTTTAGAATTCATTTCAAGGTTACAATATTACGGCCAAATTGACTTGACTAAAGTTTTCATCTTTGTCGTTAACATATCTTAAGTTCAAACGGGTGGTTTGCTTGATCCCAATAGTTGCAATGTTTACCCTTATTGGTGGCGGCGGGATTATAATGCTATTGTTCTGCAACTGTTTTTTCTGATAAAAAAAGTGAGTGAGTTTAGTAATTATCAACCATGCTATTACATTCATCTTTTTAAGTTGGTAAATAGTTTATAAAATTAAGAAGAGAAGTATGAAAAAATGGAGAAGAGAAGTGTGGTTTATGGAGAAGAAAGTGGAGTTTTTTTTCAAGTGCTCGATTGGCTTCCCAAAAATAAAAAAGCGAAACTTTTTTTTTCGGAAAACCTACCAAACGGTTGGATTTTGTTAGGGAAGAGTGACCATTTTAGTAGCCAGGTAGCAGACCACAAAAACACTTTTGCGAGGAGGGACGCGGTCTGCTGGGGTCGAGGCAGGGGAAGGGGCAAGCACGGTTCGGTCTGGATCGGTTTTTGGTTAAAACCAAAACTGAACCGAAATATTCGGGTTTTATAAACACCCAAAACCGAAACTGTTCGGTTTTTGGCGGTTCGGTTTTTTCGTTTTATTATCTGTTTCAGTTCTATTTTTCATTTTTTCGGTTTTTAGCCATTTATATTTGTTTTACATAGAATAATTTGGTTTTTTACATTTTTATCAATCTGAGCCTAATAATGTTTATCCAAAATTCTACAATTACACACATATAGATGAGACTTGAGAGACACTTATGCAATGAGTATATACCTATATACATAATATGATCATAGTCACATATTTATTTATTTATTGTTAAATAAACACACGTACACGACAAACACACATATAAATGTTAAGACACATATGTTATAATTCCACCTACAAAATGAATATTAACTTATAAATCTGATACCCCTAGGTCGGGGGAGGGGTTGTGGTCGCCATTACTTGCAGTCTAACAAATTCGTCCACTAAAAGGTCAAATTGATTATGTGGAAAACATGAATCGAGAGTGACTCGGTTCGAATTTGTGTTGGTACGTTCAATTCGGTTCGGTTCAATTCATAAAATTTAGATGTGTTTTTTCGATTTTATCTCAAATGAAGCTGAACTAAAACCAAAAATCATAAGTATATAAAACCGAAAACCAAACGAATTATTATTAGTTCGGTTTTAGTGGGACCATTGCTCGATTTTTGGGCCCTAATCATGGAGCAATAAAAGTTTGATTTCCCACTAAAACCAAACCATGGAGCAATAACTCAATCTCAATTTTATTCATTAAAGGTATAAATATTAGTATCACACATAAAACTGTAATTAGTTGTTTTTATGACATATTTTCCAATCCCTGAATAGAGGAAGAGAACTTCCTGATCTTGTACCGTGGTTACTAGACATTCTTAAGTCTGATGGTAGTAATGAGTATTTTAACTATTAACAGTTGTACTTAAAATTTTGATTACTTATATCTCCAAGACTAGAAAAGAGTATTTTAACTATTAACAGTTGTACTTAAAATTTTGATTACATTCTTTAGTTTTCAGTCTAGTTAGGAATTGGTCAATTTGGATCATTAACTATAGAATATGTATCCCACTATCTAGGTTGTGGCCGCTCTTGGAACCGAGTATTTCAGACATCATCCAGAACTGCTCTCATCCATATGCACCTGTTTGTGATGGTTATTTGACACTACTTAAGGTGAGCTGGTTTCTGTGAAATTTATGATTATCGTTCTTTGTATTTGGTATATCAACAACATATGTTAGTGGTACTCATACAGTTATTCTCTTGTAGTATCTTAGATGGTAAGTACCATATCTGGAAACAGCTTACTGTAGTATTTATACTGTTTAAATGAACTGTTATAAGTATGATCACAAGGTTTAAAATAGTTTCGTTATTTTGGGCAACTTTTGATCTGTTTGGCCATTTTTCTATAGCTTTTCTTTCAGTTTTAACCTTTATAGATGAAAGCATATCTCAATTGTGTCAGTTTTAAATTCAATGTGTCAATTTTGGAAGCACTTATTTTTATTGACAGGTTGCTGCTACTTCTGGAAAAGCACTCCTTGACGATGAAGGTGCTAGTACTGAAGCACAACGACCTGCAATCATTGAGGTACTTGGCAGGGATAAGCGTAATGAAGTGCTTGCCGCGCTCTAAAGAGGTACTCTGCATATTTGATTGGATATTTCTTCAGGTATTCTTTCATCTCTGAGTAAACTTTGGTTAGAACTAAATGCATAAACTTGACTTTTTTTTTTTTTTTTTTTTTTAACCATAAATTTTTTGTTTCTCATTGAGAAATAAAAACTAGTTGTTTTAATTGTCCTCTAAATTTGTGAACCCCTTCCTTTAGTGTGTGCTCTTTAACTAAACACACAATAATAATGGAACTTGTTTTATCTGTTAAACATTATAGGCAAAAGAAAAAGTGTATCCTGTATTCCTATATATATATTTACATATCCTCAACAACAGGTTGAATGGTGATGTTGGACTTAACCTTGGTAATATATAGATGATACGATTTCACTCAGTTGCCTATAACTTGTGGATTGGCGTTATGTAGGGGTGGAAACGAGCCGAGCCGAGCCCGAGGCTGCCAGAGCTCGAGCTTGGCTCGTTTAAGTTTTAAAAAGCTCGAGCTCGGCTCGTTTCGAGCCTTAAATTTTAAGCTTGAGCCCGGCTTGTGGTATATTATATAGGCTTGGGCTCGGCTCGTTTATACGATTTGGCAATGAAAAGTTAAAGCTTGGCTCGAGCTTGAGCTCGGCTCGTAATACATCTTTATTAAGCTTGTGAATAAGCTCGAGCTCGGCTCGTATATATGTTTAATACTTAAAATATCGTAATGTCGTATAGGCTCGTTTAGGCTCGCGAGCCTAAACGAGCTTTGTATGTAAAGCTCGAGCTCGATTAATAAATGAGCTCTAACTTAGGCTCGAGCTCGGGCTCGAGCTCGGGCTCGAGCTCATTTAAGCTCGGCTCGTTCGAGCTTTTTACTGATCCGATCTAAAGCTTTTCACGAGTTGCTCGGCTCATTTTCACCTTTAGCGTTATGTATTACGTTGACCTGGTAAAATATGTTTTTAAAAATTAAGATGACCATTAATTATTTGATGGGACAAAGTAGAACGTGATTCATTTCCTTTAGTCATATCTTTAATTGGACAACAAAATTATTATTTTCATATAAACATAGGGGGTGATGCTCACACCACATTTTTTTATTAATGCATTACAATTTGTGCATTACAGTATTATACGGTACAAACTGTAATGTACAAGTTGTGGTGCATTAATCAACAAATGTGGTGTAGGTATCAATTCTCTATAAACATACTCCTACAAATAACATAATAAAGTCAACTATTTTTTCCAAAAAAATAAGCTTAATAATTAGTATAACCTGAAGGAAAAAAGAAGCAATTTTTAAAGCCATATTACTACAAGTAGGGGTGAAGCAAGAAAACCATTGTTAAGGGACAAATTTCAATGTTTAACAAAAGAGCATTGATTGACATGACTAACTCGTATGAAACTAATTAAACTCGATATAGGTCCAAGTTTGCTAGTCTGAAACCGAAATATTTTTTAGGATGCACAAAGAAAAACGTTTATGTTTTGACTTTAGCAATGGTCAAAGATTTAATAAGATTTAATGTGTAATGTCTAAATCATTCCACCTTTATTTGTTTTGTAGCTATCAATTCAATTAGCATTATTAATTATCAAAGTAGTAGTAATCTCCATACTTAAAACTTTCGGTCAAGAATCGGTAGCCGAAATTGAAATGTCAACAAACCAAGATAACGACTTCCTCAAATGTGGAAAAGCTTGTTTTTCATGCTCTTTTTAATTAGCTTTTATGGACAATGGGTTTCTTTACAACCCGACATGTCTCGTTATACATGATGCAAGCAGTACATGTCAAACAAGTTAGATAACGAATGTAACCGCAAAGTGAACAGGGCGAGAAAATGCTTTAAACGAACTTAGAGCTTATGACTAATAGTTTGAACTCAGATTTATTCAAAATTTGTGATATGAAATCCAAAAAAAGTAGCTAGCCTGTAATTCCAACATTTTGTGTTCAAGTCAAACATTGAAAACGATTGAAAATATAGTACACAGTGTCGTCTTTTACTTTAACATGTGAATATGATATCTTTTCTCGATTATTTTTCAAGTTTTACAAAAGTAGAAATATAAACCCCGAGTAACAGTTTAAACTAATCATGACCACTAAGCACCATAATTATGAACTTTAATCAGATGTTAGCTTAACGTTTTAATTACTTTGACCTATCTATTCAGTTCTCGTTGATGCCATCACCTCTTATCGTACACAAAAATACCTACTTGGACAATAACGTTTTGCTCAATCCAAAATGTCATTTTTTTAAAATATTAAGACAAAAATTAGTTCATTTTCTACATTGATCCTAATTACACGGTTTGTTTGACCACCAAAATGATTTGTCTTCATTGAGTGGGCCTCCAACCAATTTAACAAACTATAATCCACGTGACATCAAACATAATTATGTTCTAGATATTCTTCCATGCTCAAACTCAATCGTACTAAAGGTGGGTGCGTTTGGTATACTGCCATTAAAGATGAGTCTCTCATCCATTAAAGATTCATACCTAGCTCTTTTGATATATATAAAATATGAATTATATCTATCATTCATTCTCATAGTGGTGGACCCTTCATCTTAAACAAACACCTTAATTTGAATGAAAATTCATTCCGTGATTCTCCGGAATAGATAACAAACACACCCTAAGTTTAAATATCGTCTATAATAAAAATCAAAATGATTAATCATGACAAAGAAAATAGCTGAATTGATTTAGCTATAGTCGATCTTTTATCTCGATCAAACTTGTTAATTTGCTAAAAGACGTACACTAGAACAATATTCAAGTGGTTCTGGTTCAAAAAATCATTCGTAACAACAGTTCCTTATAAAAATGTTGTGTGTTGATAAAACATAGACTCCCAGCATAGAAACCTATGGTTCCATCTTGTTGTTGTTGGAGGTACACATCCCCTCTTTTCGGTGTGGAGCGATATACGAGAAATAGATGCTCTGAAATGTTTGATAACGGTGCTCAAGCATACAATTTTGGACCAAACGGCCGGCCCGGTAACCTTTTGGAATGTGGAATCCCCGTCGGCAACAACCACGGTAGTAGTTGCGGAAATACTCCGCCGGTCATATAACAATACTCATTGATAGCAAAGTTACGAATTTAGAAGAGGATGAAGAATAGTATTCACACTCATTTTTCATTATATTTTTTTGTAACCTAGCTATCAAGTATCACTTCTACGTTTTTATTTCAATGAACCACGAGCCTTATTACAATAATGTATATAATTCACTGACCCTATATATGCAAACAATAGCGAAAATTACATAAGAGGACACTGTCCTCCATCATACATCTTACAGAGGACGAACTTTTTACAAACTACATGAGAGGACAAGTTGGTCGCGAAATAAATAACGTGACCAAAGAACTCAACACGTGTCACAATTTGTCGAAATTTCAAAAAAAAAACACATTAATATTGCAGGTCGCGAAACATGTGACGTGACCAAAAATTTTTTTGGCTACCAAATTTGAATAAGCATATTTTACAAAAATAACCCTAAACTTTTTAATATTTACAATTTTTTTATATAACAAACTTTATTCATCAAATATTTAACAAATATCTAACGAATTTGTTAATAAAAGAAATACTATTGCGAAAAACTCTAAATTGCGAACAAAATGAGCCCAATATTGATATGCTTTCGACGTACGTACGATTTTATAAAAAAACATTAAAGTTTGATGTACATATGAATGTTTACGTTTATAAATGCTTACGTTTTTATTTTCAAACGATATTTCGGTCATTTCAAACTATTTTACTCTTTTATAGAATTGCACATCTTTGGTACATGTGATTTAAGACTGTGTTTTGAAAGTTTTGTTTTTTGTTTGTTTCTTTTTTTTTTTGTTTTTTTTAATATAAAATTTCAACATTTTTTATAAAATGGTACGTACATCAAAATCATATCGATATTGGGCTCGTTTTGTTTGTAACCCATTGCTCTTCGATATTGGGCTCGTTTTGTATGTACGTCAAAAGCATTTTTTTTTATAAAACTTCAGCATTTTTTATTAAAAATGTTGAAGTTTGATATATTAAAAAAAAAAAAAAAAAAAAAAAAAAAAAAAAAAACCCTTCAATTACAAGGACCAAAGATGTGCAATTCTATAAAAGATGTGTGTTTTGAGAGAGTGTTTTGATTTTTTTTTCGGTCATCCCAAACTAATTTACTCTTTTATAGAATTGCACATCTTTGGTCCTTGTAATTTAAGAGTGTGTTCTGATTTTTTTTTTAATATATCAAACTTTATACAAAATGAGCCCAATATCGAAGAGCTATGGATTACAAACAAAACGAGTCAAATATCGATATGCTTTTGATGTACGTACCATTTTATAAAACATGTTGAAATTTTATATAAAAAAAAAAAAAAAAAAAAAAAAACTTTCAAAACACAGTCTTAAATCACAGGGACCAAAGATGTGCAATTCTATAAAAGAATAAAATAGTTTGAAATGACCGAAATATCGTTTGAAAATAAAAACGTAAACATTCATATGTACATCAAACTTTAATGTTTTTTTCTAAAATCGTACGTACGTCGAAAGCATATCAATATTGGGCTCATTTTTTTTCGCAATTTAGAGTTTTTCACAACAGTATTTTTTTTATTAACAAATTCGTTTGATATCTGTTAAATATTTGATGAATAAAGTTTGTTATATAAAAAAATTGTAAATATTAAAAAGTTTAGGGTTATTTTTGTAAAGTATGCTTATTCAAATTTGGTAGCCAAAATTTTTTTGGTCACGTCACATGTTTCGCGACCTGCAATATTAATGTGTTTTTTTTTTTTTTTTTGAAATTTCGACAAATTGTGACACGTGTTGAGTTCTTTGGTCACGTTATTTATTTCGCGACCAACTGGTCCTCTCATGTAGTTTGTAAAAAGTTCGTCCTCTGCAAAATGTATGATAGAGGACAGTGTCCTCTTATGTAATTTTCGCCAAACAATATAACTCACGAGCCTATTAGTATATTCCAAAAGAGCAATGATACATGGGCCTAATAAATAGACCTAAAGATGGACCTAATGCTTAAATGACTTGTACAATTGCATAATTATACAAGTCATTTAAGCATTAGGTCCATCTTTAGGTCCATCTTTAGGCCTATCTATCATTTTTCATTCCAAAAATTGTTTCGTACAATTACCATTGTTTTGTTTTTACTGATATATCCTAAAAGGCCAAAATTTAACGTGGTTGTTTCAATATAAATAGCTACTGTACTTGTGTCCTTTGTCTTTAACAAATTCAGTGCATACTGCTCACACCTTCAATTGTCTCATTTATTTCTTAACTATAACCTGTTTCAGACTTTAAGACTATAGCTAGAACGTTAGTAAATATGTAAATTTGTTCACATGCACATTTAGTTCTTTGGCTTTACCGGTTGCACTTTGGTTGACGATTTCACTCATTGCCTTTTTGCAAGAAATTGGAGTCAGTGTGTGATCATAATCTTAGATATTTGACTGAATCGTGTATAATTTATTTTTCAAATAAAGTATTTTGACCTTTATTAGCTAAGTTACGCAAAATATCTATTGTGATAAGACAATCAAAACACTTTGTTTCTAATCGCAGAAGACAAAGCAAAGCAAAACAAAGAGGATTATGTGTTTTTCGTGTATGTCAAGTGAGACCAAACGTATGTCCGCCTTTCTCAGTAACCTTCTAATCGAAACAAAGCAACGCCTAAAAGACTAACAAGGCACCCAAGACACCCAAAGCAATGAGCCAATGACTGCACATCATCACTAAATAAAATTTCAACACCAAATGATGCATGGTAAATCACTTTGAGAGCTTTCAAGTTTCAACTACCTTAACTTAGGATAAACAGTCTTCGATCTCTTTATCTATGATGCGTAAAAAATAATAAAGCGTGTAATTTCTATCAAGTCTTGGTAAATATAGAAGTAGTATATAAGAGCGCCATGCATATGCCATGAACATGTATGATATTTTATTATATGCTAATTCGAACGACATAAATCTTACCTTTTCACTTACGTTATGCCATAAAAAATAAATATACACCATATGATACATCCTAAGTTCACAGGTCACGTGAGTTGAGGTCCCAACGATAACATAATAATCATCACCTTGTATGATATGATACACACACATTACACGCTCAATGTGTGTATACAAGTTATTTTCCTCTAATCATTTCTACACATCCCGACTTCCACCAACATATTTTAAATTCGAGGTTTTGTAGATGATATTAATTTGTATATATATAATACTCCCTCCGTCTCAAATTATAAGTCCATTTTTGATTTTACAAAGTATTTTTCTTCCGATTTTGACCTTAATTATTTCTTTTCATGTGATATAATATTTGATGAAAAGTATACCAATAAAAATGCATTTATATCACATATCCATTTGTATATTTTATTATATCAACTATTATATAACGCTAAAAGAAATAATTAAATTCAAAGTTGAAATAAAATGACTTTGAAAAAGTCAAAACGGACTTATAATTTGAGTCGGGGGGAGTAGTTACAAATAGTCTTATTTAGTTAGCATCTTAAAAGAAAAAACAATTATGGGTAAAAGGTCAAAGACCCGGTAAATATATTACTCCAAAAATCGTTTAAGTAAAAAGGATATGGGTGAATCCCATATCTCAGCCCGTTATATAGGCGGAAAGCTTACATAACAAGATACTTCCTATTCTCTGTACAAGAAAATAAACCGCTACTCAAAAGATAATATTAGACTCCTACGGAAACAAAATTACTTCCTACCAAGGCCTTGGAGCTTGATACCATACGTGTTATAATAAGCATCCAAATTTTCTGGAAGATCGTAGACCTGATCCGCATAGTCATCATAATCATCTTCATGACCATGACCACTACCAAATAGGTTCATTGACTCATCAAAAGTGTTCACAACCTCTTCTTCATCACTATCGGAGTTAACAATTTTTCCCACCTTAGAGAATGGGTTAAACCTCTTAATAGAAGAAGTAGACGAAAAATCCTTTTTATTACCTGGATAATCCGCTTTTAATAGGATTACCATCATCATCATCATCATCATCAATAAGAGTAGTTTTCCCATCAATAAGAAGCTTTTCAAACTCCCCAATTTTCTCAATAATAGAGGTAGGACCAACCTCGTTAGCTTCAATTGAATCACTCACAAGCGGTTCTTGTGATACATTATCGGTCTTAAGAGACCCAACCTCATTTGCTTCCATTGTACTACCAGAAACAACTACATCAATAGGAGTTCCACATTCATCAGTATCGATCATATTAAGTGCAGCAAAAGGATTGGATGCAGTAATATTCGTCTCACTCGTACTAGCCACTTCAGTGGCTTTCTTCTTTGTATTATCCTCCTTCTTGGGCTCAGGAGGAAGCGCTTTAGATTGATACCTAAACTTAGGACCCACACCAGGTTTAGTAAAACCTCCCTTACCTGGAACACTTGGACCACCATTCATACCCTTATTCTTGTTATTGACAGTTTGAAAACCATCATTAACACTCTGTTTAGGCTGAGTAGGAGGTGTAACAGATTTAGGACATTCAAGCAGCGTATGACCAAAAAGCTTACACGTATCACACCGAGACGGTTTTCATTCGTATTCAACCCGAATCTTTTCAATAGTAGAACATGTCCCATCAAGTAATGGTATCTCAACAGTGATGCTCTTCCTAAGAATCTGATCCGCCTTAACTTCAATCATATTTGTTTCTGGCTTCGTCTCTGTTTATAAGCCGAAAGCTGAAGCTTATATTTTTATAAAACTGTTTAGTAAATTAGTTGGAAAGCTTATTAATATAAGATCACATAAAAATATATCAAATTAAATTCACATTTATTTTCAGCTTAAACCCTTATAAACCCTTTTTTTATGAGCTTACGTTAATGAAGGCTTATTACTAATTTTATAAGCAAATTTATTTTAAAAAATCAAGCCCCTACAAACTCCATTAACCTCGTTGCTAAACATAGGAGATATCTCTACACATGCCAATTCATCTTGTGAACGATACTCCTAGAGTTAACTTAATGTGATAGCGTGCTTGGTAATGAAATAGATCAATAGTTTTTATATGAATAATTAAGGCTAGTCTTGAAATATTACTTTTACGTGGCATTGTGTGTGAAAACCACAAAGAACGTATGATCTAGCTAGTAACATGAATTAAGTAAGGGAATGTCTAACCAATGCCCTAAGGGCATTGGTTAAGATTTGTCCTTTTGTGGTTTATAATACTCCCTCCGTCTCAAAATTATTGTCAGGAGACAAAAAACACAAAGTTTAATAAAAGTGGGACCACTACAATTGTCAACCACTCATATAGAATATTCTTTCACTAAATGCTTTTTTTCTTACTAAAAATGGAAATTGGACAATTTTTTTGAGACATCCTAAAAAGGAAATTTGGACAATTAAATTGAGACGGAGGTAGTAACTATTTATGTGGGTCCTTCGTCTAAATATGTAATTATGTGTCAACTATAAGGACTATTTGTGTAACTAAAAACCACAAAAGACAAATCTTAACCAATGCCCTTAGGGCATTGGTTAGACATTCCCATTAAGTAATTATGATCGAATGTTGTACAAAAAAAATGTGGTGCTACTGTTCAAGCATGTGAGGCTATGCAAAGGTTTTGGCTACGGATGTCCTTTTGGCAAGTAATTGATCACTCTTTATCTTACATTTTTCCTTTTCAACTACTAAATTTAATGCCAATGATCCGCTAGCACAGCGGTGAGGCACTAGGGAGTTTTCCCCATGGGCCCAGGTTCGAAACCCACCAAGTGTGGGGAACGGCCTGGATTAAAATCCCATCCCCTAGGGGGTGATATGGGGTGCCTATGGTGACGTTATGTCGTGGTTTCTTCCTGGCAGCTGGCCCAGAGTGATTGTGGCGGGATCCGTCAGACAACCGTTCACCGCTCTGGGTTGGCCCCCTCCATGTCATGGGGGTGGGTTGATTCAGCATTATGAAAGATGTATCAACTGTCAAAAAAAAAAAAAAAACTACTAAATTTAATGTCAAATTTTGTCTCATCATATACTCATAAGATCTTTATTATTCAATGAATCTCTATATTGTGTGACATAACATCAAATGCTGTAGGCTACTGCAATTAAAAGCGAACTATTGAGTTTTATTTTTCATTATGTACTATACTAGCTAGCTAGGTCAATAAAAACTATCGTCTATCCTGTGCACACTGTCGCGACACAGTGTCTTTGATATCAGGTACAAATCTACAGTGAACACTGGCTTGCTGGTATTAATCCTTTAACAGAGCTGAATAAATACGAGTATATTGAAATGTGTAAATTTGCGTTTGTGTCAAATCAGCGTTATCTCAGCATTTTACATTTCACATTCACACAGCAAAAATACCATCTTTGGAGTCGCTCAAGTTGTTTGCGTGCCGTTTCGCAGTTTTTGCACATACACGCTTGACAATCTTTTTGAAACGTAAACAATTATGAAAATCAGACAAAAATATTTAAAATGCGTTGTATGTCCATTTTGTTTCTAAAACCTTTATTATTATTTTTGAAATATTCATATGAATTATATTTGAGGTGACTTAAAACTACATGAAATGGGTCATATAACACATGCATAACCATAATCTGTCCATATTTTGTTTCTTGAATTATTATAAATTATTACACCATGCACTCATTATATTATATATGCACCACCATTAAATTTCATTTCCTTCAAGCCCTACACACGCTCTACCTTTGACATATATTACCCCATGCCAGCATATTATAAGGAGAATTTTAAGTAAAAATTAGAGGTGCCAAAATGTGCCAAAAAGCAAAAAGATGAGATAAATGGGCATTTTTTTTAAAAGATTTTGGCACATTTAGCCCTATATTTTTTTTTTAAAATGGGCACATATAGCCCATTGAAAACTTAAATGGGCACTAACGGACACATATTTTTTTTTTTCTACATTACGATCGTTTTAAAGATTTTTTTTATATAATATACTTAAGTTTTTTAATATACGTAAGATACTACGTTTAAGAAATTTATTTCGTCATTTTAGGTATTTTATTAAGCGATTTGTATAACATGTGCCCGTTTAGCCCGTGCCCATTTAAGCCCGTGCCCATTATAGCCCGTGCCCGTTTAGCCCGTGCCTGTGCCCGCTCGTTTTGCCACCTCTAGTAAAAATTGAGTGGAAATTAGTAAACATGCATGTGTCAACAGAATAGAAGCAACTATATATGATTAATTCAGGTACCTTTAAAACATGAAGATAAGTTAATTAAATAGGAATTAGAACAAGGATTGAGACATAATAATGAGGCTAGGTTTGATTTGTTTTTCATTCATTCATTCTACTTGTGATGGACAAAGCAACTTTGAGTGAGAATTAAGGTTTGTCATAAACCCCACATGACATGCAACCTACTACAATTATTTCCTCCAAATAAAACTTGCATTTAATTTTCAAGTGTCTTTGCTTGTTCTTTTGATATTAAAAAAAATCGAAAAGAATTATGTTTCTTCTCATGCATGGGCATATGCTTTTATTAAAACAATAAGGAAAATATCCACTGAAAAGTGTAAAAGGGACCTAAGAGGATGGGAGTGATATGCAGGGACGGAATCAGGATACGTCCCGGGAGTCTCGAGATGCCCTTGAAATTCTGTAGTGTAGTAATTTTTGTAAAAAAATCTCGATTTTTCTAAAATACACCTTGTTCATAAAATTGTGTTCTTCATTTTGTATAATTTTTCGTAAATGCATCTAGTCAAATTGTGTCATGGTTCCATCCTTGGTGATATGTATTATATGTCGAAAATCAGTAAATCATATACACAACACGTGCAAAGTTATATTCACAGAACGTTTATAATTAATTTAGTTAACAACAAATGCAAAGTTGTTTTGATGTTAGGTTCGATTTATATCAGATATGGGTGCACATATTTGGTTAGATGTCAAAAGGTTAATAACTCGTAACTCGAACTAACTCACAATCGGCTGCTTTTTTCTTAATTTGAGTGCATATCATTTGGTACTGTAAATGCATAATGCTCAACAAAATATCATCAATGTTTTGTTTAACAACATGACAACGTAGCCAGTGACGGAGCTTGGATAATTTTTCTAGAAGGGACGAAGGGAAATTCATAAAACTTAAGAGGGTCAAATCAGAATTTTTTTAAAAAGTTTAAGGTTTATAACATAAGTAATGTATTAGTGCAAGGGTACATAATGCAAATATGTAAATCCTGGGAGGCCATGACCTTTCTTAGTCTTCACATGGCTCCGATTATGAACGTAGCAAACAAAGAAGCAAACAAGTAATTGCAGCAACAACATGTTGGTTTCTTTGGAAGTATCCTAATTCGGTCACATTAAACTCTCAACGCATGCAGAAATCTGATTTATTTGATAATATTCATTTTTGTTCATTTTCTAGATTAAATTGTAAAGATTTTAAATGTTTAGTTTGGCCTGATTGGCTCAACAAATCGATATTTTTTTAGATTCTTGCTAGTTTTTATTTATACAATCGTTGTTCCAAAAAAAACCAAATAAGTTAGTCTATCGAACAATATACATACACTGATCACCTGATAATTTGATATTAATTTTGTGATATTTGGTACTCCTTTATATAGATTCTGACTTCGTCATTGGTTGAAATTATGCTCCAACAACAAAGGACAAGTTACATTTTCTTGTCGAGGGTTAAACTAAAAATCACCACTTTAAGCTTTTATGCCATTAAGATACTTAAAAAGTTAAAACAACTATACCTACATCAAAAAGTTGATTTCATTCTTATTACCTTTTAATCATCTTTTGGATATGATTTAAGAAAATTAATGTGGTCAATTATCGGTGATAGGGGTTAATTTGACTTTATAAAGGAGCTTTAAGAAGTCGTAAATTTATGCCAAGGGAATTCAATGAAAGTGATATGATGATGCAAAAGCTCTTTTGGTATGGGGCATGAGTTGGACACCATATTAACCATGAATTTGGATCACACAATCTTACAATCAATTCACTTCCTACCAACATTATATTTTCCATACAAGAGACAAAGACATTTCAAGTCCAATTTCGTTAACGATTCTTTAAGCTTAAAGTCAACTTTGGAGTTTTAGTTAAAGAACGTAGTATCTTACCCTAAGTGTTACTACTTACTAGAGTGAAGTCTGTAAAAACCGTTTGTGCGGTTTGTTCAAATTGGGTAGTGACGAAGCTTGACAGGTTTTTCTAGGAAGGCCAAATGTTAGAAATTTCTTATACCATATGATAAAAATATATTAAGAGACACAAATTGTGGGAGGGCTATAACCCCTTTTGGTCTCCACATAGCTCCGCTCAAGGAATTTGAGAGTGTTGTTTTTAAATTTCTTAAAGTACAAACATAGTTCAAGTGAGAAACTTTTAGTTTCATATTGTTTTTGACTAAACTGAATTGACTAACATACCTTAAGTGAGAACTAGAAGGGATGAAGATAACGGTCTTTTAGTCATTACAATTTGGTCAGAGACAATTCATAAACTGAAAGTTGATTGCAGTGACTAAGTTTGTATTTTTGAGGTTTTAGCTACGATGTTTGCAAGTTGAACAAGCTAAAAAGAGAGATTTTGCAATTTACTCTTGTTATTATTAGTGACAGAGCTCGAACGATTTTATTAAAAGAGCCGAAATCATTTTATTTCACTTTGGAGGGGCTAAACTTTAAAAATATTCTAATCGAAATTTATTTCATGTACAAAATAAACTAGAACTTTATATAAAAGTCAAATATTGGGAGGGCCCAAACCGGCAAACCCCTCCTAGCCCTCGTTATCCTCCGTCCATGGTTTACCGGTCCATGGTTTACTACGATGAAGCAAAGATATGAAAACGAAAAGCTACATAATGCCACCTTGAATCATGAAAAACAAAGAAAACAATGCCTAACATAACTTGTCATTACATAACAATTTACATGTTCTTTCGTTGTTAATACCTCAAATTTGCATTAGTAGTTATTAAATTCAAATATCTTACTAGAGTACTTTATAATAACAAAATGAATTTTTTAAAAACAATGTAAAGTAAGTCCACGTCCACTACTGCAATTTCTCATTACTTTCGGCCTTTATAGTCTAACAACCACGTTCTTTGTGACAATCCGGTCGGGTGGCCCGCCCCGACCCGCATGCTAATAAAAAAACTCTTTCTTACTGACTGACTGGTCAAATAAATATCGCCCCGTACCGCAAATCACGCCTGCTCGTGTGAACCTTTTTTAAAATAACCTTTTAACATAATTTTTACTTTTTACAACGGTTAAACACTGACTAACAAGAAACTTATCAGTAACAAAGAAATATCACTTGTATTATTATTATTCTTCCAAACATGAACAACTCACTCAACTCTTCGTTTTACGAAGACGAAACATAGGTTAAAAATAAAATGAAATAAAATCATTCTAGTTAATATATAGCTTACTATTACGATAGTATTAACGACTAGTAGTATAGCGTCGTTTTACAAAAACTACTATCATTCGTGCAAAATTTGTTGGGTCGAATAAAACGACCCAAATGAAATGATATGACCAGGTGTTTAGAAACACCCGGTCATTAGAACATCGGCCGGGGGGAAGTCCCCTGTAATGTCTTGGAAATAGTCATCGACTTTTAGCATTGAGGAGGATGTAACATCAAGCATCATTTCGTTACACATACTAAAGTCTTGGTCCCATAAGGTGTTGTTGTTGTTATTAGCATTCGTACACCATATCTGAGGGTCATCGAATGGTATCGATGAGAAATTATCTTCCGTTGCGTATTCTGATGACAAGGAATTAACATACTCTGACGACGGGGCTTGGTCTTCAACACGGATCGGGTCAGGTATATCAAACTCGTCAATAGGCGAGTACTTTAAAAACGGCGAATCATCATCATCGTCATCGAACTGAACCGGGTCCGATATAGGAAAATCAAACAGATTATCCAAAAATGGTACATCCATTTCAAGATGATCACTTACAAAATCACCAAAATAACCCGAATCATTAATATCTTGAACCCCGTTGTTATCAGACTGACACTCCTCGGCTTCTGCTTCCTTAACCGGTTCGAGGCCTTCTTTAGAGATGGACTCGGTCTCGAACCGTAAAACAGAAGTCGGGGAGGGTAAGTTATTAGACTCATCCCCGGAGTCATATCCCGAACTAGACGGGATATTGACATCCGGGGCCTTAGTAGGGGGTGTGACAAAATTAGTCAAAGCATCGGGGCCACGTAATTTAATAGCAGCATTGTCGTACACCATGGCAGCTTCTTCAGCAGTATCATAAGTACCCAACCAAAGCCTTACACGTCTCGCAGGGTCCCTTATCTCAGCAGCCCATTTACCCCAAGGCCTTTGTCGTACTCCTCGGAACTTCCGAACACCTCCTACCATAACAACCGCAGCTGCACCTTTTTGTTTTGAACCTATCTTTTTGCCCCGACCATTTACACCAACCTTAACCTGTTGTTGTGTTGAAGTTGTCGGACAAGGTTTGTTAAAACTGGTCCGGATATTAACCTCGTTAACATACTTTTTGACACGTCGTCTTCCAAAGAGCTCATCCTCGTCATCACTAGATGAGTCAGTAGCATCTGGATCAGTCATTGATATCCTTACAACTTTAGGTAACAAAGTTGTTTTTTGATGTCGGTTCTTGGACAAGTTAACCATTGTTGTTGTAACGTTTTTGTGTTGGGTGTATTTGATAGGACGTAACATATCGTAACTATCCATTTTTTGTTTTTTTTTTACATACAAGTATATTTAACTCGATCAAAAGAGCATCAAAAAGAAAGCTTGAGCCAGAATATATATGAAAAAACGAATTTCAAAAAGATCTAAGATAGACCCTTAAAAGGAAAAGGTGATGGATGGAAGGTTAAAAGATATATGGTTCTTTTATAAGATGTTCTTGTTGATGAAGGTGTTGTGAAAATGTGTTTTGTAACAGTGAATATAAGTGAGAGAGAATGTGAAAGAGGAGAAGAAGACCAAAGGAATGAATGAAATATAGAAGTTGAAGTGACCATTGAATTGAATGGCAATTTACAGTTTTATAGGATCCGACTCTCACCGGACCCATTTTAGAAACACAATTATTTTATTACTTTATTTATTTATTATTATTATTAATCTACTTTTTAAGAAACGCAATTATCTTAAATAGAAACAAACTTTCATTTTTACTTACTATGGTTAACAATAATGTAAATGATGTTACTATTGTTGGAAAAAAGTAAAAGTTTATTTTGTTGCAAGTATTACTAAAATAACACATATTTTGTTGCTGAAATGATTTGGAGTATATGTAATCACGTTTAGGGAGGGAGGAGTGGAAATTTACTACCCTAATACCCTGAGGGTGTCACATCACCTCTATTCAATAAAAACCTTCCACCTCAAAACTACCCCAATACTACCCTAACACTACCCTAACTAGACGGAGTGATACCCGATCCTACCCTAACACTAAATTTCATAAAAAGACAAAAAAAAAAGAAGAGAACAAAGCTAAAATAGTTCGGGTTCCGAACTCGAATTCTTCCAAAATTTCAAGTACCCTAAGGGGTGGGAACGGTGTAGCCGCTAGGGTACTTGAGCTCGATGGTGAAAATTTCGTCCACTCCGTCCTACCTTATAGTGCTAACTGTTTACCAAATGATTTCTGGCCTTGCATTAATCTTGAGTTTTTCATAACCAAATGATTTTGGTTTAATTTTTTTTCTCTAAATAATAGTGTGAAATAGTTGTCATCAAATTAACCTTTTTGGAGAATATGTGATAAATTGTTTATCTATACTACGGCTATATTTGGCACGGAGCTTTTTGAAATTTTTGAAGCGATAAATTGTGAGCAATGAGTTTTTTGATCTTTGTTGTTTGTTTGGAAAATGAGCGGTGAGCTCTGTTATTTTATGAATGCTCATTTTTGCAATATTTTTTAAAAAGATGTGAGTGGTGAGTTGTATCTACTGCTCACAGCTTACTGCTACTTTTACTAAACATACTTTCATATAAAAATAAAAACGCGTATGTTTAAAACTTAAAAACTAATACTAAATTATCTTTATTTATAAAAGTTAATGTAATACATTAAATATTTAATTTATTAACTTTTCTTCGCTGTCACTTTCGTCACATCCATATGTATATACTTAAAAATTTTGCCAAAAAAAATTAACGTCATATTTCGTCGTCGCTTTGCGCTAGTAACAGTATAGTCGTAAATAAAATGTGCACGAGCAAAGAAAAAAACTAAAAAGAGTACATAAGCTATGATAGAGAGAATAATATACAAGTAAAGGTGCTTTCTATTTTTTATTTTTTTGTGATTAAAAAAAAATATCTAAGAAAAGTTAGGCAAAGTGACCGGAAAAGAAAGATTCCGGTTGGTGCGCGGCATATCGATGATGGTGAGACAATGGTCCAATGAGTGAACTGGAAGCATTGCTGACTCAGCTCAACCTCCTCGTATGTCGTGAACCTAGTCACGTGACCACCCAAGATGCTCGCCTAAGTTAAAATCATGCATGTCGGTCAAATTTTTATCATTTGACCACTTTTAATTTTTTTTAACCCTCCTCCTTCACTTTTATTACTCCTTCCGTCTCATATTAACTGTACAGTTTGACTTTTCAAAGTCTTTCTTTTTCAACTTTGACCTTAAATATTTTTATTTGTGTTATATAATACTTGATGCAAAATATATGAATAGAATGGGGTTTAAATGTATTTTCATTGATATAACTTTCATCAAGTATTATATAACACAAACAAAAATATATAAGGTCAAAGTTGACAAATAAAGACTTAAAAAAATCAAACAGGACAGTCAATATGAGACGGGGTAGTATTTTTTCACTAATTAATCAATCTTTTTATTTAGTACGAAGTATTTATTAGCAGTAAATGTTTTGGACTCATTCTTGGTAACTACTCCCTCCGTCCCCCTCCGTCTCATATTTATTGTCCATATTTCCTATTATGAATGTCTCAAATTAATTGTCCACTTTCCTATTTTAGTAAGAAAAAAAGAATATAATGAGGGGATATTCTATTTGAGTGGTTGAGAGTTATAGTGGTCCCGCTTTTATTAATCTTTGTGCTTTTTGTCCCCTGACAATAATTTTGAGACGGAGGGAGTATATTTATACCTCCAACCGTACATTCCATTTTGCATTTAATACATATTTCTTTTTTTACTATTACCGATACCCGAAGATAATTATAAATCGGATACAACTAGCAAAAATATTTTTATGGTTATAAAAATTCAATTAAAATAACTTTTACAGCAACTAGTAATAACGTGGGTAACCTCGTATCCGGGGCCATATATAATTCGATTATGTACGTCTCTGGGTTTAACTCTGTTTCTCGTATTACTTTCTTCGAGATAGCAATTTCTTATTTTTTACCCACCAACTACTACTATTTAGGATTGTTTTGCATTTCAAAAAGTTCATATATAAGGCATAAATAAGGCTTGTACGTTGTCAAACATTAAATATCTTAGAGAAATAATACGTTCATTTTAATGTTTAGTTACCTATAAAGTTTTTGTTGCCAATTTATTGATATTTTAACGGTAGGTTTTACTAAAATTCATTTCAAATGTTTAGGCACCTATAGATATTGGTAAAGTTTTAGTAAAATTCATTTCTAATGTTTAGGCATATTTATTTTATTTTTTTTAAAGAATATTGTCTACCTAGGTTATTACTTATTAGCTAGTGAAAGATTTTCTTTCAATTAAAATATTAGGTTGGAATATTAATGAAAAGTCCTTTTTTAATCCAGAAAGTAATTAGCAAATAGTTATATCATTCACATTTTGAAACAAATATTTTTAACATTACCTTTTTCATATATATAATAAAGTGGTAAAGTAAATTTCCCTATAAAGAAGAAAATGCTTTCGATATATACTTCTTTTACGAAATATTCCCACAAAACTTGCACCTTTTTTAGAAACGTTTTCAAAAAGGAAAACACGAGCAATGACATATTCTATATTCTGCTCGATTTCCATACTCTCAAGTCTTCATTTGGCATATTAATAGTTACTCCGTATGTATAGTAAAAACGGAAGTGATTTTCCTTGTTCAGCTTACTCGGGGAAGGCAAGCATTTTTTGACTCAGATGTACACGGCTTCACCGGGTTAATCCTTACTTCATTTCCGACCCTTCTCTGGCCACCTCCAAATGTACAGACCTAGCGAACGAGGTTTGAACCATTGACATTGTTTGAGAGCCAAGAACCTTACCACTAGGCTATTTAATGGTGGTTAATCGAATTTTCTTGTTGCACACATTATAATTTTAAGTAAAAATAATTTGCATGCACTTGGAATTATGGTGAATTACAACTTAGAAAAGAATATATATTGGTAAGCTTATAATACAATTAGCTTATACTCCACAAAAACGTGTTGATTGACGGAAACACCCTTACCACAGGTACTTTTTGGCAACAGTCATTGTCCATCATATAAGGAATAGCTCTGGCCACTCTCCTGACCTAGTGGTTGCAATTAGCTTCTATATATAAGCTGGTGGTCAAAGCAAAGGTGGTTGCAAATCAGAAAAACAAAAACGTAAACATTCTTGAAAACAATATAAGAAACAAATATTGCCGCCTAATGCATAATTTGTATCCTCAAATTCGTTATTTTCCTTTAGTGGAGTGTTGCCGTACACGTCATCCTATAGGTAGGAAAATGTCAAGCAAAATTTGAATATTTGGAGTTGCCGTTTATATTTTGGTTTGCCTATCACCTGCTTGTGTAAATCATTATTATAGCCGTTTATATAATTAAAACTATAAGTCGTTTTATTAACCAAATTAAGCCGTTTTAATGACTTGGACGTTGTAGTTTGTTTGCAACCTCTTTGCATGCATCAACGTAAAATATGCCTTCAATTTCTTCACGTACAATCTTCCCATGCACATTTTCTTTCTCATTCTTGCTTTTATAGCTTTAAGTACAGCTGTAATCGAGTCAAGCCGAGCTCAAGCTTGAGCTCAGTTAAAAAATTATGAGGTATGCTTAAGCTTGATAGTTTGACGAACTTAAATCTATATATAATCATTAAAATTATGTTTTACTCGACTTTGATCTAATAACTAAATGAGCATGAAAATTATAACATGTATAGGTAAGTTATGAGTGGTGGCTTTAAGCACACGTACAAAAAACATATTTTAAGTTATAACAATTTTTACTTTATCATACCACTTTCTTGCACATGCAATTGTAGAAACAAATATTCGACAAAAAAGATAAGAGCAAGAGGTGTTAGAACTGAGAACAATTCGTTAACTCATCTCAATGACTTGAAAATTTGAAGTGTTCTTTATCTACGACGCTACTTTAATGACCGTTCCTTCTGTTCCTAGCTAATTAAGCTGTGCTAAACTGTCCCAAAACATACAAATTAAAGAAATAGGAAGTAAAATTCAAAAACGTGTTGTGTTTGAATCGAAATGAAGCTTGATCAGTTTGTGTGTGGATTGTTGAAGTTAAAATGCAAGTTGTATTAGTCTTAAGTCTTGGAATTTGGCCCCATTGCCATTGAGCCAAGTGAATTCTTAACAAAACATTTTAAATGCATAAGACAAGTAATGCAAGTACATAGAGCTCGACAAATTTATTAAAAAAATACAGTTAGTCTTTGATTTGTATTTGGTTATATGTACTTGATGCTTTGCGATATTTTGTGATAGTAAAAGTCAGAATTATAATTTCACAAAGATCAAGATTAAGATTTTTCAAGTCAATAAAATTTATTTTTCACCAAGTTCTAGATGATGTTCCACCCTTGATTCCAGCTTTCACCACCTATGCTCTATGTATCTTATACTCCAGTTTTCCACACACATGCATGCATTCAAAAGCTGTACGTTGTGCTTCTAAATCTAGACTTTGCTAGCTCACTGAATTTACCAATATACCCTCATGTTAACATGCACATGAAGCAAAGATTTTTATGCAAGGTTATAAATAACTCGAGGCGTGACGTGTCGACATAAAAATATAAAAATGTTTATATATTTATATCATATTTCACATATATCGCGACATAAAACGTGACGTGACATCAAGCCTCACGTTTTTACGGAGTTTTTGCGCGTCTTTTAGAACTTTTTTTTTTTCTTTTTTTTTTGTCATCTCTTGACCAAGAGTGTTTTCATGAATTAAGGTTAGTCATAATGTCATATCATGTATCAAACGATTGCTTTTGGATAAGTTGAAAAAATCTTTTTTTTTTTTTAGGCGAGGGATTGAACTTTACTTTTTGCAAAATGGTCGGAGATTTTCTGGAAGTCTTTCTACTATATATTCGGTAGGTAATGCTGTCTACGTCTCATCTCCTTCATACCTCGTAAAATACGGGATTGGGGTACTGCTGATTTTCATATCATGTATCAAAATTACGTAATGTGCATAACATATACGTATATCCTTGGATGCGTTCCTTATTATTGTGAAAATTGCTTCCAAATAGATAAAAGAAAATTATGATATAAACATCCCTTCAAGCTTTACCTAAGATCATTGATCAAGAAAGTTATATTACATATCGTGGCTCGTTAATTTCAACAGTATCAGTAATTTTATTGTGTTGATTTTTAATTTCTTTGTCTAATTAGTGTATAGAAAATTGTAAAACACTTCAAGGTAATTTACGGGAAAAAGGAATAAAAAAACATTTACACATACGATGCCTTTTCACTTTGTTCAAGTAAAAAGTTAATTAAGCTTTTCTCTTTCCAATAAAGATTTTGTTTTGCATGTATGTTTAAGACATAAGAAAGCAGCCAACAGCAAATTTGCCCAATTGAATTGCTTATGACTTCCCAATTTTTAAAAATTCCTATATAGAGTATAGACATTATCTATATAAAACCAATGTAGAAATATGTGAATTTTCAGGCTACCAAGACTTACCTTGTATTTTGCTTATTCTTTGTATCTGCTTTGTTTATTTGTTACAAGTACATATAAATCCACCAAGTTTGTTTTAACACAATGAATGTGATACAAGAAAGTTTTACTAACACTTAATGCTTTGAACCAAGGTTGTCAAGATCGGGATCCTACCCAGGATCGTTTTCGTCTTTGCAAGATCGTGATCGCGCGTAAGATCGGATCGGGATCTTAAGATCCTACTCTAATGTTATTTCTTAATAATTTATGTAATTTTATACAAATCTACAAATTCTAATACATTATAACCATAAAATACTATAAATGTTTCATATAAATGTTGTCCTAAATTATGATTATAAAATGTTTAAAAAGATTAGCATGTTGTTTTTTGAATTTTACAAACAAACAACCCATAAATTTGTAGTTTTTTAGTTTGTAATCCGAGAAAAGTAAGATCGGATCGGATTAGATCGTAAGATCGTATGGTAAAGATCGGGATCCTATAAGATCTTAAGCCTGCAAATATCCTATGTAAGATCCGGATCGTTTTTGCGTTGCAGTATCGTAAAATCGCAAGATCCTAAGATCAGAATCGGGATCCTGACAACTATGCTTTGAACACAATCATCTTTTATATAATAAAGTAATTACGTTATTTCGGAGTGATTTTGTCAATTCATTTTTATTGAAAAAAACAATTGGGCCAATAGGAGAGCTCGATTTTGTCCCGTAAGCAAAATCGTGTGGTGTGATTGATTAATAAAAGTCCAAATTAAATTGATTTTGGTTAAACTTTAATAAATTTGTGGAGAAATTTGATTGATAAAAAAACACATAAAAATATATGTGTCAAATTTGTGAAAAACAAAAACTTAAAAAAAGAGAGGGTAATTAATAAAACTTTAGTGGTAGAATTTTCAAAAATTATATAGAGTTAAGTGTAACATTATAAAACTTCATGTTTTTTAATAATTTTGGATTATAAATAATTACCCCCTTATATTTTATATCTTAAAAAATATAATGTATATTTTGTTTTAAAATAACAACATATAAATTTGCATAAGATTATAAGTATCATTTTTTTTTTACTATATGCGTTCAATAAAGACTAATTTATTTCATTTTCAAAAGTTTAACTTATGTGGACACGAATTTACATTTTAAATACAGCTAAATTAATGTAAATGGGAATATAATTATCAAATTCTAAGCACGGGTTACTTTAATATAAAAATAAATATACGCGATTGTATTTATAAGAATAACTCATGTAATTCTTATTTATTTCTATAAGGATATCTAGAAAAAATATTTTTAAAAAACTTTATGGAATATACTTTAACTATATCAACGCTCATTATATGCTATTAAACTTGCATCATGTATACAACATAATATCAGTAGTGAAATTTAAATAACAACATCAATTTTGTCAGCTAAATAAAATTAAATCTTGAGTCACCTAACATAAATTTTTACAAATATTTTACCAAATTATAATGGATATTAATGCATAATGAAAATCTCATGCTTAAGTATTAGTTGTACTTATATCACAATTTTTATGGGCAAATTCTTATATATGTATATACCGAACTAAAATGTTAAAATAAATTTGATTTATGTGTAAACTTCGTGCGGGCACGAAACTTATAACTGTATAATTATATGCAATTACCTTTAAAAACACAATATTCAGTATGAATACAGAATAATTTTTTTTTTGTCAAAACCCCGTGCACGCACGGGTATTATAACTAGTTGTAGTGTAGTAAAAATACGTATTAAACTGTTGATTGAACACACTATTATACTTAGATGAAGACGAAATTGCAACTAATAATCTAAGAAAAATAAGGTAAATATGAGTATTACTAGGGTTTTAGAGGTAGGCTCGAAACGAGTTGTTGATGGGTTGATAAACGAGTTGAGAATGGGTTGAGTGTCATTGCCACTAGATTCGGACCAAAGGGCTTTGGCTAAGTTGGTGCCAAAAGAAATCTGGGGTGAGGGTATTTCGCAAATTAAAACTTTTATTGTGGATTGCCATTAGATTGGGTACACCAATCATGCTCGATTCTTATATGAACACTATGTCTTTAGACTCTTGGGGTCGTTTGGATTTTGCGCGTGCATTAATTGACATAAGGGTTGATTGTCATCTCAAATATATTATGATGATTGTTATTTCTTACGTTGAGGGTTCGGGTTCTTATATCCATACTATTAAGGTAGAATATGAGTGAAAACCACCACGATGTGATAGTTGTTTGGTTTTTGGTTACGATGATAGTCAATGCTCTATACGTGTTGTTTCTGAATCTGGTGCGAACTTAGGACCTGATTTGAGGAGGCAAAATCGTCAAAGTCATACAAAGTAAATTTCTGCCCAAAATAATGGGTTCCAAGTGGTACAAAACCGTAAAACTATCGGTAAGCAACATGCTAGGACAATGGGTTTTAAACCTAAGACATTTGTGTATCGTCTTCTATCTACTCCGAGTGGGTCTGGGACGTCAAAAAAGCAAGGAGTGATGGAAAAAATAGGGCCACGAATTTGAAAAATGATATCACTTATATGGCCTCGAGTCCTAATAATAAGACACGTGACTTCGGATGATGTAAACCTTGTTACTCTTAAAAATTCGTTTGAAGCGTTGAAGGAAAATTACATGATATTGATGAATATGAGTACTTCAACTTTCTGAAAATGTTGGTAATACCCTCAAGGATGTGGAAGTGATAGTGATGTTGATGAGGTTTACGATGAGACTGCTCAATTCACAGCTAGTGGAGGCGCAAATGATGCAAGTATATAAGAGGACGAAGATTATGACATATTTGACTTTGAAGGTTTAACAAAAGAACAACTGGCATTTTGTGATGCAATATTAATCTTTGTGGTTGAATTAGAAGATACCCCCTCCGTCCCATATTAAATGTCGGGTTTGAATTTTCTAAGTCTTTCTTTCTTAACTTTGACCATATGTATTTTTGGTTGTGTTATATAATATTTGATGCAAAATATATGAATAGATTGAGTTTTAAATGTATTTCCACTACATCTTATTTTTATCTAATACTATATAACACAAGCAAAAATATTTAAGGTCAAAGTTATAAAAGAAAGACTTGAAAAGTCAAACCTGGACATTTAATATGGGACGGAGGGAGTAGTTTATATTTGATGTATTTATGAGTCAAATTTAAGCTATTATTTAGTGGTTTTTTTCTTTGATAGGAGTAGTTATATATTGTTATATATGTTTTACCACCTATGTAACGGACTGAGATGTGAGATTAACTCACATTCGATGTAATTAACTGTTTTTTGGAGTAATATATTTACCGGTTAATACCCTTTACCCACAAAAAAACTAAGGCGCAAAATATGGTTACTCATCTTGCGTAGGGGATGTTGATTTCGTCACAAGTAGTTAAGGGTTCAAATATCGCTTGATATGCAGGGGTGAAGGCAATGGGGGGACTAGTAATGGGAGGACTAGTGGGTGTTAGGCCTCTCCCAACTAGCCTAATAAGTCCACTATAATATATCCCGAAAGCCATTAAGAATAGGAACAATCGACCCCTACTAATATTACCGATTTAATATTGCGCTTTTTTGATAAAAACATTGTAACTGCTGTAATTTAAGAGTCAAGAAGACGAGGAGTGTAACAAGTGAATAAACCGATCAAAAGAATTATATATATTTTGTAGGTTAGTTCATGAAACAAAGAATTTGAAGATGGTGATACGATGTCGAGGAAAACTCATTCAACTACAAACTTTATTTGGTCAAATGTTCCCCTTGATGTTCTAGGTACTGTTACGTCCATAGCCTCCACATATGACACATGTTTAGCAATCAGGAATCATAAATTAACTACGAAAGAGGTAATCTATCTTTTTATTAGAAGTAAGGAGGCCAAATGCTAATCGCTAAGTTGCTAACGATTATTGAAATTCTTACCAAGATTGATTAAGGCATTGTATTAGTGTAAATGCACGTGTTTCATTAATTTATTAGACATTTCGCTCTTCGTTTACTTTTTTAGATTTTCATGCTTTGATTATACTTTTTTTTTTTTTTTTTTTTGAACGGCGATTCTTTATAACTTACACTATCTATCTCACAAATTTTATTTCACATGCTTTCAACGAGACTTAGACCCACAACTTCTAGGCTGATGGGTCACTCACATACCGCTGGCCAAGTGGCTTTTGATATATTGGTTAGAATTATATCGTTATCATTCTATTATTCCACAAAAAATGTGTAGATTGACGGGAACACCCTGACCCCAGATGCCTTTTGGCACCAGCCATTTGTTCACCTCACAAGGAATCATGGCTCCGCCCATGTGGATATGTACATTTTAAGTTGGTCAAAGAATGATTGGACTATGATCTCGGGATTAACTTAACGAGGCCTCATACATATGAATAAAAAATGCTCGCCCTTCACAGATAACTTGAATAAGAAAAAAGCTCATCGATTTACCCATTAATTTACCAGTTTGCAATTTAAGTACCATTAGTCTTCTTTGTATGTTGATTTTTAGAATATTAGTTTTTTTTTTTTTTTTTGAGCAAAGATTTTTAGAATATTAGTGACAATGTGGTATATATATATTGTTGTGAGCAAAAAAGTAAAAATAAAAAAAGGAAATGGAGAGAATATCGGTTAGAGCAATGATAAAAGATGAGAAAATCGAAGAAGGAAAAACCAAGAATTAATCCCTATGCCAACATTGTATGTAAAATCGAAACTAAGAATTAATCCCCATGTAACAGTAAATAATCCCTAAATAAAAAAATAGGAAAATATATAGATAGTAAAAATGAAAATAAAAAGTAAGTTAATTAGGGGTTCAAGATCCATTGTGAAAAGAAGGGCCAAGTTGCAGAAGGAGCACCAACACACAGTGGGGTTTATTACTCCCTCCGTCTCAATTTAATTGTCTGGAGAGAAAAATCACAAAGTTTAATAAAAGTGGGGTCACTTTAATTTTCAACCACACAAATAGAATATTCCCTCTTTAGATTCTCTAGTTTTTACTAAAAAAGGAAAGTGGACAATCTTTTTGAGACATCCAAAAATGGAAATATGGACAATTAAATTGAGACGGAGGGAGTATGTTATTATCCTCCAAGAAAGGCTTTTAATTCAGCTCGAATTTTTATGTTATTTTTTTATTCTTTTTACTGAATCCAATGCACATTTACATTTAAACTCGAGGTTAAACAATTAATTTTCATTGTACTATCAAGGGTTAAAATATTACGAGGGTAATCTTTTTAGCAAATGGAGCATAAGCTTCTCTTTGAAGCAAGAGATGTTTGTCTCTCTTCTTTATTTTACTACAGTAATAATTGCTTGTTACCCAAGTTACCATTTTACCTAACTTTCAAACCTCAATGACTGTTTATGTTTTATGGTTGGACACATGATGTCTATTTTTAATACTAACTGGATGCTTGTCTTCTATGATTTCCATTTACTTCATGCATGTTGTATTTTACTTTTACTTGGTTACTTATGCTTGTAGAAGTATTTTCAAACGCATGTTACTGCTATGATCGATCATTTAGCACAATATTACACATCAACTCATATATTTCGAACAAAACGGATTTTTTATTTATTTTTTAGTATATAGTTACTTTGTCACGTAAATACTGTAATATTCTCCCTCATAAAATATAGTCGTAATATATTGAACTTTTTACTTACCATTTTAAAGCTAGTTTTGTTACTTTTTGAACTTGCTTTCAATAAAAGGTTGTAAAAAACCTTATCGTTATTCCAATATTTCTACTAATTTTCATATTATTGGAGGCAAAAGACCCACCAAATGGATGAAGCTGGGATAATCTTAATCGATCAGTGCCATATATTTAGTCATACTGAAAATGGTAAGACATTTAAATGAGCTCAAAACATGGAAACTGGATACTGTTTTTTGCATCCTCTTTAGGGGGGTGGCAACACCACACGGTATGGATTCGGTTTGCAAAGGCATGGCGCGGCATCCCATTGCCACCAATGCGGCATGGCCTAATCGGCATGGATAGCGGCTTCACAAACCGCAACGGCATGGAGAAGAAAAAGGAGGAGCGTGTGGTGTTTTTTTGTGAGGTATGGAATGAAACCATTGCCACTAAAAAACTATGGTGAGGTATGAGATTAGGTGGAATGAAATTATTGGTGGGTTGTGAGGTATGGAATGAAACCATTGACACCCCTTAGTACATAATAAAATGAAATATTTTTTCATGATTCTTTTCTTATTGTTAAACGTGGTTTCACACCTTTATCATGTAAAATTACCTTTGTCAGTTGTCACCTCTAATTACCAATCGAAACGTTAGCCCTAACTAACCAACCAATAGCCAAATTTTCAAATAGGACAGTAATCTAGGTTAGGCTGGAGTAACTAGTAAGTTAGGATATGTTGTGCACGAGTTTTGTGTTAAAAGAAAGCAAATAATGCATGGTTTAGAAATAATATCACGTGATATTATAGAAAGGTATATTGTATATAAACACACTTTGACCAAAAGTGAAGAAGATGTATGGTATTCGTAGATGTAGAGTAGACTAGTGAGTGATATTATAGTATAGTACTTATATAACATTATTTCAGGTCATGGTAATGTTATAGAAGAAAAAGACGGGGTGAATAGAACCGTGACGGAGATTTGTCTGTTGACCTAACGACACCAAAGGACAGGTCTATTGTTGATGTGGGCTCTACCTGCATGCCATGCCACCTTTCCTTTTTAAATTTTGTATGGAAGAACTTTAATTTTTCAGACGTTTTTAACCGGTTACCGGCGCTGTTCACGGCCAACAGTCCACCCTTGCACGTGTTCCCACTTCCACGTGTCTTTTGCGTGTTTTCACACTTTCTATCTTTACCGTTATAGGAGTATATTTTAGGGTTCAGACTAAATATAATGGTCACATTACTAGGACTATATCAATATTTTCTCTTTACAACTTTATTAGACTAATCCTAGTGGTGACAACAACTTCATTAGACTAATGCTAGGGTTTTGTGGTTCGGTTTTATGGGTAAAACTTTAACCGCACCGTATTTTGCGGTTTTTTTAATTTTTTAAAAATCGGTTCATCGTTTTTTGCTTTGGTGCAGTTTTTGTGGTTTGTGGAGCAGTTCTACTCACCTCTACTACTGATGACATCACAAAACATATATTTCATAAAAAAATCAATTAAATAAACACACACACAAACATGCTTACGCAAGTCGGTGATTATTTCGCTCGAGTTCTTGCAAAAACTCAAATATAGACGCATCTCGTATCGAGGGTGTAATGAAGAGATGCAACCTCTTTATTGATCGATCAAAATGAAGACATACATGTAATATTGCTTTATGTGGTAATGAACGGAACGTATATAACCTTTGGACGTTTTTCAGTTTGTACTCGCTACGTGTGTGCTTGTTTTACTTTGTTATTTTGGCTTATAAGCTTGTTATAGAATTTTATATAAAACTATTTAGATCATTAACTTAGAGTTAGGATCAAATAAAAAGAAAAATTAAAATGAGAATGATAAGAAGAAACTACAATCACACATTTTAGATGCATCTATTAAAATATATGCATCTCATTTAAAAATCTTCTTTTTATTTGAAATGTGTAGCTACAAATTCTTCTTATTCTTCTCATTACTGGATCTCTTCCCCATTAATTTAAACGAATTTATTTTTCAAAATATTCATTAGATCATTATAAGCTTAAATAGCTAAATAGACACCCCTTATATACTGTCAAATTATTTCGATTCCCAAGACTAACCGGAGCGGGAGTAACCCACTCACTATTAGAGGCATCAGTCATGGAGTGACCCAAAACGTACTGTCGTTGCACGTGAAATAGAAAAAAAGAATACTTATGATGACCGGCTCACCAAAGATGAGGCTTAAAAATTATGGGCCTCTTCCTTTTATCTTAATGTTTTTTATTTGTTTTGAGAGTTTGTGTGAAATATTTTTATAAAGTGGGTATTTTAATGAAATATGAGAGAAAAGTGATCAAAACGGGGTGAAAGGTGAGAGTGAGTAAAGGAAAATGAGAGAAGAAAGAAAGCTAAAATAACGCTGATATTGATAATAAGAGGGTGATGACCACTCCTTTTAGCCTAAGTACCACAGTTACTAAGAATGTGTATATTTGAACATCATCCAATGGGTTCATGATGTTCGTTAATTCAGAAGAAGAAAACATGATTATCAGATTCAATGCCATTGAAGTTAAGAATAATCAATGTGTTTGGTGTATGTATCCGAAGGACGCGTGTCAAAAGACAAAGGCTACACTTGTTCGAAAGGCATTCATCGAAAGACTGTGCAAGTAAACATTCTCTTATTTACGGGACTCATTTTACCCAACAGTTCGTTCCAAGAACCATACCAGTGCCGCCTATATTGGAAAATGCGGGATATTATCAACCACGTTCTAACGCCTAGCACATAGGCTAGGCATAGCTCTGCTCGCTCCATCCCTATGTTGTCAGCTTGTCAGGTATAGTAGTCAACCTAATTTAATGTAAAACCAAGTACTGATTCTTTACGCATTTACTCTCACATTTATTAGTTAGCCTTTCGGCCTATATCTTTTACTTCATTTCACGCCGAAGCTTGATCTTGAAATCAAAGCTAAGGTAAGTCTAATGTGTGTCTATCATTTGTGTAGGTGCTTGAAAGACGTTATTCATCTAGTCCCAAGAAAAACCTACATGCTCTTTATCCAAGGAGCAATTATTTACTTCTACACAATGAAATAGTAAGAGTAAAAAGAGTTGATATTATATCAGAAATAACATGTTTTAAGTATGATATTAATAATATATACTATCTTTAATAATTCATAGACGTGTATCATAAAGTAGACAACATGTACCTAAACCTCTAAGTTTTGCAAAGGTACAAAGGAACAAATGGAAGTGGGATATGGAAAGGTTTAAACCCAGAAATTGGGGACTTATTTGGTTTACATATATATAA
Source organism: Chrysanthemum makinoi (assembly GCA_910596185.1). Taxonomy (NCBI): domain Eukaryota; kingdom Viridiplantae; phylum Streptophyta; class Magnoliopsida; order Asterales; family Asteraceae; genus Chrysanthemum; species Chrysanthemum makinoi. Next base: position 229,927,958 of record OU343218.1, read on the forward strand.
ATTATAAGATGAAAAATAATTGAATAGCTAGAATATCATATGGTGTTGTTTATATTTGTTTTAATTGTGGAATGTACATGATATATGGTCTTTCTTTTTGGAACCCTGCATATATATTCCACTACCTTTTTAATTATAAATACAACAAATTTGTTAAAAGGCCATTAGTTGAGATGTTATTGTGGATGTTGCATCATTTGTATATGGGCAATTAGCATCCAAACAGTTATGTATGTCTTTTAATTATAAAATGATCGAATCATTCATGTTTTTGTAAGTACACATTATATTGTATTTTTAGGAATATATAAAGATATTGGAAATTATAAAATAGATAATAACTTTATTCAAAACGTATTTTGTCTAACATATTAACGTATGTCTTAGATACTCCTCAAGTATATATGTACTTGTTCACGGGTGATGTCACAATGAACCCTTTTTCCATATTGGTAAAAAAAAAAAAAAAAAAAAAATCTAAAAGGTCTTCAACTTTTAATTAGAACACCTATGTTATAGTACGTCCAATAAAATTGTGCAATCGGTATTTTTAGTTTTAGAGTTAAGTTGCCGCTATAGTTGTATGTATTTCATCTTACAAAAATGGTTGTTTGAATGCAAAAAACTTAATAATCGTGTTTGTCATTTACAAGTAATCTTCACTACTCCCTTCAAACTTATCATTGTTTCCTTGTCATAAATCACCTACATTTACATTTTTTTAAGGGGTATTTGAATATGTATCGTAAAAGTTTTCATCATAATTAGATGATCATTTTCTCAAAGTCAAAAGATAAGTTAATTATATAGTTAGTCCATGTAATGTGTTCTTTCTATCGTAAAGGTTAAAGAAGTTGATTATAATAGCTTCAAATCACAATAACTTTTTTCAAAGATATTTTTATTAATTGTCGCCTTAATCTTTAGTATAATAAAAATATTTTATTTGCACATATGAAAAGTGCACGTTTAATCAAGCAAGAAACGTTCTTTGAAACATCCTTCTTTGCTTCCTTGTTTATGGGATTTCTTTAACCTTTTATGGCTTGTTCATTTCATACTTGTAATGTTCAATGCATTTGCAAAGTTGCGGCAAGCTTTTCCTTTATTTTATTAGACTATTAATATGTTCACAACTTGATTATAGGTTTGTGTCCATCAAAATTAAATATAAATGCATTATAAATGATGACGTATAGTCCGCATTCGGGTCATGAACCCGACCAATGGACGCTACTAACACTCGAGCCCAGTACGAGTGGGCTAACACGGTAACGGTTTGGGCTCACGAAGGCCCAAACCCGAAGTTATTTCTGGTCTTGATATCGGATATCTCTTATTTATGGGATATGTATCAACCAACCGACTTAGGCGGGATACGCCGAAGGTTGTGGAACACGAAACTAACAAGGATTTCGTATGTATATAAAGGGCATATCGGCCCTCATTAAAGGTATGATCACAAAACCCAACTCTCCACTAAACCCTAAAAACCGATTACTTACTCTCACGCCGGAGGATAATCGTGGGAGACAATCCCACGATAAGCCTAACAGTGTTTTCTGTTTTCTTAGTGCGCAGGTCTCAAGCATCAAGGTCTAATTGATACGAGAACCGGAGTCCAAATAAGGAACGCCCAACTTTTGTATCAACAAGTGACGCCATCCGTGGGACCAATCACTAAGAACTAGAATGACAAAGCACGGAAACCTAAGCCAGCGATCGCATAGTGACCTACAAGGGAAGAAGCAGCAAAGTGAATCAGCCTCTAACCAGGCCTCTGGAACAACCAGTGCGACCAGAAACCAAGGGTCAGGCCCAGATCTGGTCTTCACGACAGTGGGACCACGCACGGGGAAAACCCATGCCACTACGACAACTACCAGCGCAGAAGATTCACAGCGCACCCTTTTTACCACTCCCCACCAATCGGTGCCAGGAACGGCCTCACAACCCCGCCAGGCGCGCCTGACCGAAACAGGGGTCCAGAGGTGGAAACAGACACCCTCGCGCTAGAAGGAGTCGCGCCTGAACTAGCGCCAAGTGACTTCGTGTCTCAAAACTAGGAAACCATGGCTGCCCTCATGCAAGAGGAAGCGAAAAAGATGTCGAGTCAGAGCCTGCAAGCCCGACTCAACTTCGACCCAGAGTATGAGACATCCCCATCACGTCACCGGAGGGAGAGGCGCGAGAGGGATAGCCACCAGCCCCCAGTGTTTACCAGGATTGGGAGGAGAGTTGTGAACGATGAAGCAGCTGACCTACAGTATCTGGGAGAACACGAAGATGATGGACGGCGTACCAATGTCCACGCTAGGCTTGGTAGCCGCAGGGTCCATGACAGACTTGGGCGACGACACTCCCCAAGTGAAAGCTCTTCAAGCTCGGATTCTGAAGACAGTCGGCGCAAGCGCCGAAAGAGGAAGCTTGTCCTCCAGTGACTCCTAGGACAACGAGGACAGAGAAACAGGACACTGGAAGTCCATGAGAAGATATCGCGACCAGGAGGACGAAGATATGTCTCTTCCCTGGCGCCGCCAAAAGGTGGATGCGTTCACTCGACGCATCAGCGATTTTTCAGAAGATAAGAGAAGGCGCATGCCCGCCAATGTGAAAACCTACGATGGAACAGGTGATCCGGACGATCACCTAAAAATTTTTGAGTCAGCTGCTACCATCGAAAATTGGCCACAACCTGTGTGGTGCCACATGTTCAATTCCACATTAGTGGGAAATGCGCGAAACTGGTTCAGTAAGCTCCCACGCAGAAGCATTGGTGGTTTTGAAGAGTTGCGGAAGGCGTTTCGCCTGAACTTTACTCAAAGGAAGAAGTGCGCCAAAAACCCTGTCGAACTTGCCAGGGTAAAACAACGCCAGGGGGAATCTACAAGCGCTTATGTGGAACGCTACAAAGACGAATGCATACATGTCAAGGCATGCCCCGAAATACTAAAGATCTCAGGGTTCATGAACGGAATCAATAACCCAGAACTCATCAAAAGGTTGAACGACAAGGTCCCCCAAACCTTTGATGAACTTATGAAACGCACGAGGTCCTTTATCCAAGGAGAAGCTGCTGCGGCAGACAGCAAGAAAGGCTACTCAAACTATAGGTCACAAGAACAGCCTAGGAGACAATCCATTGACCAGAGTAGCAACCGCAACAAGAACTACCGCGGTCAGGGGAGCGGACGAGAGAATGACAAGTATACCCCGCTAACCAAGACTCCAAAGGAGATATTCGCAACGGAAGGCGCGAACTTCCCGAGACCCCCACCAATGCGCACCCCAGAAGAGCGGCGCGTGGGGAACGGATACTGCGACTATCATGGACAGAAGGGCCACACCACCAATGAGTGTGTCCAATTGCGCCAACTAATTGATAAGCTAGTAAAAGAAGGCAGATTGGACCATTTAGTTAAGAACATCAAGGATGGGAAAGATAAGCAAAAGACTGGAAACAAGAAAGAAGCACCCAAAGATAAGGCTGATACCATTTACATGATACAATCATGGCAGCGAAAGACTAGGCAGAAGGTCAGCCAAAAGTTTTCCTGTGGAAGCGAAATTTCTTTCCCTACCTTGGCTGCGGACAACGCAGGGGTAGAACCTCTTACCATCGAAATTAATGCAGGGGGTCACGATATCCACCGCATGTATGTTGATGGAGGAGCATCCGCAGATATAATGTATGAACATTGTTTCAAGCGACTGCGACCTGAGATACGAAGTCAGTTAAGCCCGGCCATGACGTCGTTGACTGGTTTTACGGGAGAAAAGATATGGCCCATGGGGCAAATACGCCTACTAGTCAATGTTGGTAATAAGGAACACTCCACGACAGCCTGGATGAACTTTATGGTGATCAGATCCCCTTCCTTATACAATGGCATTATTGGAAGGCCAGAGATATCAGCTATACGCGCGGTACTGTCTACAGCGCATGGGATGCTCAAGTTCCCGGTGGAGGGGGGCATTGTTACTCTCTACAATACCACCGTACCACCTGGAGAATGTAACACGATTACATGTGAGACGACACACATCCCAGAACAGCGCGCAACTAAAGTATCAAACCTGAGGGTCGCAATTCATCCTGATTACCCAGAACAAGAAGTATCGATCGGGGGATCGCTGTCTGATAAAGGCAGGGAGGCCGTGTGCGCACTCTTGCAAACAAATCTGGATACCAAAGCACATGACTGGGGTGCCATGCTCGATTACAGAACACAAGATGAGAATCCGACAAGGATACTCCCCAGTACAACAGAAGAAGCGCGGCCAGGCTCCAGAGCGCGCAAAAGCTATTCTGGAGGAAGTACACAAACTTGTAGATGCAGGTATCATGCGAGAAGTCTATTACCATGACTGGCTTTCCAACCCAGTGATGGTCAAGAAGAGCGATGGTAGTTGGCGGATGTGCGTGGACTTCACGGATCTCAACAAAGCATGTCCACAAGACTGCTACCCACTACCAGAGATAGATTAGAAGGTAGAATCTTTGTGCAGATACCACTTAAATGTTTCTTAGACGCATACAAAGGGTACCACCAAATCCAAATGGCTAAAGAAGATGAGGAAAAAACGGCCTTCCATACAAGCCAAGGCGTCTATTGTTATACAAAGATGCCCTTTGGCTTGAAGAATGCATGCCTCACCTACCAGCGATTGGTAGATAATGCATTTGAAAAACAGGTGGGCCGCAACCTAGAGGTCTATGTTGACGACCTTGTCATAAAAAGCCATACTGAGAACGAATTCATGCGCGACATTGAGGAAACATTTAAGATACTACGAGAGATCAACATGAAGTTAAATCCCAAGAAATGCACCTTTGGCGCTACAGAAGGCATGTTCCTTGGATATTTGATAGAGCCCGATGGCATTAAACCGTGTCCAGAAAAAACTAAGGCTGTCATCCAACTTCCTTCACCGCGCAGGTTGAAGGAAGTCCAGTCTCTGAATGGAAAATTAGCCGGTTTGAACAAATTCTTGTCCAAATCAGCAGATAAGTCACTCCCCCTCTTCAAAACGCTCAAGAAGTGTACAAAAAAGGGAGACTTTCGCTGGACTACAGAAGCAGAAGAAGCTTTTATACAGCTTAAACAATACATAGCAGCGCCCCCCACGCTAGTCGCGCCCCGCCCAGGGGAAGAATTAATTATGTACTTATCTGCGACTCATGGAGCAGTCAGCGCGGTACTACTGACGGATAGGAATTCAGTACAAACACCGGTATATTTTGTAAGCAAAGCACTCAAGAAAACGGAAGTTAACTATAGCCCAATGGAGAAGTTGGTCTTGGCATTAGTATTCGCCGCCAAAAGGCTGCGCAGTTACTTCCAGGCGCACCCAATAGTGGTGATCACAGACCAACCTATCAAGCAAGTCATCTCCAAACCCGACGCATCAGGACGACTACAGAAGTGGAGTGTGTTGCTAGGTGAGCATAACATCTCCTACAGACCACGTACTGCGGTTAAGGGGCATATACTAGCAGATTTCATCATCGAAAAACCAGATACTGATGATGCACCTTCACAAAGCGAGGCAGAACTACAAGAACCATGGATCCTATTCACGGATGGATCTTCATGTGTGGACGGGTCAGGTGCAGGCCTTATCCTCACGAGTCCAGAAGGAATAGAATTCACTTACGCACTGCGTTTTAAATTCACAGCCACAAACAACGAGGCAGAGTATGAAGTCCTGATAGCTGGATTATGCATTGCAGCTCGAATGGGCATACGCAACCTAGAAGCAAATGTGGATTCCCAGTTAGTAGCCAACCATGTGTTGGGCGAATATGTGGCTAAAGAGGAAAACATGGTTCAATACCTCGACAAGACCAAGTCACTAATCCAGGGTTTCGACAGGTTTACCATCAAACAAGTTCCTAGATAGGAAAACAGAAAGGCGGATGCACTGAGCAAGATTGCATCCACAAGCTTTGCGCACCTGTCAAAAACAAGTACTGGTGGAGACTCTTAAGAGCAAGTCCATCTCAGAGATGGAGATATCCACGGTGATAGAGGAGCGAGGTCCTACATGGATGACTCCCATCGTCGAGTTTATAAGCAAGGGTATACTGCCCCAAGAGCAGAAGGACGCCCGACGAATACGTCGCACATCACAGAGGTTTGAACTTCGAGATGGTATATTATATCGGCGTTCATTTCTACAACCATGTCTTCGATGTGTCGGACCCCTTCAAGCAGATTACGTACTCCGAGAGATCCACGCCGATTCATGCAGTATGCACTCAGGACCATGGTCCTTTGTAGCACGTGCCTTACGGTCAGGATACTACTGGCCTACGATGCACCGTGACGCGCGGGATTTGATAAAAAAGTGTGGCGACTGCCAAGTTCATAGACCCATCCCACGCCGACCACAACAGGAGCTAACACCTATTATGTCGCTATGGCCATTCTATAAATGGGGTATCGACATTGCAGACCCCTTCCCTGGTGCAGCAGGGGGACTGAAATTCCTTATTGTGGCTATAGACTATTTCACTAAGTGGATTGAGGCAAAGGCGGTCGCGACAATCACAGGTCATCAGGTAAAACGATTAGTTTGGGAGAATATCGTATGCCGTTTCGGATTACCTGGGGAAATCATTTCGGACAATGGAAAAAAATTCTGTGACAACCCTTTCAAGGAATGGTGCGAGAAACTAAATATTGAACAGCAATTCGCGTCAGTTAAACACCCACAAACCAATGGTTTGGTCGAGCGTGCAAATCGTAGTCTGGGGGAAGGTGGGTGGAGGAATTATCGCATGTTTTGTGGGTGCACCGCACGACAATCAAAATTAGCACGGGAGACACTCCCTTTTCTCTTGTCTATGGGACAGAAGCCGTCATACCAGCCGATATTGGGATGCCAACTATTCGTACTACCGAAGTTAATGTCACAACCAATGACGATGAACGGCGTATAGACTTGGACCTGTTGGAAGAAAGGCGCGAACGCGCAGCTATATGTGAGGCGAGAGCTAAGTCAACAATGAAAGGATACTACGATGCTAAAGTTCGAAGCACCTCATTCAGACCAGGCAACTTTGTATATCGCGCCAATGATGCGAGCCATGCAGAAGATACAGGAAAACTCAGACCAAAGTGGGAAGGATCTTATGAGGTCATTGAAGCATTGGGAAAGGGCGCGTACAAACTGCGTGACATGGATGGTCGTGAGCTACAACGCACATGGAACATTTGCAATCTCAAACGATGTTATCTTTAGGAAAGGCTACAGCCCATCGCATGGACACCCCCACACTTTAGTAAAGTGCTCAATAAGTATCCGTGTATTTACATTCTGTTTTACTTAGGCAAATGTCTTTTTTCTTTTTACAAAACTTGCAAGTATTAATAAAACGCCGCGGTTTCTAGCTAACTCCGCGACACATTTCAATTTGTTATTTACATATTATTTATGTCTCAACATTGTTATTATATTATCTTTTGCCTACATGGCGTGCATGCACTTACTAAAACCCACGATGGTAAAAAGATGAGTAAACCTACTAAATAACTCGTTGAGTAAGAGGGTTGCAAACCCATCAACATCGGATCATGCATCCTTGTTAAACACCTTATTCTCAAGATGTTGGAATAAGTTCAATGTGCATCCCACGATGGATGTGCAACAATGCACACTGTGCGCGTTTAACAAACTAGGAATCAAGACTCTTGACTCCTTGATATGATATTTACAGTACGCTGCATATCACACCATACACGATTATGATACAAGTACGTAGAAATTATGTTTCAAGTACATTAAGTCATGATTTTCATACACGATTATGGACTTCATATACTACTCGCGTTTATATTAACGTTTGATTCTTAGACAACGAGGACGTTTTTTATGCAAAGACAGATAACTAAGTACAAACATTATAATCGCAACCACATTCGATAAAACATATGGATCAACACACCTTCAACAAAAACGGGAAATTTCATTATGGACCACAAGTTCATACAAAGGATATCAACAAAGATGCTATAGCCTACATACTATTACAATGCCTAAGAGATGAGCTCTCAACACGGTTCGCAGCGTCCCCAGCCTCTCTAAGCCTCTTCAACAGATCAGAATCATGGCGCGATACCGTTGCCACACTAACAGGTACCCCATCGGGACTCGGGAGATGCGCTGCGCCAAGACCACAAAGAATGGCCTTTCCCTTCACATCCTTCTTCTTGGAAAGCCTCATGGCATGGGCTTCTAAGGATTCTTTCAAAGGATTTCCTTCTCAAGCGCAATGGGGTTCAGGATATCGCGTGGGCGAGCAAAGACAGGAACTTGCAGCTGTGACACGTCAGGCTTCAAAAAGTAGTCAGGCTGCGCCTCTGCATCATCAGCAAGGTGTCGGGCCAAGGTTAACCCCTTTATAATCAAACCTATGGGATAATCCTGGTCGCGCTCTCTGGGAAATCTGAGGAAGCTCCGACAGCTTCATCTTCTCCATAGCGGCGACGGATCATCATAGGCACGCTCATTATACAGGGCTCCTGTGCGGCAGGCACTGTCAACAGGACGCTCTCATAAAGCTCTTTTATGGCCTCCGCCTTGCCACGCGCCAACGCGCACTGAACAACAGCCCCGAAGGTGTCTGTTACCTCTCGAGATTCCAAAGTGTTGAGGACAGCAAGGTGCAAACCATGGCTGATGAGCCACCTGCGCTCGTGCAATCGTGGAAACCGGTGAGGATATAGCTCTTCATCGTATTCAATGCTGAGCTTGCGTAGCTTCATCTCCTGCTTCTCCAGCAAGCCTCCCACGGTTGCACGAAACTCCTCCAACCGAGAGAAGTGCTCGTTCTTCCCATTCTCCAAATATTTAAGAGCCCAGAAGCAAGTAGCCTTGTAATCCTCTAATGCGGCATGCTCCTGACTCACTTGGGTAAGCAACGACATCTTTTCTCCAGCAAGTTTTTTGGCATAAGAGCTCGCTGCCTCTGCTTCAGCCTGAGCACTAGCCAGCCGCGCCTCCAGCAGCGCAATTTGCGTATCCTTCTGCGCGCTATGGCTACTCTCCCCAGAATACCTTGATCTTAGCTGCGCAACCAATGTAGCCTGGTGCGCAACGGCCAACACAAGCTCCTCAACAAGATGGTCCATGGGCACATCCCCAGATACCAACGGCTCGGCGCCTCGGTTCTTTGGCTCAGAAAAGTCAGCGCGAAAGGGACTCGCCTCGGGTGGCGACTCCCCAGAACGCTCAGCAGTGATCCCAACGGTTTCAACATTGCACGCAAAAGAAGAGAATTAGTGATTATTTCATAACATAAACAGGGAATGTGATAAGTGCTTCGGCGATAATACTTACTTGGGGAGAAATCAGGTTACGCGGGGGGGGGATACATCGTCGATGGCGACTCCACATCAAGAATGACATGGCGTTTTCTCACGGATGAGCCTGCGCCATCACCACCAGGCTCTCTTGCGCTTTACTCCTGCCCTCCTGCGGCTCTACCACGAGGACCCCTACGCTCTCCGCTACGTGCGTGCGGGAAAGCTCCACTCTAGGGGAGTGTACCACGGGGGCTGGGCACGCTGCGCAGAGGGTCGCCTCGTACAACGGGGAACCACCCCGATTCCTCCAGATTCATCTCCATGGTGCGCCCCGCGGTAGCATCCAAAATGGGGACTTCTCCTTCTCTCAGAGGGCGCACCCCCACCGTGACCTGGCGGGGTTTTGCCAATCGAATGACGCTGAACAAATCCATCTATACGCAGCAAGAAACAAACAAAAACAAGAGTTATATAAAATGCAATGGCGAAAAGAAATGCTTACACTAATAAAGAAAAAGAGAAGGTAGGACGAGCACCCATCCTGGTCATTCGCGTCTAGGAAGGTTGGCACCTCGTCAGGACTATCGAAATAGTTGCGACTGATGCCCATGTGCACCAAAAATTCCTCTGGATAGGAATTGATGGGGATACGAATGGCGTTTATCGTTTCCGCATCATCCGCGCTGTACGTTCCAGGGAGTGGGCGCTCATCCTTCAGTAGCGAACTTTGGGTATAGAAGCCGAAGCCCCAGGGGAACAACGCCTCATCAACCCAGAAAAATTTCTCTCTCGGTTCTAAGCGCGTCTAATATCTCAGTGTAACACTGCAGCCGTCCTGCGCGCTTAGCAAAAGAAACCCACCTGTTTGACCACGATGTATGGTAAAACGAGCGGAAGAGATAGATGGTGGGGTTAATCGCCAACAAACGACAATTCACCTCGAAGTTTGTTATTTTTGCTACGCTTATCTGAGTGCAGTTGGGATATGTGTAGGCGATAGTAATTTAGAACGTCGCACAAGAACAAGGAGATAGGCACACGTTGATTTGCAAATTCGAAAAAATGTGTGTATACCCCCACTTTCCCTTCAGGGAAATCCGCTATCAACGCATGCGCAGCCGGAACTACCGGATGCAGCGTGAGCCGGATATAATACTCCGAAGTGAACTCACGAAGTTCGTCCTCGGTTATATCGGATGAGAAGTCAGTTAATCCAAGAATCATGATGAGATTTCGAATGCGCACACACTTTTACCTTTAAAAGTTTGTGGGTTTCTTGGTTGATATTTCGAGCTTTTTTAATAATGGTGGAAATGCTTTTTACTGTGATAACGACAGTGAAAGGGAGGCGGAAGTTTATATAGGGTTCCACATCCATGCGATGATCGACATGTGGACCCCACTATCTCTAAACATTTGGATAGGAGTAGTTGACGTGGCACACCCTCCACCCACTTTTTCACGTTTTACGAAGGATGTATTTGACCTAATTAGACTGGATCCACCGTATCTTCTCTTGGGCGGGAAAACTTTGAAGCTTCCCCGCTACGCCTCGAGGAATATATTGGCTACAGTTATTAGTCTAGCATCCGCGGGTTCCACCCTGCGCATACTAGACTGGGGGGACATGATGACATATAGTCGCATTGGTCATGAACCGACCAATGGAATATTAACACTCGAGCCGATGCGAGTGGGCTAACACGCGATAACGGTTTGGGCGCGAAGGCCCAAACCCGAAGTTATTTATGGTCTTGATATCGGATATCTCTTATTTATGGGATATGTATCAACCAACCGACTTAGGCGGGATACGTCGAAGGTTGTGGAACACGAAACCAACAAGGATTTCGTATGTATATAAAGGGCATCTCGGCCCTTATTAAATGTATGATCACAAAACCCAACTCTCCACTAAACCCTAAAAACCGATTACTTACTCTCACGCCAGAGGATAATCGTGGGAGACAATCCCACGATAAGCCTATCGGTGTTTTCTGTTTTCTTAGTGCGCAGGTCTCAAGCATCAAAGTCTAATTGATACGAGAACCGGAGTCCAAATAAGGAACGACCAACTTTTGTATCAACAATGAATATGTATCATATTTTTCTGAAGTTTTTACCAATCTAATATAGTATTAGAGCATGTCTTATTCTTAGACTTAGTTGACAATGTTTAACCGTCTCCTCTAGGTGACAATTTTTATCAATCTAATATACCATATCGCAACCCCCCACCGATATTTCTTTTGTTTGAATAAAAAATGCAAATTTTTGGCAAAATCCCTAACTGCGTACTTAGAGGTGGCAAAATATGATCAAAAGCAAAAAGATGAGCTAAATGGGCAAATTTTTAAAAGATTTGGGCATATTTTGCCCCATTTTTTTTTAAATGGGCACAAATGGCCCATTGAAAACTTAAATGGGCACTAATTGTAGAACATTATGATCGTTTTAAAAAAATATTTTTTTATATAATATATTTAAGGTTTTTAATATAAATAAGATATTACGTTTAAGAAATTTATTTCGTTGTTTTAGGTCTTTTATTAAGCGATTTTTATAACATGTGCGCGTTTGGCCCGTCTTGGCGTTTAGCGTGTTGGCGTTTAAGCCCGTGCCCATTCTAGCCCGTGCCCGTGCCCGTGCCTGCCCGGCCCGCCCATTTTGCCACCTCTATGCGTCTTTGTTTTTGCCATAACTTTCAAAACATTTGGAGTTAACTGTAGTGGTTAGCGCAATTCCTAATTTATTTTCATTTCTGCACAAATCCCAACTTGAATCACCTTTTTCGGATGCAGGACGCACTGCCACGCCTGCCGGAATCCGACCCCCGCCAAAATGTTTACGCTTTGCTTTTGTTTCTTTGATTTTACTCTTGATGTCGTTGTTTATGCATGATAAACACTAATCTCCGCTTTTTTTCGGATTTCTTCATCAACAAATCATTACTTTTATTGCTATAATGTTTTTTTCTTCTTCTTAATTTAGCTTTGTTTATTGTTTATTTGCTTTTGTAGCTGTTTGAATAATTGCTTACATTTGCTGTCGGATTTACTCATCAACAAATTATTATTTTTATTGCTATAATATATATTTTTTCCTTTTAATTTAGTTTTGTTTAATGTTTATTTAGTTTTCTAATCTAATCCGAGCTTTCATGATTTCGCCATTTAAATTGTAAAAGAATATTAGACGATAAACACGACCCAAGTTCAATTGTAGATTTGAATCCATTAAAGTTTCAAGATGTAATAACATTGTAAATATCATGTCATTAAATATAATCTCATACCGGATTTTTATCAATCTAACATATTTTACAAACCTCTTGTTTACTGATGTTACTCGACTAGCAAATCATAACTAGATAAAACCATACCACTCAACGTTAATTTTATGTTGGATCACCACTCTTCTACTCCTTAACAATGTTATGCCACCATGTTCTTAGGATGTGATATATTAGCAGAAAATGACTCATAGTAAATATGTATTATGCATGCTAATGTTAATTAGTGACGCGGACGTTTAATATGATATGATTATATGCAATTGACGCGTAACAATTCATTTTTTCGTGTAAAAAGCACATTACGTACTATCTTGAAAGGTTCATTGAATAAATCGAACGAACTCTACTTATCAATCGAAGAAAACATGTCATGTACTTTCGTGGTGGTCGTCCAATAAAATCATCAATCATGCATATATAGTTAAACTTTACAGATCAAGATTAATGACAAGAAACCATGATTAGGTGATAATTAATCGAAGAATAATACTAGTAACTACAGACAAGATTAACCAAAGCTCATTTAGCCCATACTAGCTACTACAAAGTACAACCACTACATCCACAATTAGCCACATAAACATCCCACTTGAATAAATTTAAGTTTAAATACCCTGATTATAATCGTATTAGTGGGAGTCAACTGGTCTGTCCCCCAAGTAATAAAAAATAATTATAAGCAGAATTAAATTATGGGCAAAAAGAAGCTGATTTTCATGGACCATGTCTTCTCCTCTTACTTCTCCACTTCTAAGCACGACCTGCATTTTAAATTCTAGTTTGAAGATCTTCCCATCACTGTTCGACTGACATCTGTATCGTTATTACTACTATTTTATTACAACAAAGTTACAGTAATTTTTAGATATTTTCAAGTTAGTAATGGTATATAAGTAGTTACGGAGTATTAGTTTATATAATACGAGTATAGAGTAAACATTGTAAATTTTGTGATGTTTATAGTTAACTAAGATCGAGTTGATTTGTATGATATACAAAAGTTCATGAAAAAACACACGTTAAAAAGTATGTTACAAATGAACTGAAAAAGAGTATGCATGCATGTATATCATTTTATCACATATATACATATTTTTCTTTTTGTAGTGAAAATATAGTTATCAGATTTTGTTACATGCAAATGTAGAAAGCATGTTTTTTAACCTAAAAAATAATTAAGTTGACAAATGAATGTATGCTCACACAAAATGTTGTTCTTATTATCATTATAATGCATGACTCATGCCGTGATGAAGCTAGCTAGCTAGCATAGGGTTATCTCTTTCAAATTTTTTACACTACATTTATGGAGACACATTTTCACTAGCTAGTTTCATGTGCATGATAAGACACGTTACTGTGAATATAATAATCGGATTACAGTATGTCTATTTTATATTAACGTAAATATAGAAAATATTGATTTTTTCACACTTGCAAAAACGGAAATAGCTAGTGTCAAGGGAAATTTTAAAGATTTTTAATGTTTTTTAAGCTGGGGGTGTTGAACTTGATGATATATGTACTTAGTATGCACTGTATATTTACCTTTTCGCTCAATAATCTTACGGTTTCGTGATATACATTTAAAGAAAATAAAAGAAGATCACAACATATAACATGATAGGTACTAGGTAGTGAGCAAAATAAAGACATCAAAACGTATGACAATATAGCTTTTTTGCTACCTGATTGTGATCGACCAATATAACAGTTTGTTTAGAATGAAATTGATGCGACTATTGGCCTATGTGACCGAATAACCCATGCCAAACAGCAAACAAGAAGCGCTGTCGAAAGGTTCAAGATTGAACATTTCTTTTAACCAGGTTCCACCTTTTACCCAATGGATCATTATAAGGACCGGACTACTATACGCCGCCCTTCTTGGATTTTACGGGATTGTGTCACGCACGGTCTGACACCTTGTGCCTATACTAGGTGTAGCTCGACGATGTTCTTTCTCAAAGCACATTAGGTACCGAGGTCGGGGTAGTATAATTACCCTACCTCATTTATGATACAACCAACGTTTCACTATCCATTTACACTATCATTTATTATCGCACATTTTGGCATATATACTTATTCTCATGTCGAAGGTTGATCTTGGGATAAAATACAAAGCGAGGCTAATGTATGCTTTCTCTTGTGTAGGTGATCGAAGGACAAGGCTTCATACTATCCGAAGGAACATCCACGAATTTTAAGTGAGGTACAAACTTTTACTTCAACAACGGTCAACAAGAAACGATCGATCGGGTATAAAAAGGTTCGAGCAACAATAAATACGTTTTATTATGAAAACATCCCGTAATTGATCAGCTTAGGTAAAAATATATACTAGTTAGAAAATATGTATAGTCACTGGTCAGTGTAAATATTAATGGAAAGCAACAATGAATGATCCACACACACGACAAAATAAATTCTCAACAATATACTTCAACGACCATGCAACACGATTTATATACTTTATTTATTATTGTTTTCAATCGAGATATTTTTTTTCTTTATAAAATAAGCATATGTTTGTTGTCCTTTCGAAAGTGTTAGAGGTCTACACACACGTATTACATAAATAAATTCTATTTCATCCAATGATATGAAAAAATCTGGTGACCTACATATGGCCTTTAGGTTGTGTTTGCAGTCAAAGTCGTTATATCTACGTGTAACAATGTGTATGCACGTGCATAGTCTAGAATTCATGTTACAACTTGTAATCGTAGTGAATATCTAAGTCCTATAATCTGGATTTGCTGCTGATTGGAATCCAAGTACGTTTACTTAAGGAATATATAGATTTTGGAACTTGCCATTGCCAAAAAAAAAAGTTTCCAGCTAATTATCATATATATATAGCTTTGTTAATATATAAAAGTTTTCAGCTAATTGTTGTGTGTTTACTAGCTAGATAAATTTTCATAAAAAAAATGTCTTGCGACTAAGTGTGCGAAACGAATCCCAGTTTATGTTCTTAGAATGTCAAGTTTTTTACAAAAACATGTTAAGATCAAGAGATCAAAACCACAAAGTTTAGTTTTTAGCAAAGCCAAGTTGCATAGGGTATGCGACTATTTGCCTTGCCTACTTGGTGTCTTAGCTTGTTTCTATAACTTGTTGTGTTTACTCAGTTCAAGTAACTCTTGTTGAGTATTCTATTACTAGTACTATATTTCTGATATCCTCTTGTAATTAAACGGGATTTATGAACTCGTCTCATAAGTGGAATTGATGAACGTGATCGATCAGATATTTAATTAATTGGAATGGTGGTGGCCAAGATCAACACTGATGGTTGTAATCTCTGATGATTTTTGTGTTTTACTCATAGTGTTAGTTTTAACCTTAAACTTCTGAGTTCTGACTGACATAAATTTATAGAGAGAAAGAGATCGATCGGCAACAAATCCTTAGTTATCACAAAAGACGACATGTACATGCAATATCTAAAAGGCATTAAAACATTTAGCACAAGAAGCAAAAGTATGTGTGATCCGTTTGATCTCATGCAGTATTTAGACCCGATCAACAATCTATACTTCTATACTATTTTATAATGCATTTAGGCCTTTTAAAATTAGAAGGATTAAAAATTCAGACTTTTTTACTTGCTTATTATGGAAAGAGTTTTTCTAACAAAAAATTAAGATAAGGAGCTCCAATCATGAGATGACATGTGTCACTTCTTAACAAACTCGAAGCCTAACTTCTAACAAACTCCAAGCCTAACTCCTAACCACCAAAAATTAAGATAAGTAGCTCCAATTATAAAATGACATGTGTCACTTCTCAACTAAAAATTCATCTTTATTTTCAAATTAAAATATCTTTTTATCTACTTATTTTTTTTGTAATCTAATTTCACCATATTTTCTAAAATTTTATGCTCTTTAATTCAACATCTATTTTGATATATTTTTATGAGTTTTTAGTTTTTATATTTTTAATGGGTATTTTTATTTTAATTCAAATTTTTACAACTTTAACCTTTATTTCATTTATTTCAATCAATATAATTTTGATTCGTCAAAATCATATACTTTTGGGGTAGTGTTTGACGCGTAAGAGATTGCGAGGGTATTTCTATACGCGGGAATAATGATGTCGCGCGAAAGCTACGGGAAAGTTACGGGTAACCCAAACAAACACTTACAACTAACACATATACATTCGAAGTGTTGTGAAACGAATTTACTAAACGGGTAAGCAAACACATATAACTATACGTATCGCCGCCGCTGTGCGCGGGTACCCGGCTAGTCTTTATTAATACATTATACTCGTTAGCATCATTAAAGGATTTTGTTTTGCACAATGTTGAAAACAATTACTTTGCATACAACAAACTACATATAAACAACAAACTTTAATCCGTAATACATAACATAGTATATAAGCAGTACTGACTTTTAATTCATCGGTTAATCTTACTTGCACAACTTTATGTAAGGCAATGTTTGCAATTTTTTAGGGGATATGTTATATGAACCCTTTATGGGTCAACCATACAAATCACGAAGCACATAGCATAACACTGTGATGCACACAGTACAACCTTTCGATGCGTGCAATGATTGAAAACCCTTTTAGAGGGGTTCGTATAAACTGCCCCCTTTTAAGGTGCCTACAACATATTAAGAATTTTGTGTGGTGTAAATTACATCCCAACCAAATGTAGCACGGTTACACACAAAATATGCTATGCAAAAAGGAAGGGTGAAAACGAGTCGTGCCTGAGTCGTCAGAGCTCGAAGGTGGCTCGTTAAATTTTATAAAGCTCGAGTTCGAGCTCTGCTTGATTCGAGCCTTATTTTTTAAGCTTGAACTCGGTCGTGATATATCATATAGGATCGAGCTCGATTCGGGCTCGACTCATTTTACATTGCGCCAACGAAAAATTGAAGCTCATGTTGAGCTTGGTTCAAACTCGACTCGTAGTATATTTATTTTGAGTTCGTTAATAAACTTGCTAATAAGCTCGTCTGAAATAAAATGCATAACGTATTATACATGTTTAATATTTAAAATATCTTAGTGTTTTTTATGCTCACAAGCCCAATCGAGCTTTGTACATAAAGCTTGGGCTCGAGCTCGATTAATAAATGAGCCGCAACTTAGGCTCGAGCTCAGGCTCGGGCTCTTTCAGGCTCGCCTCGTTTGAACCTTTTACCGATTCGACCTCGAGCTTTTCACGAGCGCCTCTGCTCATTTCTATTTTTTAGCTATGCTAACATAAATTTTACAAGGGTTTGAATATCTATACCCCCTAATGCCCCCCCTCCAACCCCACCCAAAAAAAAATTACTTTTATTTTGTTTAAATTATAGAACTACAAAACAAAAAGTACGAAACTGAAAATATAAAGTTTGACAAAAAATACGAAACAAAACTATTTAAAAAATACGAAAAATAAACTGATAAAAAAATGTCATATACTATTAATAGAGAGAGTAAGGGGTTGGGGGTAAAAGGTGGGCGAGTGGGAGTATGCATAACTAGGGATGGCAAGAGGACCGAGAATGTCATGGATCGTATTTCTCATCCTCATCCCCGTTTCTCACTCTCCATCCCCATCTCCGCCCCCCAATCCCCCTCGGGGAATAGTTTTACATCCCCATCCCCACCGGGGATCGGGATCCCCGCGAGTATTCAGGATTTTTCATCCTTATCAAGAAAACATAAAAAATACATACTCATCCAAAAAATAAAGAATTTGACCTATCAAGTTTCTCAAAAAACGTACATCACCTATAAATTAGTTAGAATGTTAATCAAACTTTAAAGCTTCGTATATATATTGAGACAACACATATAATATAAGAATAACGTGCATTGTATATGAG
The DNA here is from genome assembly GCA_910596185.1 of Chrysanthemum makinoi. Taxonomy (NCBI): domain Eukaryota; kingdom Viridiplantae; phylum Streptophyta; class Magnoliopsida; order Asterales; family Asteraceae; genus Chrysanthemum; species Chrysanthemum makinoi. The sequence continues at coordinate 229,946,413 of OU343218.1, forward strand.
TATTCGAACAAAATATTGGTTAATTAATCTATACTACTATATAAAATATTTGGGACTTGCTATAAAAGGAAGTCTTAAAAAGATTAAGCCTACACACTTGCCACTTATGAAATCATTTTGTTGGTTTCTAAGCATTACAAGTTCTAAAGTACAATTAATATACCACATGGTACAAAATAACAGTGCATAAATCATTTTTTTCTTCATTAAAACACTCACTAAATGAAATTTATCAATCATTAATGATATTATTAAAATACTCCGTCACTCAAAAGTACAATTAATATAACACATGTTACTAAACAATAATACATAAATCATCTTATATGTTTTTTTCAAAACACTCGATAAATGAAATTTACAAATCATTAATGATAGGCAAAAATGCATATATATCCCTTCAAAAATAAATAATTGCATATATATCCTTTGTACAAGTTTTTTATGCATGTAATACAATGGTTTTTATGCATTTTCGGATATATATGCAATTTTGCATTTTCGGAAGGATATATATGCAAAAGCCCCTTAATGATATTATTAATATACCCCTCGCTCAAAAGTACAATTAATATATCACATGGTATAAAACAATAATGCATAAGTCATTTTTTTTATTTCTTTAAAACACCCTCTAAATAAAATTTACAAGTCAATATACACATCGTACAAACCAATCTTTTATATAGTCAAACTTTCTGACACCACCTTTTTCGACCACACAATGGACCACCATTTACGACCACAACTTAGCAACATAGACACCGCCAAATGGCGCCGAAACCGCTACTTTAAAACACCCTTTATGTTTAAACGTTATATAATATTGCACGTCCAAAACAACTAGCAATAGTGGTGACCACCGTTTTCATTATCGTCGTTGTATCGTGATGCATGAGTTCCTGCCATTTTATGAAATAGTGTGCAATAAAGTTTTCCTAAATTTATCATCAAATGCGTAAAGTTAGCATCATGAAAAACATGTAACCGCTCACCAAAAATTTTGATTGCATGGTGTCCGCCACCGCAACGCGTGGGTACCCCGCTATAAAAGTTTTTTATAATGTTACTAAATGCATAAGCAAAAATACGAGCAAACTTTCACTACCGTCGCTGACAAAAATAATCAAATGGGTACCCGCCGCTGCAACGCGCGGGTACCCGGCTAGTATGTAACAGTTAATGTTTAATTGTTTAGACTTTTTAAGTTATTTGATCATTTAAATATCACACATGAATGTACATTACATGTCAATACTCGTAGATTATACATACAAAATATATGTTGTATGACTAAATATATATTTTTCATATAGTTTATACATTAAAAAGATCGGGCTGGGTTCAAGTTTGGGGATTGATGTTATCCCTATCCTTGCCCAATGCCCGGTTACTAATTCGGAAATTCCTCATCCCGACCCTATCCCCAGTCAAATTGGAGAAATCGGATTTGAGGATAAGGTCCTTGTCGGAGACCGTTTTTTTTTTTTTTTTTTTTTTGTTGCGTAAGAACATGTATTTTCCAAAGAGATTTTTTTCACAAAATTTAGTTGGAAATATTTAATGGGTTAAATTAAAAGAAGAGAGGAAAAGTGAAAATGAGAAACGCCAATGATATTCATACATGTCAGTTTGTGAAATTTTCTTTGTAAACCTTAAATGAAGATAGCAATTTCTGTTCAAAAAAAAAAAAAAAAAAATTGCAATTTGAGTTGCACAAAGTCATGACTCATGAACTTTGCATGGGACTTAGATTTGATATTAACATAACATAAATCAATTATTAAGAATTAATAAATCCTGACATAATGACAACTTGAGATTACAAATTATCGTAACCAATCTATATTACTCTTATTTTATCCCTTGTGATGTCACTAATGATGGTTTAACCTCTCCTTAATTAATGCAATGCATCGATTTGTGTTTTTTTTCCTCCATTTATTAAGGGTCTATCAAAATATACCCATTGTAGCAAGTCCACGAATTTTTTTCCCCCTCAATTAGCTTAGAGCACAAGGTGAAGGAAGAGCGGATAACACGTTATTGGTATGCCACATTAGCATCACCTCATCACTTCCTCAATAACACACCAATAACTAAAACACCCTCCCTCATAACATACCACTAACTTGTTATTGGATCTTACAAAACACCTCACTAAAAATACACACTCATTTATAATACAAAAAAAAAGAAAAGAAAAACAAAACACAGGAATGCAAATGGCTTGAGCTATCGCATTGGCTCAAAATATTTGGCTCATGAATGGCACGATGCTTCGGTATGATCAAATTCTCCATTGGGTTTAACATCACAGGTATCTTTCGCTACTTCATTTCACTGTTACTTTTAACAAACACGCCCAATGTGTGTCAAAGTGAGCATTTTGTGGTGTTTCTTATTACGTAATAAGTTTTCGATGAATTATAATTGTTAAAAAATTGAAAGAATAACCTTAAGCATTTTAGTTTATAAAGTTGATTGAATTTTATTGCTAAAACATATGAAAAAGTTGACTAGTAAAGAATCACGACTTGGACCTATAAATACGTTTTGTTGAGTTTGAAGTAATTAAATGAATGTAGTTTTAAGTTAAGAAAGTATGTATTTTGTAGTTTATGACCAAACAAATCGTTTGGTTACTTGTTGATAGCCCAATGGGTATTAATGGATTTGTTAGCCCCAACTACAGTAACCCATATATTTTGCTTAGTGGACTAAACAGTCTGCCACATGGGGCTGGCATAAGTTACAATTTTTAATTAGCTATCATGCCTATTACTCCTCTCGGTTTACCATGGGGGTTAGAGGTGAAAAAAAATCGGATCCCCGTCGGATCCGGATCCGATCCGATTAACAAACCAAAAATGGGTTTCCTTGCAAACCGGTTTTAGAGAAAACCGGTTTCACCCAAACCGAATCGCTGATTTCAAAACCGGTTTCCATTTTAAACTATCGTTGGTTTGAAACCGATTTCTACCAAGCAGTTTTAAAACCGTTTTTTCAAACCGGTTTTGAGCGTTGGGACAACAACGGCGGCTAGCAGCGGTCATTTGACCATTTTACGCTTTTACGCCTTTTTGAGACAAAACGGTTTTTGACTTGTTGACTCAACCGGTTCGGTTTTAAAAAGAGGTAGGGTAGGATCTGCTACATTCTTACCTATCTATACTTTCATCGTGGCGGGAGGTTGGGTATGTTGTTGTTGTTGTGTAGCCTATGCTTCATAAAAAAAATCTTTTTAACATTTTAGCAATTGAATGATTAAGAAAATGGCAAGCTAGAGTGAAGAGGACGAACCCATAAAATTGTTTAATTCTCTCTTGAAATCACATGAATTATAAGTAGAAAATAATATAATCTAAAACTTACAAAATGAAATAATCTGGTATACTAAACTTTTGACCAACCTCAAAAGTAGCAAATTGTCAAAGAATGAGGTTAAGAACATCACCAAATACAAAACAATGACCATTATGATATTACAATTATTTCCACAACTAATTCTTTTATAGTTCAATCTTCTTACATTGCAACTACAGAAGACCCTATTTGCTGCGCCACTACCGGAGAAGCAGTCACCTCCGTCATTGGCGTAGACACTTCCGACACACCTGCATTTGTCGTCCTCCTAATATCCTCCACAAGTTTTACCACGTCTTTCATTTTTGGCCTCTGCTCGGGTGACCTTGCAACACATTGCATCCCTATCTGCAGCATTTCAACCATTTCCTCTTCAATGTTTGGATACTTTAATAGTTCCACATCAAACACCTCAGCAGTCCATTCCTCCCGAACCACTGAGTGAACCCATCGCACTAAATGCACGACCTCTTCACCACCCGTTGCATGAGTAGGTGACTTCCCGGTTAGAAGTTCAAGAAGCACAACTCCAAAAGAGTAAACATCTGATGCTTGGTATACTTTTCGGGTGTCTGAGACTTCTGGGGCCCGGTAACCACCAATGCGCATTACGGGTGGTGCTAATGGTGTCATTACTGTTGCTAGGCCGAGATCACATACACAACCATATCGCTGTGGGTTTAGGAAGATGTTGGAGGCTTTTATGTTCCCGTGAACAAGTTTTCCGTTGGTTTGTGTATGGATATATGCGATCCCTCTTGCTGCTCCTATGGCTATTCTTAAACGGCTATCCCAATCTAATGGAGTCCGGCCCTCGCCTCTTTTTGCTGCAAAATAGTGGGCGGATTATAACTAGATGACACAACGTCAACCCATTTATACAAAAATCAGTAGTTATAATTAGTTTGACTTATAATTTGTAGCAAACAGATCAAAGAATGTTTGTGTATAAGTGAAGCAGATAAGCTGTATCAAATTAAGCAATCCAAAAACACCCCTAAGATTAAGAAATATAGATAGTAAACGGATCATACGGTTTTTTAAAAGCTCCTAAAGTGTACCTTAATCTGACCATCATTTAAATAATGGCATTTGTCATCAAATTTAATATATTAACTTATCAAAAAGACAAAAATCGTTGATATTTAAGGGTCTTTGGCCATGGTATCAAAGGTGCGTATTTGTGGTGTTGATCCCCCAGGGGATTGAAGGTTCGAATCTCATTTGAGACACGGGTGTAGAATTACGGGTTGTGTGAGTTTTCCGTTCCAAACAAAAAGGACAGAAAAATGCTGTTCGGTCATCATGACCCGTCATGTCCTATTTTAACCCGTTACAAAATGGGTTTGACCTGCCCATTTTCCCAGATATAGGATTTACAGACAAAGAAAACACAAAACTTGAATAAGAAACTGGATCAGAACATACCATGTAACATTGAAGAAACACTCCCTTGCTCATAATAGTCATAGACCATCAACTTTTCGTCTTTGGAGTAATAGTATGCCCTCAAAGGAACAACATTTTCGTGTCGAATACTTCCAACAAGCTCCATTTGAAGTTCAAAATCTCGCTTTGCTGCAGCAACTTCTTTTAATCTCTTCACAACCACGGTGCTTGTATCCTCCAATGCTGCTTTATAAGTAGTACCAAACGTTCCCTTACCGAGCACCTCAGCTGAAGCTCTAAATAGATCCTCCAAGTCAAATGCTAGACTACTACCCTCAAAAAACACAAGGCTTCCATTTCCGTTCACATTTTGACTTCCCGATCGCAGTTTTGTTACCTTTTCTTCTTTCGGTGGTGCCTCCGAGACCTCCTTTTTGTCCTTCGAATAACAATATATCATTAGCAATGCAAGTAGCACAAACGCTATTGCACAACCACCAATGGCAATTCCAAGAATCGCTTGTTCACTAAGTTTTGATGATTTCTTCGATGGTTGACTTCTAGGAGAAACAACGGGTGGCGTTGGACTCAAAGGCTCAAGATCATTTCCCACAAAAGCCGAGCTGGGAAATCTTTTGAGAAATTGAGGCACTGGCCCGGTTAAGTTATTGTTTGACAAGTCAAGAACCTGTAAACTAGGGATACTAAGATCCGGGATTTCACCAGAAAACGAGTTGTTGGCGAGGTTCAAAGCAGTGAGATGAGTCATATTCGCAATGGAAGGTGAAATGCTTCCATTGAAACCATTGTTTGACAGATCAAGTATGGAAAGATTATTCCAATACGTAAAGTCCAAAGGCAGTGGTCCATAGAACCCGTTTGACTGAAGGTAAAGAGATGTTAAGTTTCTAAGGTTTAAGAAATCAGACGGAAAAGGACCCGTTAACCCGTTTGATCTCAAACTCAATATCTCAAGATTCGACAACCTGCTAAGAGTGTTTGGAGGAATAGGACCATGAAGACTAAAAGCAGGTAAACGAAGTGCTACAATACTCGAACCATCATGATTACATGTTATACCAGTCCAGTTTTCACAAGCCGAAGAACCCATATCCCAATTGATAGCGCGACTATGGGATATACTTTGAATAAAATTTACTAAAATCTCCTTATCTTCAACAGGCTCTGCAGCAACTAACGAAACAAACACGAATAGTGCAGAGAATATAAACTTGCACATCATCTTCAAATTTGGTTTTGCCATAAGTCCCAAAAGCTACAAAACCTTTGTGCTAGCTCATCTAAACAAGAACAACATACATATTGTATACCATGGATTTAGTACAAATGTATTATAGTACTAGTATTATGAGATGAACGTTGAAAATAAATATAGTACGACAGCTAACAAACGTTATAGTCAACCAAGAAACGTATAAATCTTTTATGAGTAAATTGCATTTTTGGTCCCTAAGGTATGTCCAAATTTCAGGTTTCGTCCCTAACGTTTCGAAAGTGCAGCCGTAGTCTTCATTTTGAATGTTTTGTTGCATGTTTGGTCCCCTAAATTGCAGATTTAGTCCTTAAAATTTTGAAGTTTCCGTTGCATGTTTGGTTCCTAAATTGCATATTAGGGACCAAACATGCAGTTAAACCTTCAATATGGGGACTATCGCTAACTTTTGAAATGTTAGGGATAAAACCTGCAATTTGGCCATAACTTAAGGACCAAAAATGCAATTTTCTCATCTTTTATTGTAGCTAGGTTTGATTATTAATCATCTTCATCCGTACTTTACTGACTTCTTTTTTATAAGAGTAAATTACACCGTTCGTCCCTGTGGTTTGCTCCAAATTACACTGGTAGTCCCTGTTCTTTTTTTTTTGCTTTTTTGCTCTCTGTGGTTTACATATTGCCGCGCTGTTAGTCCTTATCGCTAACTGTCGTTATCTTTTTCGTTATCTCAATGGCACCGTTAGTCCTAACCAAGCGATCACTTGCAGCGTTAGTCCTTTATACTAACGACCGTTAATAACTCCAAAATTTTATTAAAAAAAAAATCTTTTCTACGCGGTTTTAATCGTTTTCGCCCGTTTTCTTACGTTTTCATGCGTTTTTGTCCGTTTATATACGTTTCCGTCTACTTTTTCTACGTTTTTCTTACGTTTTTATACGTTTTCTTTAGTTTTTTACGCTTTTGTCCGTTTTTCTTACGTTTTTGTCCGTTTATATACGGTGTAATTTAAAAAAAAATGACTTATTTTTTTAAAAAAAACGATATTTTTTCAAATCGGAAAAAAACGTATTTTTAAATCGGGAAAAAAATGGCGTATTTTTTTTTAAATCGGAAAAAAAAAATGACGTATTTTTTTTTAAAAAAAGACGTATTTTTTTTAAATCGGAAAAAAAAATCAGATTAAAAACCACGTCATTTTTTTTAAATTACACCGTATAAAAACGGACAAAAACATAAGAAAAACGGACAAAAGCGTAAAAAACGAAGGAAAACGTATAAAAAGGGACAAAAACGTAAGAAAAACGGACAAAAGCGTAAAACAACGAAGGAAAGGTTATAAAAACTTAATAAAAGGGACAAAAGCGTAAAAAAGTAAGGAAAACGTATAAAAACGGACAAAAACGTAAGAAAAACGTAGAAAAAGTAGACGAAAACGTATATAAACGGACAAAAACGCATGAAAACGTAAGAAAACGGGCGAAAACGATAAAAACCGCGTAGAAAGATTTTTTAATAAAAATTTGGAGTTATTAACGGTCGTTAGTATAAAGGACTAACGCTGCAAGTGATCGCTTGGTTAGGACTAACGGTGCCATTGAGATAACGAAAAAGATAACGGCAGTTAGCGATAAGGACTAACAGCGTGCAATATGTAAACCACAGGGAGCAAAAAAGCAAAAAAAAAAGAACAGGGACTACCGGTGTGATTTGGAGCAAACCACAGAGACGAACGGTGTAATTTACTCTTTTTATAATAAAGAGTAAAAGTAAGTAATGGAACCTACTTGTTTTTGTTTGTCACGTAATCAAAAAAAAGTTTTATCTTAAGCTAGCTGGAATAACTATTTGAATGCGACTTTAGGATCATGTTATTAGAGCATGCATATATTGTATTTTTGTAAGTAATCTTAAAAGTCAATGAAGTGTGACATATAGAACAATGTTAAGTCCCTTAAATATGTCATCAAAATATATATATCTATGGAAGCAATAACCAAGTTTTGAACATAACGAGATGAAAAAAGGGGTATACTATAGTAGCTAGAGGACGAGGAAGGATTCGTTACACTATATATTAGCTAGCTAGATACCAAAGACGAAATTACAAAATAACATGGACAAATATTCAACGACAAATGAAGAAAGTAGGTAATGAAACTCACCGGTTTCAGATGAGCAGCTAGCTAGCACAGATTGTTGATGAAAAACACACACAAACACAAGAGGGATTGAAAGAGAAGCTTAATAATAATAATAATTAATAGTTGGAGCCTTAGAGGGTGAGAATTAATGGAGGTAAGGTGGAGAATAATAAATGAGTTGTAGAAAGTCAATTAATGAGATTTGAGAGACTAGCGGAAATGCACATGCTAGTCAATACTAGTATTTACTTGGTACCTCACTACGTGCTTGTAGATTGGAAGACCAAACAACTCAGCAACCGTGACAATTAAAAAGTTGCAATCAACAAGTATAAGTAATTTATAAAAGGAGCAAATTTTTTAAATGGCTCGAATTTGAAAAGACTTCACATTTTTTATATAAAACAACTTAGATTTTTTAGAATATATCAGATTGATCAACCAATCACTCATCTTAAAATGTTGACGATGTTTTATGCTTGTACTTTAAACGACTTTTTGTGTAAGAAGTGTGTAGGATACTTTTCACTTTCTTTTTAGCGGTGATTGTTTTTACTTTCGACTACTTTGTTGTCTTCCGTCTACATATTAGTGTCCACTTTGATTTTTCGAATTCTTTCATTTTCAACTTTGACTTTAAATATTTTTAATTGTATTATATAATACTTGATGCAAAATATATGAATAGATTGAGTTTTAAATATATTTTTTATTGGTATAATTTTTATTAAATATTATATAACACAAATAAAAATATTTAAGGTTAAAGTTGAGAAAGAAAGACTTAAAAAATCAAAACAGAACAATTAATATGGGACGGAGATAGTCTTAAAAGGTAATTTTTATGTTTTTTTTCATCACCACCCACCACCACCACGCCGCTCCACCTCCTCACCACCACCGCCATAAGCGCCACAGCAACGCCACCCTCCACCACTAACCCTCTCCCCCCACCACCACCCCTAGCGGTGAGTGGGCGTCGTGGCGTGTGGCGGGTTGGTGGTGGTTGTGGCGGCGGGTGACGGTGGCGATAGGCAGTAAAGTGGTGTCGTGGCGGCGCATGGCGGTCGTGGCGGGTGGTGGTGGCGAGTGGCGGTGGAAGCGGTTGTGGCGGGTGGTGGTGGCGGTGTGGTGCGGGTAGCGGTGGCGTCGTGTTAAGCGTGGTGGTGGTTGGTGGCGGCGGTGGTGGTCTTTGGAGTCCACGATGGCGGTAGTAGTGGGTGGGATAGGAAAAAAAATATTAAAAAAAATCTTTTAACTATATAAAAGTCGCTTAAAGTACAAGTCGTCAATCGCTCAAAAAATGTATTGAAAAAGTACTTTACACACCTGTTATATAAAAATTCGCTCAAATTACGAACATGAGACACTTATTAACATTTTAAGATGAGCGACTAGCCGCCCTAGTCTATTTTGAAAAAATAAGTTTTTCTGATCTAGAAAAGATGAATTCATTTTAAACTTGAGGCATTTAAAGAATTTGCTTTTTTTTATTAAAGAAAAAACGACTTTTTTGTTCTCTTGTGAATTTAATTCATTTTGTTTTGGGAACTCTTTTATAAATGGTTGATTTACTGATAAAAACTTATGTTGTATTGTAAATTGGAAAAACAAAATAAATTTTTTACTCTCTCAGATCTCATAATAATGGTTCATATTTTTTTATAGATGTTTCAAAAAAAATGTTCACTTTTCAAGTAAAAATAAAAGAATTTAGTTGAATAATATTATATTTAAGTGGTTGAAAATTTTAGTGATCCTATTTTTATTAAATTTTGTAATTTTGAAACGGAGAGAGTATAACTTTACCCTCTTATCCGAAAAGGTGGGGATAACGATAACCCATTTTTATATGTACATTTACTAGGGGTGTTCAAAAAACCCGAGAAACCGACGAACCGAGCCGATCCGGTCAATCCGAAACCGCTAAAACCGATAACCGAAGAAGCTGAACCGATAAAACCGAACCGAAAAACCCGCTTATCACGGTTCGGTTTAGGTTTTACTTTAGTTATCCGTGGTTACCGAACGAACAGCGTATAATATACATGTAAGTTTTAACAAACCATTCATAAAAATGTACTAGTATTAACTATATTATTGCACAACTTTTATCATATAATGCATTTTTACTTATCTAATTTGATCATTTACTAACGTCCATGGATTACATATGATTAATGTGATCGTAATCTATAAACGTCAAATAATTAGTATTAGTTATTTTGTTAGATATGGTAATTTGAATGTTGCAATTGCGACACAACAACATTACTATTATTCTAATATCTTTAATGTTATTTAATTTTACTAAAATGACATATTACATTCTAATTTATGTTATTGTTCGCCCGATTCGATTCGATTAATTTTTTTGAATGGTTAACCGTGACCCGAACAGCGGGTAACCGCTCATTTCGGATATCCGCATGTCCGGTTACCCGCCTAGTACGGTTCGGTTTTGGATAGTAAAATGAACTACCCGCCCCGTGATGGATAGTTAAAATCTCTAACCGAAATGAGCCGAACCGCCCCGTGAACACCCCTAACATTTACTATGCCTTTTACACGTTTTGAATATGCATTACTTTTGTACAACTTTTGAATCTAGTAGTTAAATTTGTTAAACGTAAGAGTAGTACAATAGGCCTTGTGTATACTATCGTATGTTAGCAAATAAGTGGTAACCGATAGCGATAATCTATCTACACACGCGACAAAATAATTTGTAGAGTAAACTGCAAAAATCATCCCTGTGGTTTGTGTAAATTCGCAAGAATCATCCCTATCTCAAATGTTCAGCATTAATCATCCCCAAGTCCACAAACGTTTAGCAATAATCATCCATGAGCACTAACGTCGTTAGTTTTACCGATTAAGTGTTAAATTATATTTTCCGTTTGTCCCTCCGTTAACATTTGTTGCACGTTAGTCCTCATTTACGTTTTCGTCACTTTTCACGTTTTTGTCGTTTTACTTGTTTTCGTCCGTTTTGTCGTTTTTATCTTTTCGACCGTTTGTTTTTCACGTTTTATCCGTTTTCGTCCCTTTTTTTACGTTTTACGCTTTTTTACGTTGTTGTCCGTTTTTATCCGTTTTTATCGTTTTCCCGTTTTTACGTTTTCGTCCGTTTTTCACGTTTTCGCCGATTTTTACGTTGTTGTCGTTTTTGTCGGTTTTTTATCCGTTTTCGACCCTTTTTACGATTTTATCGTTTTTACGTTTCGCCGATCTTTTTACGTTGTGGTCGTTTTTATCCGTTTTTGTTCGTTTTTTATCCGTTTTCCCCCCTTTTTTACGTTTTTATCTGTTTTCGTCCGTTTTTTACGTTTTACGCAGATTTTTACGTTTTGCTGTTTTTAATCTTTTTAGCTAGATTTTTACGTTTTGTCCATTTTCTTACATTTTGTCCGTTTTCTTTCGTTTTGTGCTATTTCAACATATTGAAAATTTATTCCAAAAGAAAAAAAAATGGAAAAAATTTCAAAAAAATTGGAAAAAAATGTGTCCGAAAGAAAAATTTGAAAAAAATCAAAAATGTCCGTTTTTGTCAATATTTTTGGAAATTTTTTTACAATATGTCCAAATTTGAAAAATATTGGAAAAAAATTTTTTAATAAAAATATTTGAAAAATATTTTTTAATTCAAATTTCGACATATTGAAAATTTTGAAAAATTATAAGATTTTTTTTTTAAAAAATATTTGAAAAATGTATTTTTTTATAAATTTTTTTTTTGAAAATATTTTTTCCAGCGAGCGGAAAAAACTTAAAAAGCGAAAGCGGATAAAACGGACAACAACGTAAAAAAGCGGCGTAAAAGCGGGGCAGCGGATGAAAGCGTAAAAAGCGGTCGAGCGGATAAGCGGACAACAACGTAAAAGCAGCTAAAAGCGTAAAAGCGGGAAAGCGGATAAAAGCGTAAAAACGGTCGATAAAGCGGATAAAAGCGACAAAGCGGACAAAAGCGGTTAAAGCGTAAAAGCGATTAAAAGCGGATAAAAACAACAACGTAAAAAGCGGTAGCGTAAAAAGCGGAAGAAAGCGGATAAAAACGTAAAAAAGCGATTAAACGGATAAAAAGCGACAAAAGCGGACAAAAAGCGGTAAAACGGTAAAGCGGACAAAAAGCGAAAAAAGTGACAAAAATGTAAAATGAGGACTAACGGTGCAACAAATGTTAACGGAGGGACTAACGGAAAATATAATTTAACACTTAACGGGTAAAACTAACGGCGTTAGTGCTCGGGGATGATTATTGCTAAGCGTTTGTGGACTTGGGGATGATTAATCTTTGACGTTTGAGATAGGGATGATTCTTGCGAATTTACACAAACCACAGGGATGATTTTTGCAGTTTACTCTAATTTGTATATAGTTAAATCCACAATTTGTGGTTTTTTAATAATTTGGAATTCCTAATTTGTGCCACGATGATAAAGGTTTAAGAGGCATTAAAGAAATTCAAATTACCATATTCATCATGTTAGTTGATATTAATAATTTTTTATATTTATGATGTTTACCAAAATTACTCATATTTTATATGAAAACTAAATTATTTAAATAAACATTTGTCTTCATTTAAACTTGTGCCGCCAAGCACAAGTTAAAAAATTAATTTTAATAGAGATTATTTTATTTTATACAAGGAAGTGTTTATATAGAAGGGCATGGACGAAGCATTATACCAAATCCCAGTGGCGGTGGACATTTTCATCATAAAAAAATGTTTATTAAATTAAACTAAAATATGCCATGCTACGTTTCATCATTTATTTACTCGTAGCAGTTGGTGCCCTCGTTACGTCCCATCTAATAATTTATTTGTTATTTACTTGTATTTTATTTATTTTTTGTCTTCATGCTAATAGTGGTAACATGCTTGGAAAAAAGAGGGGCTCATGTAAATGGATTTCATAGTCATCAAATTGGTGTGTAATGAATCTATGACTATAATATACTCATTTTATTACCGGGCCTGCAAAACAAAACAAAACAAACACAGAAAGTCATAGTCTCATTCCCATTCAACCAAACCAAACGGACCCATGTCCTCATTAACACCAAACTTAAGTCTTTTAATACTCCATTAACTTGAGTCTGAATATTTTTAAAATAACTAATACGGACTTTATACATTATTTGTTTACCATTTTCTACCGATACCGTCCTTTACGGTTTTATCCGTTGAGGTGGCGTGCGCCAAATCCTACATGACGAGCCTCGGATATACACGTCGACAACCAAGTGGACAAAATTAATAAAATTTGGGGGGCTAGTTGGTGATGTCGCCTAATGACATGGCAGCCGGATGATGATGTGGCTTCTAAAATTCGATATTTGAGTGATTTAATAATAAAATATCGCAAAAAATTATGGCGCAAACAATTTGGACGCCACACGTCTAATAGGACAAAATATGAAATACGGTCTAATACATTTCACTATTTTAAACCTTTTTACACATAAGCTTAAATTTGTTAGTCAAACTGGTTCAAATTTGACTTTAAATATTTTTTTTTCTTGTTATATAATACTTGATGAAAAAATATACCATTGAGTAATACACTTAAAACCCAATCTATTCATATATTTTGCATCAATTATTATATAACACCCGCAAAAATAGATAAGGTCAAAGTTGAATCAGTTTGACTCTGAAAAGTCAATGGACACTTATTCAGGGCGGGGTAGTAACATACAGACTCTGTAAGATAACATCTAAAGTTGAACTAATCAATAGATCTACCAGTCTACCAGAGAAATATTGTCAATACAACTTTTGGATCTACCAGACGAGTTGGGTCATCACAAAATGTATACAGTTATAGAAAGAGCGCGACCAAAGTACTTAAGAATCAAACGGTCAAAGTCAAGTTCGAGTCTAAAGCAGTGCGAAACTATAAATAAGCACATATATGAGGTTCAACCCTTTCTGAAGTTTGGAACTTCTTGTTTTGCGTACATGTTCAGGCAATCATCAAGGATAGTAAATTCAATTTACACAAACTACAACCAGATATAAAAAAAAGAAAAAAGAAAAAAAAGAAAAGAAAAAAGAAAACCATTTTACAAACAGAAACACGAAAGTGTAAAATAATGATACGAGTCGGGTCTAACACTTTTAGCTAGTCTCAGGATCAAATGCTAAGATAATGTGCTGCAGCCTCCTTATCGTTATTGTGGGTAAATAATGCTTCAGCAACACTGTTAGCTTCAAACCCCATTTCTCGCAAGACACTGTAGCCATTGACGAATTCCCTAACCTGTAATATTTATAATCAACAAGTTTAGTCAAACAGCTAAAATCAACCGACAATGCTGAAGATAGTACAGATGCCAAAAAGGTATAACTGTAACGAAGCAGACAAGTAGTTAGTTACCTTAGTTGGATCATCTCCATATTTAGCAACTGCTATAGGTACTGCCTCTCTATTAAGACCTGCTGCCATGTATTTGCCCACTACTGGGTCTACACTAGAGTTCTGCATCAAAAGCAACTTTCGGTGAGCTTTCAAGAAACAGGAAATAAACATGCCTTACCTACTTTTCAAATTTGGAAGGGGGGAAAAAAAAGTGTAAACTAGGAGTTTGGGTAAAGCACAGAAGGTGTAATAACTTTTTGCATGCTCTCAAGTTGTACATAATTTATTTCTTTTTGTCCTATAGTTGGAGAGAAAGGGATGGAAAACTTGCAGAGTTTTCTCTGCGATAAGGTTAACTTACGATCAGTGCTAATTTTGTGGTTTAAAAAGTCTTGGAAACAAAAAATTTGCCAAAACTTCCCATGGTACCTTCCTCTTTACTCGTAAAGTGAGGGGATACCAAGAAAGTCTTAGGTTTTATACCTGCCATTCCAAATCCTTTGTTTCCTTCCTCTCCATTTCTTAAAACTTGCTAACACATTGTAAAACAGTACATCATCTAGTTAAACCGTAACCTTCGCATGTTAACCAAGTGAATAGCATGTTTTGATAGGGGGAATACTATATCTAAGACCCATCATTAGACACACATACGATGATCTACCAAGCTAGAATTACAATCACAGTTATAATGCTCTACATGTTTCAAAACTAATAGCCAGGACATGTTTCAAAACACACATACGATGATCTACCACAGCTAGAATTACAGGCTATAACTTAATTAGTGTAATGAAAATTTGACACATTGTGATGGAATCTGATATAAAGACATGATTCAACATCTCACTAGAAGGACCATAAGAGTGTCTCAAACTGGATCATGAAAGCAAAACAGATGTAACTTCTAACCGAGTAACCGATACATGCAATTCGTGTGCACTAATGTAACTTACATAGTTACATCTATTAAATATTTTAGCTTTGCTTACAAAACAAGTCTTGGAGAGATGACAAAGAAACGAAGAATGTTCTACTGTGCAATCAATGTCTAGACACACACAATAGATACTCGTTACGGATAACAAAAGATTAATGAAACTATTTAATAAAGACAGGAACTGACAACTAAATTTGCTCGAGCTATACTGAAAGGAAATAGCTTAAGGGGAGCAGAAGCAGACATGCTACATTCCAAGGAAATAGCTAACACTTCAATCAAGCTTCTTAACTTTCGCAATAAACTATAATCAAAATAAGCTCACTTCCACATAGATGGGATGAAATTGCCTGTCCATGTTGGATTATAAGATACTTTGATATCAGTATTCTAAATACGCTAAACATAACAGATGAATGAATGGTTGCAACTTGCAAGTTCAGCTAGAGAAGGCCATCATTAACTTGGACTATATAAAACATGAACATCTGAACCAATACAAAGACATGTCAAACCATTAAAATCAGAAGAACAGCATACCACACGAGATATCGGTCTTGCAGTTCTTTGAGGAAGGCTTTCCAGCAGCTTGCTCCAATTTGGGGTTTCCTTCTCTGCCTCAGCAAGTATCTTCCTCTCTAGTTCAAAGTCGAACTGAAAAGTGCTTCGTGAAATCTCGCCAATGTGTGGGGACATTTGAGGCTACAATAGATGAATCTTAATCAATATAATGAAAACAACCAGACAAAATTGAAATTCAATTATACAAGACAGTAAAAGAGACTCGTATCAATGCTTTACATCACATATAAAGTCGGAAAATCCTTATGATAGGTCCCGATTAACCAGTAAGAAAATATTTATGTGGTACAAGTATTTGTTAACAATCCACTAAGTGCTTACAGAAATGGATTCCAAGGAATGCAAGAAATATATGGATACCTTTCTAGCTTATACAATCAGTTGCAGACGAAGTTATATACATGTGTGTAAATAAAGTTTTTATATATCCTAACGAGGTGGTGTAGAAATATTTTGTGAGACTATTATAGATAACGCTTGAACCAAAATATGTTATTCTTAACAAGCCATGTTGACGTGATATAAAGCTATACCTTAAGCAGTGACACCACTAAAACCTTAATAAAGTGATTTTCTTTTGTTTTCGTAGTACCTAACCGCGTATCTACTCAAGCATTTTCCACTCCTAGTGAGGTAAAATCTAATTCTCTGATGAAGTCTAAACTTGATTCATAGTTTACAATCAATAGACAAGTTTTGACTAATGACTTTAGTACCCAAAGCAACAAAGTCAAAACCATATAGAATGTACCCCCATAATTACCTAACAACAAGTCAACAACAACAACACCCAATCCTACGGCCCTACCCATACGCATAAGTGTGTGTGTGTGTGTGTGTGTGTGTGTGTGTGTGTGCGAGTGTGATTATATAGGTAAAACGCATTATATAGAACTAGAAGCATACAAGAATAGAAGCATACATATAAACATAAAGTGCATATTCGAGAATATGGTCTTGTGAGCATATATAGATGTACGTCCTAAGGAATGGGGCAAATTTTGCAGATGTATATAGCTATGAGTCTATGTATACTTAAGAGTAGAGGCAAGTACGCACACCGTGAGAGAGGCTACTAAAATCGCCTAGAAGCTAAAACGCGGGGAGAAATTTAAACTTAAAGCAAATGTAATTAAACATATATAAGTAACGAGTTGGAATAGAAGTAAAAAAAGTAGTATACCGGTGGGGTAATACGAAATTCAGGTTTTAAAGTAACGCGAATCCCCATTCCTCCTCCTCCCCCTCCTCCTGCTACAAAAATATATCAACAAAGAAAATATCAATAAATAAAAAAATTAATAAATTAGAAGAATAATAAAAGTAAAAAATTACTAGTAACTTACAGGAAGAAGAAGTGTTAGGACGTGGAGGAGGAGGATGAACCGGATGACCACCACCACCACCACCACCGATCTTAGGGTACAGAGAAGAGGCCGGTCCGTACATCTGATTATGAGATTGCTGCTGCTGCATCGGTGATGGTCTGCCGTACATCGATGATGAATTGTTGTTAGGGTTTAATCTGTTTCTGAAATCATAATCCATTTTTATTTTCTTTTTCTTTTTAATTATTAATAACAAGAAGAAGAAGATTTAAGAAGACTAGTAATTTGATGGGAAAAAAAAAGGTTTTGAACGCGTGAGGATGACGAAACTTGTATTTGTAGGTGGATCCTATTATTATTTGACCCGACCCGAATACCAGTTAAGCCCATTATTATCATCTTTCAAAGCCTTGTTTAGTTACTACTAGTTTACTTTCTAACTAACTACTATAATATTTTCCTAGCTGACCAACGGCTCAATTAATTTTCTACATGTAATATGGATAATTTTGAGTTATTAGAGTATCGGCTCGAGCCAAAATGTCAGTTCATCGCCAACTCACCATTTTCTCTTTTCACTCACACTTGACTAAAGGTGTCAAAAAACCAAAACCAGAATCAGATTAAGCCTATTCGGGTTTTATTACTTAGGTCAATTTTATTCGTGTTATTCTGATCAACCCGAGTAACCCCAATTTTGAGACCAACTATAACTAATTAAAACACAAAACCCAATTAAATAAAAACACACAAGATTCTTCATTTGGCGACCAAATTTTTGGCGTGGCATTTGGTGCAAGGGGGAGGGAGTACAGTGGCACTCGTTTGGCTCAAGCAAAATGACTGCCACATAGATTTGGCATGGGTGGTGCATTAATGCATCTTATGCTCTAAAACTTGTTTCACTTGGTTGAAATTGTTTATTATTTGTGTAAACTTTGTTTCTAGTATTTATATTTGTGTTTTGTGCGCTACTTAATTTACTGTTTGGTACTGGATTGAAACAGAATAACTAAATTGTTTTTTTTAACTTGTGTTGCTAAGTTCATTCAACTTTTGCTTCAGTTCCACCTATATCCAGTTTTTTTTTTTTTTTTTTTTTTTTTTTTTTTAATCAAACTTCACTTTAACGTTTAGTACCACACCAACCTTGTAAAACACACTTTTCAGTTTGGTATTACTGAATTTGATTCCAAACATTGATAGATGTTGAATTTAAGTTGATTACTAAATGTGTGTGATCAATGGAACAGAGTGGATGGAATACCTCCCTGATAACTAAACAGGGGCACAAACAAACGGTGGATAAATACGTAATGACACTCTGTTTAAGCACTATGGTAAAGCTCTGTGTATATATAAATAAATTGATAAAAAAGAAAAAAAATAAAGCACTTTGGTCAAATTTCTAAAAAATTAGTTCCCTTAACCATCGGTGGGCATTTGATACGAGTATATGCTCCTTTAATCCGAATCCCACCGAGAATTTGGTTGCTATCTAACTTCTCAAAGTATCAACTATCTCTGTTGTGTACAGCCATGCCAACTTGCTATAATCTGCCGGGTTGTTTAATTAGATCAACTTATGCACCTGCACAAATACCTCCTGCGACCAAACCAATGCATTAATCTCCACCACCATGATCACAATATACTTCCGGGTAGGGTGTATATGTAATCCTTGGCGCGCTGGGCAACATAATTTTGTTGCGATGATTTACATTTTTGGTGATTAAAACATTCAAAAAATGTAAAGTTAAGTGCCGAATACAAATGATGTATGAGGTTTCGTGTATCAAAAATACAGTGTGTGACATTTAACGCAAGAATTATGTTTTAACCTTTCACCTATTAAAGATAACCATAACCTGAATCGGCCCATTGACATAAAAAAGGGTCTGATATTGCTTACTTCGGCACAATCATTATTATTAGTGCATAACATATCTGAAAGCGGGATAGAAAGAGAAAAAGACCTGTTGACCAAGATGCACAGCAAAACTTTTTGTCATCAATATGTTTGACATCGAGCCCGATGAACCAGGATCCGGTACTCACATCATCAAAAGCATATGTGCGAAGAACAGCTCTGCCAGTTCACAAGAAAAAACACAGTCAAACTAATTGACAGCAACGGTATGCACTATGAGATATTGTAGGAAGCAGTGTTGAACCTGTTTATAGATACAAATCTAGCCAAAGCCTTGGATATAACAAACATTTCACCAGATGCATGGCGGAAATACCTGTTAATCACAAAAAGGCAAGCCATGATGATATATATGTATAGATTAATGCGCAAAACAACAGATTTTAAATTGATGATGCATTTAATGGGAGTCATTAAGAAAAGGGAACCAAAATATTGTTTTAACGGTTGCAAACAGATTCAGGTTTCACGGATTTGCTATGAAACTTATAAGTAAATAGACCCTGAGTGATAAACTTGAGATCAATGGGTCAAGTTTTCAGTGAAGCTATTTGGATACTTCATTTGTATATCAAAATTTGCTATAAAATATAAAAATAAAAAGTCAAATAATTAATTAGCTTCTTACGTCTTTCCATCTCCAAATTTCCACCAATCGGGTTCGTACCATTTCTGACCCCTGCCAAATCCAGGGAAAAAGAAAAGTTGAAATCAAGTATCATGGAAATATAATAACAACGGAATACTGGCAGTCCTGTTTTGAGTTTTAGATGACACTTACTCTTCAGAAAAAACTTCGCCTGATTTCATACAACCAATATATACACGTGGATTATCAATATGAGCTGCAAGTGTACTCCCCAAGGCATCTGAAAAAATAAATGCATTTCAAATATAAGTGTTTCGCTCTCCTTAATGATTATAAATGAATAAAATACTCAAGTCTGTATAGCATTGTTTGTTTTCATTCCACATATCGTGAATGCTTTTAGCACAAACTATTAAGAGTATCATCTTAATTGAGAAATAAATGTTTGGCACTCTGGTTATATGAGCTTACCAATATTTACATAAACATCATCATTGACTTTAGCATAGTATTCAGCTTCCCATCTCTCTGCAGCGTGGGCAAAGAACAATTTGGTCTTCTTTGGAAGTTCCTCGGGAGCCTCCACATGACTTTCCTGTCGATATATAAACTTAAATACTTTTCCAACAAATTTGATGAATAACAAAATAACAATACTTATGATTGTATAATGAAGCACGGTTATTTTCAATCAATCAATCGATCAGATAGTAGGTAGCTCCTCTCCTCTAGTTTCATCTTAAATCAATCAGATTGAATAAAAGTTACTTTCACAGGGGTGTCCATGGTACTAGAACCGTCCCGAACCGGAACCGAACCGAAAGAACCGAGAACCGAAAATAAGGAAAAAGTGGAACCAAGAACCGTCCCAAGTTTTTCGGTTCGGTTCGATCTGTACTTCGGTTCGGTATGGGAATTTCGGTAATTCCCATGAGTACCAAAGTGTTAAAAAAATATATTTTGATGGATATGAATTTATGGTACTCGGTTCGTAGAACTTCAAAAGAAATTGACAACCTTAATAGTATTCCACAACTTGACTTACAAACAAACAAAAAACATATCTCCGGTAATAGCAAACTCATTATCCATGAAAATAATTGCAAACTTGTTGAGAATATTATATATCAATCATGGTGACTAGCTTACAATAACTTACATGGTGATGATATATCATGCAGGCGCCATAATCGTTAATTGTTTCTCGACTTTTATCATTAAGTTTAATGAAAAACAAATACCAATAGTTAATTACAACTTTTTGCTAGTTGTTACTGAGCAACACAAAATTATTCGATATGCGGCTATGCGCATACTCGATATTCCAGTTTAAAAAAAACTTGCTTTCATATTGATGAATTATGTTTGAATCTTTGAATGGAATCAATGGATTAAAGGTTAAGGTTTATGAGTTTTTAGGTTTAGGTAAGGTTTTTCTATTTTCTTAAAAGGCCGCATACTTGCATGTACACAATATCCCAAACAAACCTTATAAAATTACATATTTTCATAAAAGTCGGTTCTTTCGGGAAAGTACCGGAACCGGACGGTTCCGACCCGAACCGTCCCGAGAACCGAATTTTTGAAATTTTAGGAACCAAGAACCGTACCATGGTTCTAATATACGGTCCCGTTCCCGGTCGGTACCGGTACGGTTCCTCGGTTCTTTTGGTTCTTCGGTTTTTT
The DNA here is from genome assembly GCA_910596185.1 of Chrysanthemum makinoi. Lineage (NCBI taxonomy): Eukaryota > Viridiplantae > Streptophyta > Magnoliopsida > Asterales > Asteraceae > Chrysanthemum > Chrysanthemum makinoi. Next base: position 229,967,970 of record OU343218.1, read on the forward strand.
TGGACACCGCCATAAAGGATTATGTAATTCGTGTTCACATGAAAAATTAAAACCAACCTTAGTGCAGATTTTCTTTAACTCAATCATACAGGACAAGTTCATCTTATGACCCTTCCACTTTTTAATCAAGCATACAACTGATAGTAACTAAATGTCTTTTAACTTTTCACAACAAACAATTTATTTTCAGTAAACTAGAAACAAGAACACGCCCAACTTCATTAGAAGAAACTTGTAGGTGAAAATAATTAAAGTTGGAAGATATAAAGATCGCGGTCCCTGACCTAAGACTTATACTCTGTCACCTAGTTAAGTGTTTGGTACAAACATGGGATATTGTATCTCGGGTTTCAGCTTTCATTCAGTTGTTAAAGTGTGTGATATGATCTTGTATTTACATAAATCACACTAAAGAATGTAAAAAGGAGCATTTGTATGTATAGTGGCATGATAACCTCCAATTGTCTCTTATACTACAAGTCTACAACAATAAACAAGTACACAGAACCTACAAAATGAAGAAGGGGATACCAGATACATCAAAGAGATCATGAACCCTTGTACTTACAAGAATAAAGAAATCGTTGTAGTTCTTATCTTCAATATCTATGCCCCTATCCAGACTGTCACCACGATTAGCACTGCAATTCAAATTGTCATGTAGCCATTACACTTCAGTTAAGAGAAACATAATGAGGATAAAACGAGTTAGAGTAAAGAGAAGAGAGAAAAGAGCATTGTACCTTCTCCCAATAACAAATCGAGCTATAACACCCTTTTGATCCTCCATCTTTTTTAAAGCATCACCTGAAGCAATAAGAACTGGAATGTATTAACACCAAGCTATGCAAGCATGTGGCGATAAGAGTAAAGATTGATGCATATAATAATGACCAACTATGCAAACATTTGAGTCTTAAACTAAGCATTGCTCTCAAATATTATGTCACTTGAGCAACAACGTTCATTTTTATCCCATATAAAAAGAGCATGGGCAACACGTCTATCGGAAATATCCTATCCTGACTATATACAATCATATGTACAAGATTGTCTCAAAAGCATAATACTCCATCATGATAGTGGTACAGGACTAACATCGATCTAGGCATAAAAATGAATATCCATATAAAGCAAAGTAACATAAGATGACAAACGCTAATGATGTGTTTACCAGATGACATCCATGCTTTGCGTATCACTTCCCTATTGTTCTTGCGACCAAAACTTGTGAGAACTCCAATCACCACCAATGGTCTCTTCTTTGGAGGATTTTTTGTCGTTGACAAGTGATTTGATACAAAGCCTTCTTGACGAGCTGCAGCCAGTTCCATCTCAAGAGCTGTCAGTTTCTTCTGTTGTTCCCTAACAAGCATACCATCGTCAATCAACCTATAAACTAAACTCATCCAAAATGCATAATTACATAATACAGTAAGAAAAAAACTAAACTTTTCCAACCACATTACCTGCATCCTATTATTTTCAGCGTATCATCCACCGATATAGCAGATTTCCCCTGTCAAAAAACATAAAATATCACGCCAGCTCCAAGGACCACCAAAAAAAAACCCTTTGACATTTATGATATGTAGAAGCCTTAACTAATTCAGTATCTGTAGAAGTATCTTATATAACTAAATGAATCCCAACTGTGCTAGTCAATAATTCCTAAACTCTCGCCTAACCTGCTCTAGTAAGCATGAATTCAACTAATATAAGATTGTGTTGGTTTCGTGCACTAACGAAAACAACACAGGTCTGCATCGAATCCTGGAGTTGTTACGTTAGCGTATTGATCAAGCACCTCTAAGGACAGGGAATTAATTCTTAACCGTGCAGAGCCCTTTTAGCAAGTTGTCGTTTGTTTAACAGAAAAAATATAAAATAATGATGATCTAGGATGTTAGTGACTACTTTGGCTATACTTTTTTTTTTTTTAAAACGGCACTTTATAACCACACTAAAAATAAACAATGAAACCAACAATACAATAAGACAAGGACTATACTAAAGGAGTGTTGTAATGTGGCTATAGGCTTCTGAAGTTACTGATAGTATTATTCAAGCGGCGGGGCATTATTAGTACTACATATTCTTTATAGTTGGTAGTCGATAAATTTGACACGAGTTAAATGTTGTTAAACGAGACTAATTAATACGAGATTATAAGTCTGATATCCGTAAGAGGAAGCAAAAAATTACCTGACCAGTAATTCTGTCAAGCTCTTTACCCAAATAAACTCTATTCTCTGCATCCTGCCATAATCTAGTTATCAAACAAAACATAATTAAATTAAATCACTAGGATAACACTACAAGAGTAAAAACTAGTGAGTGTGATGGGTTAAAAGTAAAAAGTAAAACTAACCGGCCAGCAACATAAAAGGAAGCCATGGCGGCGATGGTGCAGAGCAAAAGTGCTGAGATTGGGGATCGAACCACCACCCTCGACGATCCCTTGCTTTGCATCTCTAGATTCTAATAATAACACTAACTTTTTTTATTTAATTTATAAAGTTGAGACTAATGAGAGTGAATTCGATGATGATCTGAAATGAAATATTAATAAAAAGAATAACGCATTTCTCTTTGTTTTTTTATTATACGTTTCGAGATCGGATCAACAGACACGACAACAACTTCATCTACTCCGACCCAAAGGTTTTTGAACCGGGTTATGTCCAAAACCGGTTTGAGTCAAAATCGGTTTTTTACAGTTTGACTCGAATCGAGAACGGTTTAAAATATCTACAAAAATTGTTTTAGAATTTTCTAATGCTACTATGACTAACACAATTCGTTGGCTGAAAATTTTAATATTTTTTTAGTTATAGAGCACTAGGTATAATAATTTATGTTAAACCTTAACACCATGCTACATCATATTTAACATTTTATCTTAACTTAACAAAAAAAACACATATTCTCAAGATTAAACCTTAACCCACCAACAATTTACAAAAACAACGCCTCATTAAAAAAAAAACCTTTAACACCGCGTTATGGTGTTAACATGGGAGCGTTAACACCCCATTAACACCATACGTGATTACGCGGTATGGTTAACATGCTTTAACATACAAATATTAAACTTTGACATTGTGTTGGGTGTTATCGTACCCAAGGCTCTTAGGGTGTCTCAAATGCTTTGACACATTTGTAATGTAGAAGTATGGATATTAAGTTTTGTTTTAATACAAAGAGTTTTGCTAAATTTAAAAGTAAAAAAAAAAAATGTAAAAAGTGATTTATTATTAAGATACAAACATTAAATATGTGTTCTAAGGCTAGTCTCAGTCGCAACCTGGGACGACCTGGGACAACCTGCGTCACGTCCGCCTTTTCTCCAAATGACCGAGACAACCCGGATGCCCCGGTCGACGACCGAGGATTTTTTTTTTAATTCAAACATTTTAAACATTAAATTTAAATTTCATTCAAATTAAAAAAACATTACAATACGAAATTAAAAAAAAACATTACACTACGAATTAAAAAAAAAAAAAAAACATTACAATACGAAATTCAAATAACGTTAAAACATTACAAAAACTCTTCATCGTCTTCGTCATCGTCACTATCGACTTGATTCACTTTGCCGACATGATGTCGACAATTTCTCCAAATGTGTTCGACCAAATCAGATTTTAAGTTTTGATGAGTTGTTGAGTCCATTAGCTCTCGAGTAACCACCATTGATTCTGCATGCGTTCTTAAGGGATCATGATCTTGGTGTCCCTCATCTTCAAACCATGTAGGACATATCGCCCGCCTTGTGCGGATGATCATATTATGTAATATGATACATGTATACATAATATCTTGGATATCATTTCTAAAAACCCTCGAGCAGGAACTTTAAGCATTTTCCACTTTTTCTTCAACACACCAAAAGCCCGTTCCACATCTTTCCTTGCGCTTCGTGCCTCTCTTGTACAAACATCTTTTACGATCAGCCGTGGGAGGATTTGAAATAGATTTCATAAGAACGGACCATTGTGGATATATCCCATCAGTGAGATAATATCCCTTTTTATAAGCCACATCGTTAGCCTCAAACTCAAGGTCTGGTGCTCTCCCATATTTGAAATCATTGAAAGCGGTGAACGGCGTAAAACGCGTTTACGTCGTTATTCATTCCGGAGACACCAAAGAACGCATGCCAAATCCATAAATCCCGGAAGCGGCCCGCCCAACAAAATGAATGGATGTGGCCCGTGATCACCCCTACAATGTTGAGCTCTCTCACTATTCAGGCAATTCTCCCACTCCCAACTTGTACAATCAATGCTTCCCATCATCCCGGGAAAGCCATGCTTATGCTCGTGATGAGCATATATTCTTTCAAGGTCAGAATACGTGGGCCTTCGCAAATACTCACGACCATATAACTCCATGATAACCTCGCAAAACTTACGAAGACATTCACGGGTTGTGGATGCGGCAATTGCCGAGTCTCGTCTAGAGAATCGAGAACGGCTGCGATCCAAATTGACGAATGGCGGCATACACTTGACCAACGGGCTAATACGAATGCGCCTCTAGCATCGGCGGTTTGTCGAAAATAAGCAGAGTGATCGGTTATCTCTCGAACAATTTCTGTGAATAGCTCTCGGCTCATACGGAACCGCCGAGAGAATGTTCTTTCGTCGACTGCGGGTTTTGAGAAGTATGCCGCCAGTAAACGATTATGAGCACCCTCATGATCCCTACGTATGTACCTTCGTCGGGTTTTTGGTTGTGATGCTTTGTAAGCCTTCCAAGCAAAATCCGCAAACTCCACAAACTCACTAAAACTTCTTCCTCGCGGAGAAGACGAAGAAGAACCGAATAAATGCTCGAATGACGACATATTAAAATTTGTGTTTCGTGGGTATTTCGTTAGAATGGTTTATTGAATATAGATGAGAAATGTTGAGTGGTGAATTGTGTTTGAGGTGAAGTGGGTATTTATAGATGGGTAGATTTGGTTTTAAAAAAAGTTTTTTTTTTGTTTAATGTTTACCAACGTTCTATTTTTGTTTAATGTTTACCAACATTTTAAACTTGACATGCATTTGACATCGGTCTAAAAGTCACTCGATGTTGCATTTTCTCCTTGCTCGACCGATGTGCCGCCCCACCTTCGCATTCGATGTGCTCGATGTCAATATCGGTTGTGCACAAAAAATTAGCACACCCAACCGATGTTAAAGCTTCCAATGCGACAAGCCTAATGTCTTATACATAACCTTAACTAATGTACTTTGGTTCGTCTTAAAAGGGGTGTTCACGGTTATATTTTCATGTGTTAAAATGGTTTACAAAGCTGTATGTGACATTTTATTCAGTATATATCACTTAAACTATATATCATTACACATGTTGATTTGGGTTTTGCTATGAAAACACAAAAAGAAAATTATGTTAAACTTCCAAGCCCAAAACAAAATAGAACCAAACACAATAATATATCCATGAGTCGAGTGGCTTCTTGGGCTCAACTAGTCAACAATCGAAACCTTATTTAAGCCCGTCACATTACAAACAAAAAACACCCTTTAAAACCACCACAACCCTAATCACAAATTCACAACTCACAAAACACTAAACAATTTATACTCGTTACTCCTTAGCTCATTGTTTATTTTTCTTTGTTCTTTTATAATTAACTAGCTGAATACTTACTTTCACAAAACTTTTTTTATAAAAAAAGTTTTATTATGGCCAGTGATGATAGTTTTTTATATGGTTGACTGAAAAGCAAGTTTATTAACTTTGCTAATTTGTTGAAAATCATCAACTAGGACGGTCTGAGGCTAAACCTTTTCTTATAAAGTTTTGATGTTTTTTTTTTCTTAATTTTTTTTATATGTGGGTATGTGTATGATGGGATATTTTATTTACACAGTTATCCCTGTCTGATAAATATTGATGTGTACATGTGATCTGACTCATACCCATATATATGTTAATGTTTTTAGTTTTTCATGTCGTGTGAAGATTTCTAGTGACTTGATACCTTAGTGTGTACTATTCCAAAAGAGTATACATGGGATATTTTTGTTAAGGGTTCTTTGTTTTTGGAATTTGTTACAACAGAATGCGGTGTATACTCTTTGTAATAATACAATATTAGTATGTAATGACAGTTAATTTAGTTGTAGGCTGTTTTAAGCAACTCTTAAACGCATCTGACCAAAGCTATGTACATAGTTTTTTGAGTACAGTAACTTGTTAGTTCGTGTCGGTCTTAATGGTTTGAAAGTTTTGTATGGGACAGTTTAAAATTACATTGCTGTGTAAAAATATAAAATGAAAAATGATACATGGACCTAAACTTAGTAGATCCACTTATTTTAAACCCATCATAATGATGTCAAGTGGTTTTAGTTATAAGTTTAGGCATAATTTTAGGTCCATGTATCATTTCTCATATAAAATTCATATACAAATGAACTGCTTTCTTATAATCCGTAGCTGAATATTATGAATTTAGTAATGCATATTATAAGTTAACCACTCTCCCCTTCCCAAACTTATTACCACTCATTCCATTAAATTTAGTAGCTTAATTTAAAAATATTAAAAACTAAATTAAATTCTACTTTGAATAAACTTGAGAGGCTATTGGTAATTCTACCTTACATCTATCTATCTTTCACATACTAAGAGCATTGGATGCCTTATCGTGCATGCGTGTCGTGTTATAAAAAAGTTTTGTCACACTAACACCTTTTTTCATAACACTAGAATTCAACACAGTATTTGAGCGGTTGGTTTTGTAACGATTCAGACGGATTCTGTTATTTGTATTTTTCATTTTTTTTGAAGTTATTGGGCCTAGAAATATAGTTTGAGCTTTTGATGGGTGAAACATGACTTGGGTTTGTCTTGTTTTATGATCCTCACCAATTCTTCAATCCAAAGCAAAGCTAAAGTTAAACTACATGCATGTAATGACAACAAATTGTTAATCAGTAGTTTTCGGAATTGTCTCCGCTTTAGTCACAAATTGTCACTCAATCAGAATCATTCATTAAAATGAAAATCATTTGCTCCTCTCAAAAACTGTAGTTAGCAAATCCCTAAAATACACATTTTTTTAAAGATTTTGATTAGTTGACAATTAAGTTTCAAAAATGAGGTTTGGTTCAATTTGTTATTGCCGGTTAAACGTGTAGACCCTAATCGATATACATTGATAGAAAAGTATACATAACTATGTTTACACAATCATATTGAAATATTGATGGGATGAGTTATTCATACGGGGGCTATATTTTTATATATACCCCCCTATGTTTTTTTTTTATTTTTTTTTATTTTTTTTTATTTTTATAATTTTGTTTATATCAAAAAGCTATAAACCTGAAAATGCGAAACTGTAAATATAAAGTTTAATAAGCAAAACGCTTAAACTGTAAATACGGAACGAAACTAAAAAACTGTGTTGTACTGAAAAAAGCGGGGGACAAAGGGAATATTCCCTGGGACAAAGGTGGCAGGGCTATGGGTAGCCCCCGTAGCAATAGTGTAACCCATATTGATACAAGATCTAGTGTTGCTTATAAGTTCTGAAACATGTGTAATTGTTTGCAAGAATTAATAGTTGTAGTAGCTTATTTACTCCATCATAACTACTTGGTTGATAATACACATGCATTAGTAACATATGCCCGCACGTTAATTTGTAATATGTTTATTTGTTGCTTAAACTCATCTATTTGCTAAAAGTATATATTTTGTGGAGTCTCAAATGGATATTATATAGTCTGAAACAACTCTACCGCTCTCTATTTTTTTAGGGACACGAAATATCAAGGTTTTCAAGATCGAGATTTTATTCAGGGTCGTTTTTATTTTTACAAGATCAAAATCGTAAGATTGGATCGGGATTCAAAGATCATACTATAATTTATTTTCTTAATAGTCTTTGTAATATTATAAACACAAAATTATATGAATGTTTCATGAAAATGTTGACCTAATTGTAAATATGGAATATTTAAGAAGATTAACATGTTGTTTATCAAATTCTATAAAACATACTCCATAACTTTGTAAATTTTTAGTTTGCAATTTGAAAAAAGTAAGATCGGATCGGATTACATTTTAAGATTCTATAGTCAAAATCGGGATCTTAGAAAATCTGAAGCTTGCTAAAATCATACATAAGATCTAGATTGTTTTTGTTTTATAGTATCGTAATAAGACCAAGATCAGAATTTTAACAACTATGCAAAATACCATACGTTATATAATTTCATAAACACCCTAAATTTGAATGTAGGTGCCAAACCCGAACTAAAATATAATTGAGGATAGCAAGTTACATGTTTTCTTACGTTAATTTTTTGGTATTTTACTTTTAGAACACAGTAATAAAACCAAGTGCATGTTGAAGATAACATTTTCATAGAAATACGTATGAAAGATGAATGATATAAAAGGTACGAAAGATGTGAAATATGTGAAGTAAACATACCTTGCCCATTTGACACTTGGCAATGGCTTGTGTTTTTAATAACCACATAATTCTTTTTATTTAATAAAGTTGTTGTTTTGATTGAAAAAGTTTGGATATGTAACTTTCCTTTTTTCAAAAGTGTTTTCATCCACACACAGGACACGACATTTGTTATTTCAAATGTCATAAATATAAAAAGCATAACTTTATTTCTATTTAACAACCCGTGAAAGATAAGATCCGTATCAAAATTCTAGACATATATTCCATAAAATGCATATAAGAGCATCCATTATTGTAAATATGTTTAAAAGTTTATATTTATGTTATAATATTAATGGATTTTTTTAATTTGTATCATAATGACACAAGTTTTCAAGTATAAATACATCTATTTCTTAAAATAACTTTATTTTCATATATAACAATGATAAATTTAGTAAATATCACAAATTTAAAAAAATATTGATTTCAAGTAACATATAAGTATGGTATTACCTTTTATTTAATGCTTCAAAATTTGTGTCATCATGAAACAAGTTAAAAGATCCAACATTAATTTATAAGCTTTTTTGTTTTATAAACTTATAGTTATCCTCACTAAAACACTTTTAAGTTCTATAAACATCTCACATAATTTAAATGCATTAAATTATAAAAATGTTCAATATCTTAGACATTTTCATGACAAACTTGAAATGAATGTTTATTATGATTTACAATTTTAGATCTCTTCTTAATTACGAGTATATAAACTTTTATAAACCAAAATAGTGGATATCTTAAAAATCATTACATAGGATGAATGAAACTTTTAGGGGCTTTTGCATATATATCCACCCGAAAATGCATAATTGCATATATATCCAAAGCATGCATAAAAACAATTGTATTATGTGCATAAAAAACTTGTACAAAGGATATATATGCAATTATTCACTTTGGGAGGGATATATATGCATTTTTGCCAAACTTTTATGGGATTTGCTAAACAATGTTTACTGGGCAATGCTTAAAAAAATAATTAATATGAATATAAAAAGAAACTTGGAGTTTGTTAAATAAAAAATGAGATATATTTAAGTTAATTTTTATGTTCATTTATTGTGCATTAAATACATAACTACTTTTAATATGAAAGAAAAAATTATTTAATATGGAGTAAACTGCATTTTTGGTCCTTAAGGTATGGCCAAATTGCAGGCTTCGTCCCTAACGTTTTAAAAGTGCAGCGGTAGTCCCAATTTTGAATGTTTTGATGCATGTTTGGTCCCTAAAACTTTGAAGTTTCCGTTGCATGTTTGGTCCTTAAATTGCAGATTATGACCAAACATGCAACAAAACCTTTAAAATGGGGACTATCGCTGCACTTTTGAAACGTTAGGGATGATACATGCAATTTGGCCATACCTTAAGGACCAAAAATGCAATTTACTCTTTAATATGCCTTAAGCATTCCCCAATGAACATTGTTTAGCAAATCTCAACTTTTATTATTGAATATTGGTAAGTGAAAATTTGTAAAAGAGGGAAGGCAGGGTGAAGCCATGAAGCATCAAATGATACTTGTTATTTCTTAATGACTCAGGGCAACCACAATGAAACACTGCGGCATAGTTTAATTGAATAAAAAGATGATAAATAAGCATGTAATGCATTGTGAAACTTTCAGGTAGCTAGTTGGTATAATGATAGTTCAACTTTCTACACACTCTTTTAACTCTTCAAGTGGGTCCTCCACTATAAAATTTGATTAAAATAAACATGATGAGCTTATTTATACTATTTGAGTGGAGCTTTTCTTTTTGATGTGAAAATACATTAAACTGTACAAAGTTCAAAGAATTATAAGAGTTTGTATAAACTAATGAGATTTTGATGTGGCGGTGATATGAAAGTGTATTAAACTATGTATTGCATCTTGCATTGGAGATGCTCACACAACACCATAGTTTACAGTCCGGATTGGAAACTTAATAATTTTTTTTATATATTTATTATACTTGAGATCGGGTATAATGGTGATGATCACTACATATCACGTTACGTCAGCATCATAAATTATCTCCTCTTCTTACCGCCTTTACACTTGTAGTCGTTAACACCTCCTTTATTTTTTCCCTACACTCAACGTAAACACACAAATACGTCACAACACACAAAAACATACTGGGACACTTTCATCCGGTGGCGCACTGGTGCAGACCACCGACTTGCTTCTTTTTTGCTCGACCATGCATAAAAATAAACACCCCGAAATAGTGCAACCACGCATGCATGGTTAATTATGTGGTCTTGTTACATCCAACATGATAAATGATAAAGTACACAAAAGGAAAAAAGAAAAAGAGGTATGGTATGGTGCCAGGTGACTTTTTTACAAAGTAAATCGAGAGGATATGGTAAACTTATTACGATTATTTCAACTAGTGTTTAAAACATTAATTGTCTTCATGCATGGGAATAGCTAAAATCCTTGCTGGTTTCCACTAAAAAAAAAAAAAAAAAAAAAAAAAAACTTTCGAAAGCAATCCACGTACTAAATGCTTTTATTTTGCAGTTATCATGTATAAATATCCTTTTCCAAAGCAGTCCACATTACAGCTACAAAATTTAACCAATTTTTGCCAGCTGCTTAGAGCACTAGTTGTGATGAAGAGCCAAAGTTACTCATTTGGGGTTCGCATGATATCACATCACTATAACAAACCTCTACAACTAACCTCTCACTCACAACTAACCTTAACTTACTCATTTGGGGCACACCATTTATAAAAACATTACATATTTAAAAATAATAATAATAATAATAAAAAAATAAAAATCATACAAATTTTACTTTTGCCGTGCAGACGACGAGGGTTGGAATGGCGAGGAATGACAAGAAAGGATGGTGTCACGGCGAGGCACAACAAAGATGTCAAGTGACACAGCGAACTACAACAAACATCATACCGTGTGCTCTTATGTTTTAACACTCCAATCAATCATAGATGATATATATGTTTCTAAAAAGTGTTAAAATTCGTATCATGTGTCATTATCCGTCTATCATTTACATGTGACAAAGGAAATAAAAGTTTTATGAGTTCATTTATGAACTGATCAAGGGTGAATTTTATAGTGGTGGGCCACAACTTTGAATACCCAAAACTAAAAGTTTTGTGAGTTCATTTATGTACTAGGCATGCTCATTTGTGCCATGCTCGACATTGTAAAATAAGTTGTTTTTGATAGATCTGGTCGTTCGATGAGTTACCGAAAGTACTGGTTTCCTATTTGTTGCAAGACTTTTTACTAAAGTTGTATAAGAGTTTTCGAACTTTAAATACTACATCATACTAAAGAAAATGTGTGATGCATGGAGTTTGCTTGTCATTAAAAATGTAATTTTACTTGGGTCTAGTTTTACGAGAGCAATGATTGATCTTCAAGCCGATGTTGAGTTGAAAGACACTCTTGTTGTAGCGATGCCTAATACTGAAGGTAGAGGTGCAAATATAAACCGGTTTTAAAAAAAACCGAACCATAAAACCGGTTTTTACTAAACCGAAACCGGTTTTCTAAAACCGAACCGGTTGTATCGGTTTTCAGTTTTTCCATCCGACCAGTTTTTTTACCGGTTCTGAAACTGGTTAAAACCGGTTTTTTCAAAAAACCGGTTAAAACCATTTTTTTTTTGGTCGAAAACCGCTAAAAATCGGTTAAAACCGGTTAAACCAGTTTTAAAAACCGGTCAGCGCAAGTCAAAAATACCCGTTGGAATTCAATACCGGTGAAAACCGGTCAAAATCTGACCGTTGTATTTCAAAACCGGTTTTGACCGGTTTTCACCGGTTTTCAAACCCATCGTGGATATTAACATCAGTAGCCATTTTTTTGTTGCAGGTTACCCCTTTTTTTTTTAGTTTTTTTTGAATTTCTGAGTATTTTGAAGCTAGAACTTGTAGTATAAATATGTGTATTGGGTTGAGGTTTAAAACACATCAAATCTATCTTTAATCTCTCTAATTTATTTATACTGGAAAACGCACAATCACAACAAGGTTCCACTAATCCCTCCGTTGGGTCTTCCCGGTCACGAAAACATTACACACAAGATGATGTTGCGGTTGTTAAATCAACTTCACGAAAAGGCGATGTTTGGTCTCATATGGATTTGTGTATTATGAAGGATGGGACGGAAAATGCTCGTTGCAAAAAATGTTTGAACTTTTATGCTTCCGGGGCTAACACTACACTAAGGGGTCATATAACCAAATGTACCGCGGTACCTCAAAATGCCGACGGTACCATTGGTGAGGATGGTCAAATTTGTGTATATGATAATGATGCGCTTCAAAGAGATTTTGCGGGGTGGGTCATTCAACATACTTATCCATTCAACCTCTTCGACAACGCCAAGCTTACGGCCATCATCAAAAAGAGGCTACATTCGCGGTATAAACAAGTAAGTCGTACTAAACTTAGAAGTGATGCTTTTAAATTATGGGAAACGGCTAAAAAAGATATTATTGATGGTTTTCGTGATTATAAATATGGTGTTTCTATAACTACGGATGTTTGGACCGCACTACATGGTTCGGCAAATTCTTATCTCGCCGTTACGGCTCATTGGTTTAATCCCGAATCTTGGTTATTAATGAAACGGGCAATTGCTTTTAAACTATTTGGTTATCCTCATACGGGATCTAATTTAAGAAAATTTTTACATGACACTTTAATTGAAAATAATTTAGATGATAAAGTTTTTACGATTTCACTAGATGATGCATTTAATATTACTAGAGCTATGGAATTGTTAAAATTACATATAAAACCCATTTTAGATGGAGTTTTTTTTTTCATTCCCGTTGTGTTGCTCATGTTATAAATTTATCCATTCAAGCGGCATTAAAAATATGTGAGAGATTACGTTTGACATTTAGGGGTATGTTAACAAATATATATCGCTCGAGTAATGAACGACAAATGAACTATAAACGTTTTCGTAAACAATGTGGTGAACCATTCATAGGACCGGCCTTTGTTACACCTACTAGGTGGAATTCTACTTGCATTATGTTTGAAAATATATTACGTCAACGTACCACTTTACATGCTTTTAATGAATTACTTGTTGAAAAAAACCGTTCCACTTCGATAGATGACCAAGATTGGGATCGACTAAATGCTTTAACTATTTTTTTACAAGTTTTTAAAGAGGCGACAACTACAGTATCGGGTGTTTATTACCCAACTAGCCCATTAGTTTTAAATCAAATTTATGCTATGACGGAAAAATTAGACGAATTAAAAGACTCACCTACTCAAATGTTTAGAAAAATGGTTAAAGTTATAAAAAAGAGATTTATAAAATATTTTGCCAGTTTACCTTTGGGTTAGACGGTGAAGATCTATATACTTGTTCCGCCGCATTTAATCCATGTTTAAATGTTGGAGGCGTAGAACTTTTAATAAGAAGAAAAATGGAAAATTTAGAATTATCCTTTGGGTTAGACGGTGAAGATCCCAACTATATAGAATCTCAAGTTTTTAAATTTAATGATTATTTTAAAAAATTGTTTGAAATTTATGCAACAAAATATGGTCAACAACCAAACCCAATTCTCGACCCAATGCGGGCCGGTTCGTCTCGAATGACAAGGGACATTAACATAAACCTTTATAATACTTTACGTGAAGACGCTACAAAGCGTCAACGATCATCGGCCCCAACAAGCGAGTTGGGACAATATATGGCTACAAACTTTTTAACAACTTTAAGTCCCGATGAGTTTGCAAACTTTGACATTTTGGCTTGGTGAAAAAAAAGGGAAATCCAATTTCCAATTTTAGCCGTTATGGCTCGTGACTTATTAGAGGTCCAAGCTTCGATGGTAGCTTCCGAATCGGCCTTTTCTCATAGTGGTAGAATTATATCGGAAAAAAGGACAAAACTAAGTCCCGAATCCATGGAAGTATGTGTATGTTTGAAAGATTATATGGACGGATTAGATAGGGTACACCATGAAAGATCGTTGGAAGGTCCGATTGAAGAAGTTAAAGAAACTATAGCACAAGAAGAAGATGAAATGGGGATATCACCTCCGACTACCGAATTAGATGAAGGTGAATTTGAACCATTTGATGTTGAAGAGTTAGATGTAAAAGATTTTTTGGATGATTTAATTTCTTGAGTATATAGGGGTGATGGCAATGCCGAAGCTCGATATACTTGAGTACACTAATATGTTTTTGGGTGATGGCCATGCCGAAGCTCGAAATGTATTAGTACTTATTTATTTTTAGTTCTATAATTGTATTGTTTAAATAAAAGTTATGATTGTATTCGAAATGTATTAGTATTTTATAGTTTTAGTTGTATAATTGTATTGTTTAAATAAAAGTTATGATTGTATTCGAAATGTATTAGTATTTTATGTTTTAAATTCCGAAAAAAAACCGAACCGGTAAAATACCGATAAAAAACGGATCCAAACATTTAAAACCGAAAAAAACCGAACCGGTAAAAAACCGATTCCGAACATTTAAAACCGATTCCGAACTTTTAAACCCAAAAAAACCGATTCAGGAAAAACCGAAAAAAACTGAAACTGATTTTTGGACAAACCGGTTTTCCAAAAACCGAAAACCGTTAAAAACCGGTTTTTGTGCACCTCTAACTGAAGGTGATGGACATTGAGTTGAAAGACGCTATTTATCTTTTGACAAGTGTAACACACTCTTTCTCTTTTATTATTTTCCACAAATCAATTTTTTAAATGCACCAATCACATTTTTAGATCTAATTTTAGGCATAGGTTTTAGGTATACAAATCATTTTTCCGATTTCCTTTGAACAGCATTATGTCTTTTCCCAATTGGAGATTTTAGTATCCTTTGCAAACGTATGATATGGCCGTTGGTAAAAGTAACGGAAGTGGAAAATTTATACCTGTGTATGAGAGGTTGTTTGCAAACGTATGGTTGGTGAAAACAATAGAAGCAACCATTTATAAAGTAATTTGTATGGAAACATGACTTATAGTTTCTCAATTTAAATTTATTGTGTGATATTGAGTTACACGTGAACGTACATAAATGTTTCGAGCAAACGAAAGGAGTGCTCATTCAATTAAGATAAGAAATGGAAAGGCCGTGGCTACCATTGAAACTCAATGTATCAAATGCTTACATTTGTGCCATTAAACTTAATTTTAAGATGTAAATCATAATGAGTCACATTCATGTCTTGAAACTCAAATTTAATTTATTGTGTGATAATCGAGTTACATGCTAAGATTTCGGCCTTATGGATAAGCCTTCTAGATACCTGCTAAGATGAACAACGCGTTAGTCTCGCTCCGGGTGTTATCCCAGGACCCGACTCCGGCGTAAGAATAAGTATGTGTTTGTACCAAAAGGTATAATGTAAATATGTGTGTGTGAAAATGATACATGATTCTCACCATTCAGTAAGCGTATTTATACTACCCGATGTCACTATCTGGTCCCCTGGGTCTGTACTTCAAGGGACCGTTGATGTTATCGTGGTCGACACTGCCCTCGACGCCGTCCCTGGCGTCGTGTCTGACATCCAGGAGCATAAGACAAAGTGTATCCAGGCTAGATGCCAAAGGTACTGTCAGGTCAGCGCGCCTTTCAGACGGATGGTTACCGAAGCACCCTGTGGTATAGACTTGGGCTGCTCTGGTATGGTATTGGACCTTTTCGGTAATGTATTGGATTCTTCGGACAGTATTGGGTCCTGCAGTAAAGCATTGGGCCGCTCCGGTCATTGGGCCGGAGGGGCATATACGTCGTCATGTCCTCCCTAGTATTATGTTACTTGTTTATGACAAGTGACGTGATACTTTAATTTTGTCTGTCCGTTGGGTTTATTCAGAATAACTGGGCATGCTTTGGCCTTATGGGCTTCGTTGCGGACCCTCGGCCCAAGCCCATTGGGTAAAGTAGGTTAAAATAGTGTACTGTGTTTTGTGAGATTGTGCCACGTGGCAGATGGTTTCCGTTGACGGTTCATATCCGTCCCCCTCTGACACGACGCGACATTTTGCGTCCCCACCTCCTTTGCCTATATAAACCCTTTTACCCTCATTTGTTATTTTTACTCTAACTTTTCACTATTTGCTTTCGAATACTCCGGCGAGACTCAGGTGCGTCGCTTTTCTTTTATTTCATTTCTGTTTGCGTTACCTCTTCGGTATCTATGGCTTCCGGTTCAGAGCATCCGGCTTCTGGCTCGGCTCATCCGTCTTCCGATCTTGCCCCCAAATCGGACATGCATATATATTCGTCCGTGCTTACCGAAGGGGAGCTGGAAAGTCTCATCAATGAGTATGGGATTCCTATGGATCTCCATCCCCGTTTACCTCCGATAGACTTTACCATGGACAAGCTGCCGAAGGATGCCATTGGGTTGTATGAGCAGTATCTTACGTTTTCGGGAGTTCGGGTTCCACCTTTCTTCTGACGGTGATTAGGTACTTCAAGGTTCACATCTCACAACTTGTGCCCATCGGGCTGAATAGGCTTGTTATGTTTGAAATATATTGCCGAAGTCTTGAGATTGAGCCTACCGTCAATCTGTTCCGGGTGTTCTATAAGTTGAATAAGCAGGGACACTGGTTCTCGTTTGCCAGCCGAACCGGAGGGAACTCTCCGGGACGTATATTTAAGGAAACGTGCTCAAGTTTGAAATTTTGGAAGGACAATTTTTTCGATAGACCGAGAGCTATCCGGATGCTATGCCGTGGAGGCATCCGGATTCCAGCGTTGCGGATGATGCTCCGTCGGGTGGCTATTCGGATGCTGATGTGGCAAAGTTATGTGAGGGGATAGTGGAGTTGAGGCCCGTTCATTCGGGTCTATTGTATGAAGTCGGGTTGACGAAGGTCTGGAAGCACCCTTTTTTTCATTTTTTTTTTTTTTATTTATTATGTATATATCCGCTTAAGGTTTTTTCTTACTTTGTGCAGTTATTACCATGTCTCGTTACTTGCGCCTAAGGTCTGATCAAGGGTCGAGGTTGGGAAAAGGTCGTGCTCTTGCTGAGGAAGGGGAGATACCCCAGCATGTGACCCCTCCTCTGGTGGTGGGAACGCAGGTTTCGGAGCCCAGCCGGGTGCAGCAGATTGTGGAAAAGGCCAATCCGGGTGTCTTAAAGGCCAAAGAGAAGAAGAGGAAACAGCAGGATAAATGAGCGCCTGGGCCATCATCCTTGTTAAAGAGAAGGAGACCTAACAAGCCTTCCGTTGATCTGTCGTCAAGTCCGGATAACTCTCAGCGGACTCGGTCGGTGGCTCCCACAAATACTTTGGGGCCCGACCAGGGTAGCGTGGGTGGTGGCGGTGGTGGGGATGAGCTGGAGGGTGGTTCTCGTCATCCGGAAGGTGGTTCTCGTGATCAGGAGAATAATTCGGTGGAGGCTCCTCCCGTTATTTCTGTAGCGACTCCCTTTTCATCCGGTCAAGGTATGCTTCCTAAGATTGGGATGTATCTCGTTATTTGCATCGTTTTTTTTTTAAGTGTGTACTCCTTGCAGAAGCTGGGACGAGTGCGCCGGTGACGAATGTTCAGGGTGCTACTCAGGGCGGCACTTTTGTCGGAGGTACTTCACGGCTGCTTTATTATTCCGGGACTCTCTTATTTGTTTACGCGAGTCTAACTCCTTCTTTTTCAGGTGGGTTTGGCCGAATGGGTTCCGGGGAGCCGTTCATCCCTGGCTGGAACTTGTCGGTCAACACCAGTTTGAATGACGTTGTTCAGTGTCGAGACATGATGAGCAACCTCGCCCCCCCTTTCATCTTGGCGGAACAGGAGGACTTGCCCGATGATCGGGCCTTGTACAGAGGATGGTTTGAGCTATGTCATGGATCTATGGCTGTTGCCGATGTGTTTAAGAGGTTTGAGCGCTTAAACCATCATTATTCGGAGCTCTATAAGGCTCACTCCACCTGTTGTAGCGTCGACTCTCAACTTTCCGAAGCTCAAAATAGTCTCCGGGTTCAAATGGAGGTTAATCAGAAACTTGCTCAAGACAATCAAGCCCTCCAAGAATCTCATCGTGATTGTGGCCGGAAAGAAGAGGAAATGGGTTCCCGTCTGGCTTCTTTGGAGAAAGAGCTGAGTGAGTTAAAGGCTAAAGACGAGGAGAGAGAGAGAGAAAGGTGGGATTGTTAGAAGAGGCTTTAAAGAAGAAGACGGAGAAGCTGGATGAATCTGAGAGGGAAGCTGCGGTCTTGAGAGCTGACGTTGAGAGGTTCACCGTAAGTGCGGGCCGTGAGGAGATCTTAAGGTTTAACTATGTGAAGGAACCGGTTCCGGCGGTCATCCGACGCTTACACGGGAGTGACGAATATCAGCAGGCTTGGGGGCGTGTTTTTAATGCCGCCATAGATTCTGGATTTTTGGATGGTCGTAGAGAAGGTCGTAGTGATGAGGAAGTCGACGGATCCTTGCCCGCCAGAAATATTTTAATATGGAAGCGGTTAAGGGGTTTATGGTTGCGTACGATGAGATGTTCGAGAGGTCTTTCCCATATGTTGAGAAGATCAAGCGTTCTTATCACCTTCCTCTAGCGGATTTGATGAACATACTCCCTGAAGGATCCGGATCCACTCCTGCGTGCACTTCGGCGGATCTTAGCTTTTATCTTGCCTTGTGATCGTCTTCGTAATGTTAGGATAATGTTATGTTTGTACTACGGTGGCCCGCATGCCTTTGGGTTGTAATCAAACAATTTACTTGCATCTTCGTAATGCTATTTAGGTCATCCGTATATCCGGATGGCCCCTTGTGACATGTAATTAAGCAATTTATTCTTGCACCTTCGCAATGTTATTCAGGTCGTCCGTATACCCGGACGACATTTTTTATATGTATATGCTTGCGTATGTCTTTTGCGTTTTCGTTAGTGACTTAGCACTTTTCACGTTAAATTATGCCCGTGAGCAAATATGCTGCGGCCTTCCCTAGTGACTTAGCAACTTTGGGGTAATGTTTCGCCTGTTGGTAAATTTACCTGGGGGCTCATCCTTGGCGTCGTCACGCCTCCGGGGTATCTGCGTGCCGTTTGGGCATATATGCCTCGGCTCATCCCTTAATGTCTTAGCATTATTCGGGGGTATGCAGTCGCCTACCGAATGGTATATGGCCTTCCCTAGTGTCATTGCACTTACGGGGGTACATTTATTTTGACTGAAGGGTTTCCAGATGTATGGACGGTGGTAGCTAATCCCCGCCGGTTCATGCCGGTTTATGCCTTTCCCTTTTGTGTGAGATGTAATCATGGAAAATTTTCCTCCTCCGTCATAGGTAGGGGAATATATCATTTCTTACTGATGATGAAAACAAAGTAATTTATGCCCGTAGGCTTACACATTTTTTTTTGAATGCTTCTAAAGAAAACACTTCTTCAAATTCATTGCATGCCATTTCCGGGGAATTTCTTCTTCGTCTAGAGTCTCTAGCTTGTAGGACCCGTTGAGACCTGCTTCTTTGACCCGATAAGGACCTTCCCACTTTGGTCCCAACTTGCCTTGATCTTCAGCCTGCGGCTTCATTCTTTCGGTATACTAATTCTCCCGGTTTGAAGGATACCAGTCGTGCCTTTCGGTTGTAGTATTTTTCCAGCTTTGTTTTGTATCGAGCTTCCATCACCGCTGCTTCTTCCCTTCTTTCCTCAGCAGGTCTAGATTGAGACGAATCTCCTCTTCATTTTGCTCTTCCGTCCGGCGAGGATCATCTTCTTCGAGGCCTTCCCTTATTATCCTCACTCTGTAGGTCGGCATGCCTATTTCTGCCGCAGTATACCGCCTCGTTCCCACAGTGAGAGTGAAGGCGTCTCTCCATTACTTGTCTTGATGGATGTCCGGAGCGCCCAGAGAACATTCGGCAACTCGTCCACCCATTCTGCCTTTGCACGCCCTAACCTTGTTTTGATTCCCTCCATCAAGCTTTTGTTTGCCCTTTCCACCAGTCCATTGGCCTGTGGATGTGCCACGGAGGTGTTGATCTGCTTTATGTTAAGTTTTTCACACCAGCTCTTGAAGGGGTTTTCTACGAACTGTTTAGCATTATCTGTGACAATGATGGCAGGAAGTCCGAAGCGGCACACTATATTATCCCATACGAATTTCGTGACGTCTTTTCCCATGATCTTTGCCAATGGTTTGGCCTCCGTCCATTTGGTGAAGTATTCAATGGCGACCAAGAGGAACTTGACCTTTCCGGCCGCCGAAGGCAGGGGACCCACAATGTCCATACCCCATTGGTAAAAGGGCCATGGAGCCATGATGGGCGTGAGCTTGGTTTTCGGGAGTTGCGGTACCGGGGAGTGGATCTGGCAGGAGTCACACTTAATTATTTCGTTTCGAGCATCCCGGTGCATAGTGGGCCAGTAGTACCCTTGCCGCATGGCTTTCGCTACCACTGAGCGAGGACCGGAGTGCATTCCGCATGCCCCCATGTGTATTTCCCTTATGACGTAGTTCGCTTGTAGAGGACCGACGCACCTCATCATAGGCACCAGGTAAGCTTTTTTGTAGAGCACTCCGTCTTCCATGACATATTGGCTGATTTTCATCCTCAGGGCGCGGGCTTCGTTGGGGTCTTCCGGCCAAATTCCTTCCTCAAGACACCGGATGATAGGGGTCATCCAGTTGTCTCCTTCTTCTTCAACGACGTTATTAACCTCCTTACTTTTCGTCGACCTTTCTCTCAGCACCTCCACTAGTACCTCCTTCGTCAAGTGGTCGAAAGCGACCGTGGCCAGTTTGCTAAGGACATCTGCCTTTTGATTCTGACCTCTGGGGATGTTCCGGATGGAGAAAGTTTTGAACCCGGCTATGTATTCTTTTGCCTTCGTCAAATACTTGATCATACTTTCATGACTTGCCACATAGTCCCCGTTTATCTGATTGGCCACCAGCTTAGAGTCTACCCGAACTTCAAGGTCGCGGACCTTCATGCTTTCCGCCATCCTTAGTCCTGCCAGCAGGGCTTCGTATTCGGCTTCATTGTTAGTGCTCTCAAACTCAAGCCAGATGGCGTAAGTGAACTCCATTCCTTCTGGGTTGATCAGTACAAGGCCAGCTCCGGAACCCTTGTTGTTGGACGCTCCGTCCGTATACAAAAGCCACTTTCCTTCTTCCTTCTTTTTCACCGCCGGCTGTTCAAAATACTTATTACCCTTTTCTCCGATGGGGGTTTCTGACAGAAAGTCTGCCAAAACTTGACCTTTGATTGCGTTCCGGGGCTCGTAGGTGATGTTGTAAGCGCCCAATTCCACTGAGTATTTGGCTAGCTTCCCAGATGCTTCTGGCTTGTTGAGGATCTGCTTTATGGGTTGATCTGTGATCACCTTTATGGGGTGTGCCTCAAAGTACCTCCGAAGTCTTCTTGACATGTGTAGTAAACAGAGTGCTAGCTTTTCGATTGGAGCATAGTTCCTTTCCGCTTCATTGAGTGTCCGACTTACATAGCGGATTGGCAGCTGTTTTCCTTTCCTTTCGGTGAGCAGGACCGCGCTGACTACTTCGTCAGCTGCCGCAAGGTACACGTACAATGTCTCCTTCGCCTTTGGTGTCGTTAACGAGGGGAGGTCCATTATTAACTTCTTCAGCTCCTGGAATGCCTTTTCCGCTTTCTCCGTCCACCGATACTCTTCCTTATTCACCTTGGTGATGTTTTTAAGCGTTTCGAAGAAGGGTAGGGATCTTTCGGCGGAACGGGATAAGAAACGATTAAGTGCTGCCAGTTTGCCGCTGAGGCTCTGCATCTCCTTCAAGGTCCTAGGTGACTGCATATCCACTATCGCCTTTGTCTTCTTTGGGTTTGCCCGGATTCCTTCCGAAGTTACCATGTATCCCAGGAATTTTCCTTCTTCCATCCTGAAGGAGCATTTATTGGGATTTAGCTTCATGTTTATCTTCCGGAGGTTGTCAAATGTTTCTGCTATGTCCGCTAGCATTCCCAGTTCTTCCCTGCTCTTGATGACCATGTCATCCACATATGCTTCCAGGTTCCTCCCTATCTGCGACTGGAAGGCGGAGTCTATCATCCGTTGGTAGGTAGCTCCTGCATTCTTCGAATCCGAATGGCATCTTAGTGTAGCAAGAGGTCCCCCTGCCGGTGTAGAATGCGTTTTCTTCGTCTTCCCTTGCCATCTGTACCTGGTGATATCCTTTATAAGCATCCAAGAAACACTTGTATTTATACCCCATGACCGACTCAATCTTCCATCGATCTCGCAGAGGGTAGTAATCCTTGGGGCAGGAAGAGTTGATGTTCTTGAAGTCAATGCACATCCGCCAGCTTCCGTCACACTTCTTTACCAAAACGGGGTTAGATATCCAAGTAGGTATTTCACCGGTCGACAATACCGCCTTGACCCATTCCTCACCTCTTTGTGACCGCCGACTTCGATCGAAGCCAACATTCGGCGTTTTTGACACACCGGGTCTACTGAAGGGTTAGCATTTAGGGTGTGTTCGATGATTCCTCTGGGGACTCCCGTCATATCCGCTGGCTCCCACGCAAATACATCAAGATTATTTTGCAGCAGTTCTTTAAAGGCGCTTTTGCCTTCGGAGGACGGGCACCCCTATCATTACAACTTGCTCAGGGAAGGCTGGGTTGATCATCACTTCTTCCGTCAAACCGACCTCCCCTGCTTCGGCTTCTACCTTATCCTGCTCTGGCGTGACCGCCGGTAGTCTTTCCAACCTTCTACATTCCGAAATGATGACGGAGCGAGTGACAAGCGTGGCGATTCCCTGGGGTGTTGGGAACTTCATCATGGAGTGGACCGTGGAAGGTATGGCCCGCAGGATCTTCAATCCGGTTCTTCCCAAGATTACGTTATACGGCGATGGTGCCCGAATAACTGTGAACTTCATTCTGACCTTTCTGTATAACCCTTCATCTCCGAATGAAACATCCAACTCAATTTTCCCCAGTGGCCTGGTCACCTGCCCGGCGAACCCAAGTAGATCCGTCTGCGTCTGTTTCATACGGGCCCTTATCTCATGAGGTAAGTTGTTGAAACAATGTTCAAACATTACTTCCACCGAAGCTCCTTCATCCACAAAAACCCTTCTTACTAGATACACCTCCATGGTGGCTTCGACAATTAGGGGGTCGTCTGATATGTCCCTTTCGGGAAGAGGGGGAAAAGTTATGGGCACGTTCATCCATCTCTCTTCTTGCTCGGACGACTTCCTCTTCTTTCGCCCGGGCCATGTTCGGATCATATTGATGACTTTATCTTTGGTTCCCACATCATTCTTAGGAGGATCTCTCCTTCCCTTTTGGCGGAGGTCCTTAATCGATGATTCAGCTTTTCCGACTCCAACGCCGACTCTAACTCGCTTTGAGTTGATAAATACCGTCAGTAGTGCCCTTTTTCACCATGATAATCACAGTATCTGTCTTGGTTTTCCCTGCGGGGTGGGTCACGCATCGGCTTTGGAGGAGGTAGACGTAGCTGGTGTTCCGTGGCCAATATTTCTTTTGGGGGTTTTGTGAGCGAGTCCAAGGTTAGACGGGGATGGTCTCGATTCAGGTGATCGCCGCGATGGGGCAAATAAGGCGCTGACCGATCACCGTGGCGGTGTGTGCTACCCCGATCTTTCCCTGCATAGGTGTAACGCCCTTCATTCTTCCTGTCCCCTCCATAGTGGCTCCTGGCGACTCTCTCATCCTTCCGGAAAGGTCCCGTTGAGGCTCTTCGGGTCGTATCATAATGTTCTCCTCGGGGAAGTTCGGTGCTGGCAAATGCTGCTTCTGATCTCACAAAATCATCGACCCTAGTCATCATCTCCTCTACGGTTTTAGGGATCGTATCGGCGAATCGCTTGGCTAACTCAGGACATTTACACCCGTCCATGAACGAAGAGATCCTCATGATCTCCGGCGCTCCCTATATGAATCCTGTCTCGGTGTTCCATCTTTCTTTAAATTCCGGCAGCGTTTCGTTAGCCTTCCTTACTATTTTGGTGATCTCGGTAGGGTCCTTGACACAAGCTTTGTGTAAGGAGAAACGAGTCTCGAATCGATCCCTGAAAGTCGCCCATTCGTCTTTGCTCTCGGCGAGTCCATCAAACCATCCCCGGGCTTTTCCGGTCCGAGTTTGCTTGAAACATGCGGCACCACACGGGCATTGGCCATTCTCCATGACCTGCGGCCCCGGTGAACCTATTGAGATGATCTTGAGGATCCGTCGACCCGTCGCATGCCTTGATGTGGGTGGGCATCTTGTGTTCCCGAGAGAACTCGATGATTCGCCTACTGAATGGAGATTTCGAGACTTCCTTGAAGGGCTTTGCTGTCTTCGTCTTTCACTTTACTCCCCGTGACTATTTCCTTCTTCTTATCCGCCGGCTCGCCCTTGTCAAGAGTCGCTTCATCTTCAATATCCAATCGTATTGGCTCAACGGTGTCCCTCCGGCTATTGTGCTCTTTTATCATGGATTTGAGAGCTGTTACATACCCTTCTAACTGCTCTCTCGTCAATGGTGTGGAACTTCCTCCTCCCCCTCCGGAAGTTTCAGGTGGTGTCGAACCCGTCATCCTATAGCTCTAGTAGATTGAATGCGGGTCCCACGGATGGCGCCAATGTCGAAGTATTTTTTTGTGGGTTGTTGCAGCTATCTTTCGGCCTTATGGATAAGCCTTCTAGATACCTGCTAAGATGAACAACACGTTAGTCTCGCCCCGGGTGTTATCCCAGGACCCGACTCCGGCGTAAAAATAAGTATGTGTTTGTACCAAAAGGTATAATGTAAATATGTGTGTGTGAAAATGATACCTGATTCTCAATTACTCTATGCGTATTTATACTACCTGATGTCACTATCTGGTCCCTGGGTCTGTCGTACTTCAAGGGACCGTTGATGTTATCAGGACTGACACTGTCCTCTGATGTTGTCCCTGGCGTCGTGTCTGATATCCAGGAGCATAAGACAAAGTGTATCCAGGCTAGATGCTAAAGGTACTGTGAGGTCAGCGCGCCTTTCGGACGGATGGTTACCGAAGCACCCTGTGGTATAGACTTGGGCTGCTCTGGTATGGTATTGGACCTTTTCGGTAATGTATTGGATTCTTCGGACAGTGTTGGGTCCTGCAGTAAAGCATTGGGCCGCTCCAGTCATTGGGCCGGAGGGGCATATACGTCGTCATTAACGTACATAATTGTTTCGACCAAACAAAAGGAGTGCTCATTAGTTATGATAAGAAATAGAAAGGTTGTGGCTACCATTGAAACTCAATGTATTAAAAGGTTACATTTATGCCATTATATTTAATTTTAAAGGGGAAATTGCATATATACCCACTAAAACATGAATATTTGTATATTTTCTCATAATACAAGTTTTTAATTCACAATGTACAATGATGTTTAAGCATGTTTTTGAATATTTATACTACATAAAATAAGAAAATGGTCAAATAGTCAATAATTGAAAAAGTGAAAAGTGAAAAAGTGGAACATGTGAAATCTCTTACCATTGAATGTTGTAATCTCAACTTAAATGCGATGTTCTATCTTTGGAAAGTATACATTGATTTGAAATGTTGCCCAGCCCATTCAATCTTCAAAGGCGGAATTTAAATATAATCATTCAAATTGGATTCCTTAACGCTTAAAATACTGATTTTTGAAACAAACTTAATCGCCGCTAAAATTTTGTCGAAACTAGACACCGCTGCGTGGGTACTCGTCTATATATACAAATATGCAAGTTTTAACGGGTATATATATAATTGCCCCTAATTTTAAAATGTAATTCATAATGACTCACATTTATATTTTGAACCTCATAGTATAGAAGATTTAATTGTAATTATGCTTATTAATGCTGAGTGGTATATCATAGAGGTATATCATAGATTCTACCGATGGTGATTAAATGCCTTAATTAACTAATTGATCACAAATACTAAGAGATCTTGGTGTAGGGGAGTCCGAATAGTTTTTATTGGGTTGTAATTTCAGCACACACTTTATAATACAATAATAGCTAAAACATTTTTCCCAGCAATAATCATTATTAGTGCATGTGAGTCGCATAAAACATCACCAAAAATACCCCACTCACTCATTAAAAAAAAAGGCTCGTAAATGGGTCGGCTAAGGGACGAACGACAAGCAGTTAGCTCGCGGTAGGGTGCAGAATAACAGCGCCGTTAAGGAAGAAAAAACCTAACGGCGTGTTTTTGGGTACGTGGACTGTGCACTCTAAGAGTACACAATCAACATGCACACGTAAAAGAAGAAAAAAAAATCTAAAAGTGATTGTACTGCTTTTGAATCAAATGAGAATCCAAAGTCTGCTTTGATAATGTAATATAAATACTTTCTTAAGAGCATCTCCATCAATCAACGCCCCAACCCGCGTTATTGGGCGTTGAAGCCCGTTACCCGGCGTTAGCCATTGTACCCATCGCGTTAAAACGGCGTTATTGGGGCGAAGTTAGCCCCTCAACGGGCGTTAACCTTCAATAAAAAAAAAATCATTTCACCCCCCTAAACCATTTCAAATAAATTTTCACTTATACCCCCTCAACCTATTCAAATTCAAATTTAAATTATACTGGTTAATTCTGGGCGGGATAAATTCAAATTCAATTTGAAATTTAAAAATCAAATATGAGCGGGATTTATTCAAATTCAAAATCAACTCTGTCTATATATACAACTCTACCAGAGTTGTTTAGAACACATAACACACACAAGTTACACACACAACTCACACACACACAAAAATGTCTCACAAAGATTTTTCTCAGCAATTCCCAAGTCCACAACAGTTGCCAGAAACCAGCTTTCCAACTCCAACTCAGTTGCCGGAAACTAGCTTTCCAACTCCAGAAAAATTTGAAGTTTACTCAACACCACCTGAATCTGTCTTTCCGGTTTTCCAACCGGAAAATATATTTTTAAACTCTCCACCTGTGAACAATCCAATTGTTAACACTCCAAATTAACAATCAAGCTGCTAAAATCCACGGTGGATCTTGAAAACAACCCATTCAGGTTAAGTGAGGCTTCCCTTCGTCAACTTGAGCAGGACGAAGAAAACTATAGAGAGATTATGGAAGAGCAAGCATGCGAGGAAGCTGCTCGTCGTGAACAAGAAGCAAGGGAAGCTCAATATTTTCGAGATAACTACTTTGACATCATGGAGTCAAAGCTCTTTATTGGCGAGTTTTATTCCTCTTCAAGTGAAGAGGGTTGGGACTCAGATGATTCGTTTTATTAAGTTTTAGTAGTTTTATTTTTACTCAATCTCGTTGTAGTTTTAATGTTTAATGTAATTCGTATTTAATGTTTAATGTACTTTGTGTTTTAATATTAAATGTGATATGTTTTTAATAAATGAAGTGTTTGTTTTAGTTTATGTGTTGAAATTGAAAATATGAAATGTTAAAGTTTAACTTGGGATGTTATGATTGTGGGTGTGTTTTGGGTGAGTTCAGGTGAAATGTTAAAGCTGATGTGGCGCTGACGTGGCACGGTGTTAAACTTTAACTTGTGTTATCATTGGGCATGCTCTAAGAGCACTCCTAATAACAACTCAGGTTATTCTTTAACATCTGCCAAGTCAGCTCCACATCAGCTTTAACATTTCACCTTAACATCCCCAAAAAACACACACAATCATAACATCCCAAGTTAAACTTTAACATTTTATATTTTCAATTTCAACCCCTAAACTAAAACAAACACTTCATTTATTAAAAAGCATAACCTTAACTTAAACATATTACAATACCAAATATAAAATAACTAAAGAAAATTACAACGAAAAAAAATAACAATGCATAGCAAATACTTATTCATCATCGTCGCTCTCTTGTTGTTGTTGATGTCGTTCAAGATTCTTCTGCCAAACATGCTCCATAAGGTCTTGTTGGAGTTGGGTATGCGTTTTTCGGTCGTGTATTTCTTTTGCCTTACGACGGTGAGTATCACATCTTTCGACCCATCTTCGTTGCCTCAAACGTGCTGACGGATCCACCCACACTTCGTTATAGTCACGTAATGCAAATTTTTGATCTTTTATAATCATGATATGCAAAATAATGCAAGAATACATGATTCTAAGTATCGTGACAATTTCCCATTGACGTGCCGGTTGTTGTAGTATACCCCAACGGCCTTGAAGCAAACCAAAAGCACGTTCAGTATCCTTTTGGGCACTTTCTTGTTTCCTTTTAAAGTAAGTATGTTTTTCGTCAGTTGTTGCCGAGAAGGATTTGACGAAAGTTGCCCAATGTGGATAAATTCCGTCAGCCAAGTAATACCCCTGTTCATACCTAGTTCCATTGACCATATAAGGTGCTCTTGGGGCATTGTCAGAAAGAATGTCGTCGAATAACGGAGACTGGTCTAAAACATTAATATCGTTATTCGCCCCCGCCATCCCAAAAAATGCTTACCAAATCCATAAATCTTGAGAAGCAAAAGCTTCAAGCATAATTGTTGGGTATTTTTTTATCACCCCTACCAAATTGCCCTTGCCAAGCCACTGGACAATTTTTCCATTCCCAGTGCATACAGTCAATGCTACCAAGCATTCCCGAAAAACCATGACACTCTTCATGTTGTTGATAAAGTTTTTGAATGTCGGCCCATGTTGGTTTTCTTAAATACTCCGGCATAAACAAATCAATAATGCATTTGTTAAAATTATCAAGACAATCTTTTGAAGTACTCGCACCCATTTGCAAGTATTCATAAAATGAATCGGGTGTGGTGCCGTAAGCCAATTGGCGTATGGCAGACGTACACTTCATTAGAACACTTAAAATAATTCGACATGTACAATCGGGTGTTTGAATACTTACAACCTTCGACTATTTGCAGGAATAGTTTCCGGCTCATACGAAATCTTCTACGAAAATTCCGGTTTGAATACTTACAACCTTCAACCAAATAGTCGTTACGCAGACGTTCTTCTACAATCTCACGTTCACGATATATATGGGTACGAGCACGAGTAGGAGGTTGAGATGCTTCTTCTTGTTCCAACTGTTGGTGATACTGTGACGGACGCCATAAATTCGAAGTCACATCAACGTCTGACAATTGCTGAGGAAATTCATCAAATTAATTCGGATCCATTGTGAATGAACTTGAATTTGAATTATAGAAGTGTGAGAGGAAGTATATAAATTGTGAATTTGAATTATGGAAGTGTAAAATGGTGTTTTAGTTAGGTATTTATAGTGGTAAAAAAATGTTTTTGATTTTGATTTTTTTTTAAATAAAACTAGCCGTTAGGGGCTAAAATGTAATTTTTTTTAAACCCCAACGGTAACTAGCCGTTTAGGGGGTGATTTGAAAAAAATTTGAATTTTATTTTATTTATTTATTTATTTATTTATTTTTTATTCGGGTTAACGCACGTTAAGTGCCCAACGTGCCCCAAATAACGCCCAATTAACACCTCATTTGCATTGGTTAACGCCGGTTAACGGGCTATAACGCCTAATAACGCCGGATCCGGCGTTGATCAATGGACATGCTCTAAGGCTTTGATTAATTTGACAAACCAACACCTTAAAATGCTGATATAAGTGAGGTATCATTGTTGAGTTTTGTATTTTGTTGATGAATCCTCTTTTTGCTTCGAACTATACAACTTTTATTAAAACACGTTTTATTTTACCGAGGCATATTTAATCTAAGATTTGAATTCTACATATTTAATCAACCATTAATTAGTGACCAATCATTCCGAAAAAAAGAATGAGGAAAAAAAACTTAATACGACTCAATGCATACAAACAAATTGATCTCTTCCTATTTTATTTTATTTACTCATAGTATATGTGGACATTGGGACATTTGAAGTCTCTATCAATAATAAAGTTATAGAAGTTGGCATCATTTTTCTTTTGGACAACTTGAGTAAGAAAATAGGATGTAATTACAAATCTACTTCCATTTTTTATAACTTGAGGATACTACCACTTATGTCTTGCGACATTTTAGTATTCATAATTTGGTTTATTACATAATTAGAATTCAAATATTTGCTAGAACATATAGAATATATATCGTCATTATCAATCAATCCCCCAAAAAATAATTGTATTGTTAGAACATATGGTCATTATCAAGTAGGAGTGTCATAGTCTTTGGATTTTGTTGATGGTGGGCTCTATTGAATATGACACGTGAGGAAGAGAAATTGAGTTATATAACTTATTAAGTATAACTCAGACCGGCAGATGTTTAGATGAGTTGGAAGGAAACATGCATGTGGATCTAACATGGGTTTATCTTCTCGTCGGGGTTTTACAATAGGACTAGCTGCTTTAAAAGCCACCTCGCACAAAGTAGCTAAACATGACAAAGCGTGCATTGAAAATCAACATGTTTGTATTCCTTTCGCATTTGATACATTTGGTTTCCTTGCACCAGAGGCTGTAGAGCTCCTCAATAGAGTCCAACGAGTTATGCATAGCAATGTTATGAATATGACACCTAGATCTACAAACGTAGTTTTTAAAAGAATTGGCTTTGCAATTAAAAAAGGCCTAACGGCGCAGCTTAGCCTGTTACTCGTTTGCCTTGCACCTCTATATAAATCGAAAGAATGTGATTATATATCACTTATTATTCTTATTCTTGGTGTCATGCTAGATGTAGTAGCTCGTTTAGTTGGGTTAGTTGGTTACAACACCCTTATTTAATTTCTTTGTAATTTTCTAGCTCCTTGCTAGTTTTTCTTCAATAAAAGTTGCCGTTCAAAAAAAAAAATATATATATATATATATATATATCACTAATTATGTTAGATCATTTTATGAAATTAATTGCCATCATTCTCTATAGATGCCAAAAGGATCCTAACAAATGAATACTTTAGATGAATAATGTAGCTATACACAAACACATTTTTTGGAAAGACTAATCCATTTTTAGTATTGAAAAACAATATGAAATGTGTTTTTTCAATGAGTGTGTGAGAAAAAGAATAAGGGGTGAAAATTAAGTCGACAAACTCTTGTCAATAGACGTGTGCGATGACGAACTCACTCCACCTTCCAAGCAAAAAAAGACCATCACTCTGATCGTCACTCTTTTTTTTATTTTTAGATACTTTGTACATGACCCATCTACAAGTTATACAACACTTTTGCCCCTTTTACTTTCCTTTTAACTATAATTATGATAAATCAGGACAACAAATTGTATTTTTAGTCCGTGTATGTACGGGGTTTTGTCAAATAAAATGATGGGTAATAATATTTTAATAACTAAATTTCGGGCAGATAGTAAAATGAATAATAATATTTTAATATGTGTCATTGTTATATGTACAATCTCATATATTAATTTTCATCTCACAGGAATCCGTGAGGTCGTGTCTACATTTTGATAATTTTATTTATTTTAATAAAAATTTATTCGTATTTAATTTTTAAACCTGTATATGAGTGCGCAGGTTAAACTTATAAAAAGGAATAACATGAGTAGTTATTGAATACGAATGATTATAACAACTGTTTTTTGGATATCCATATATAATCTCACAAAGATAAACAAGAGTCATTCGTATATTTATGTAAGATATAACTTTTCACATACACATCATAACATTAACACAAGGTAGCATATAGATGGAATTCTAGAGAGAGAAAGTTAGAGGTTTAGGGAACTTAGTGAGAGAAAGTGAAAGATATTATTATGAGCTCCAACTCTCTACCTTGGGAGGTAGAGAGTATTTATAGTCTTACATAAAATACCACCCATCGGGCTGTGGATCAGGCATACAGTGGGTAAAGACCCGTCCGTCCTCCACGGTGTTACTTAACTAAATACTACTTAACTTAAAATAACTACGACTACGAGCTTTCTAACGATTACATATACTTGAGGTGACCGACTCTTTAATACCTGGAATTTCTAATTCCTAACAATCTCCCCCTAAGGGAGGTCACCTCAATCATGCACTAAAATTACATTGAATACAAACAGATATGACATTAACAATTGTTCTTGCATTCTTGATGTAGTCCTTGTTCCAAAGCTCGTAGTCATTGATTCTTCACATTGCATGTTGGGTTACTTCAAGTGGAGGTCTTTACGATCCACGGATAATAATTTTGAGCCATCATTTGAGATTATCAGCCAAAAAAAATCTCTGTGACATCCTTTGTGGTGTTGGTATTATGTGATGTTGGGACTTTAGGACCGACATGCTCACATTCTGGATCATGATATCTTCTCATCGAGTAGCGGAAGCATTTGTTGAATCATGATATTGGCAGCAGCATAGGAGAAGCATGGAGTGAAAATATCAGAGTCATTGATGCACTAATCATGATTTCTTTTGAGATGAATGTGTTAAGTGAGCATGCGGCTATGGATTGACCGCTTCATTCTGAACAAATGCAAACGCCGGGCGTACTGCATACAACAATTAGTAATAAATCGCACGAAAGTGTCTTTGATCACTTTCGTTGAATTGAGGTACACGCCCACGGTTCTCGCTGATCAAGTACATGTACGCTCGTGATCGTAAAATTCAAGAATTTCCTTGACAGGTTTCGAATGCTCTAGCCGTTTCAAACCGAACGCCTCAAAGAAGACAACACGAGTGAGTGAACCACCAATTTTCGTCCAATCGATTGATGAAAAGAGATTTTGAAAAACAATCGTGTATTGCTCAATAGAAATTGTTTTTGCAATGTAACGAAGGTTTTAATGAAAATCAATTATCAATCATAAAAACACCTTTTGATTTGAAAAATTAGTACACGGTCGACGTGCTAATGAAAAGAGTATTAAAGCACAAAGACCGGTTTTTCAAAGGTATCCGTCAATCCACAACTGAACCGTGATTGATTCAAAAGATTGAATCGCCCCATTGTTTCTGTTCAGTTTTCACATGGTTGATCTGTATAATAGATCTCACATGCCACCTACCAGGAGCTTGTTAGATGTTGGCTCCGGAAGGCTTTCCATCTTCATTGTGAGTATGTTTGCATATCACTCGATGTTCCGCAATACCACAAGGATAATGCGTAGGACTCAAGATATAATCTCTTTCCACATTGTGTGAAACAGAGAGTCTTCATTGAAAGTGTCCTAATGAGATTTATTGATGATCTCGCGGCACTAGACTCAATTTGTGCATTTTTGGATCCTATATCGGAGACTAGGGAGAGGTTCTCCTTCTTCAATATCAACAAACTCTAAGAGAAAGTCGATAGATAATGCTCTTCCCGTGAGAATGAAAACAAGTCCTTTTAAGAGGAACTTGAGTGGTTTGGAAAGTTGAAGTGCAGCGGCCACTGGGTCCATGACGTCTTGTCTTCAATACCGATGTTACCATCAGTAGCATATGAATTGAACCCGTTTCTGCCCTAAGGTTGAATAAATGGAGGGCTATTTGTTTTCACCCTTTTCTCATTCAATTCTTTTAATTCTTCAACCCCTTCAGTGCTTACCGAGACTTCATAGCTAGAACCTTGTTGGGTTTATTCCAAGACTAGCTCAGTCTTATTCCGCACTCTTCCCATATCTCATTTTTCTCCTTTTATCATCATACCTAAGGACTTCTACACTAACTAGTGGATTGTCCCGGGGTAGATCCCTCCGGTTCTGGCGGATCATGGGAACCAATATCTAACCTTAACATCCTTATATCATCGTACATAAAGTAAAGTTGGTCGGTCTATTTGGTATTGTTCATCTGCCATTGGATCCAATTGAAAACCATTTGAAAGTCAATTCAGATACTTGTGATATATTATCAAAGAATTTTGTACCTGAATTGTTTTTGATATTTTTAGAACGAGAACTCCCCTCAACATGTGCATCAAGTATTTGAAAATGTTTTGCACACGGAGGCAAGAGAAAGAATTAACTTCTTTGATTACCATTTTCTAAAAGATATCAACATCACTTCCCTAATCGAATCAAGTAGATAAAGCATTTTGGGAAGGATGAGGTTTTCATGATTTTGCTCCCCTCAATATGTGCCTCGAGATTTGAAAAGAGTTTTGCACATACTAGAGGGAACCCGCACATTGAGATAAGTGATCACGTTTCAAATCATTGTGGTTTAATATAGATGCTCCCCTCAATGTGTGCATGGAAAATTTGAAATCGTTTGTCACTTACGGGGAGGCAAACATGCTAAACACTTAAGAAACCATTTATCGAATTATCAGTTTAAATCCTATTTAAATCACAACTTCTCCCCCGATCACAATTATTAAAACATTTGAGATTTGTGATCTCTGTAGATTTAAATTGATTTTGAAAGCTTTTAAGGAGAATTGTGACTTGATTATGAAAGCGATTTAACTGATAAGGAACTGATGTTGAGATTTTAAACTCCATTGGTTAAGCATGCATGTACATCTTTTGAAAACAATTTAATGCCAAATAACTTTTTAATTTAATTGAAATCATTCTCCCCCTCAATCAATGACATAGGTTGTTGATTGAGCGATAGAGATTTTGACAGATAAGTCCTGATGATTATCAAAAATAGAAACCGAGTTATTTTTCAAAGCATTTAGTTTTCAGCAGATAAATGTTATAGAATCGGAGCATGGAATTTGAAAACATGGTAAAACATGGCTCTGTTCTTTCTTTTAAAACCGGTTATTGCCTGAAAATGACAATAAACCATTGTTTCTCTTTCTCCCAAAAATATTTTTGATTTTTTGATTTTTGATTTTTTTGGAATTCAACAACATCTAAAGTCCCGTGTCATTCTTTGAATGACAAAACAAAGACCGTAGATATTATCGAACCGAGAAAAACAAGACAAATTGACAATATTTTTTGAAGATTTTTCGAATTTTTCAGATTTTTATGGATTTATGAAAGTTTTATATTTTTCTATTTGGTTTTATAGGGTTTTATAATTTTGTATTTTGTTTTTCGAATAAATATTTACATGAGATAAATTAGTTTAAGAGAATGATGAAATGAGTACCGAGATAAAGATATCGCTCAAAGACGCTTGTAGAAGAAAGGAATCAACATCTCTTAAACTTTCACCACCAAAGCATTCGAGGCTTCAAAGAAAATCGCTCGACATGAGCCTTCTCAATCTGAATCTTTGGTAGCTTTCCCCCAAACCGACAAACATCGAATAAAGACCATTTCCCTAAGAAGTATAGTTGAATACAAAGCGGTCTCATTGATTGAAGCTCAAGCACTCAAGAACACGAGACACCAAGTAACAAGTTGAAACATTGATCGCCCGTGGTTATCAAACCGATTAACTGACATTACGACCGATCACATGAACCTGTTGTGCGTCCCCGATGTACACCTTACTCTTCGAGATTGACCGCTTGTCTATTTAGGGGTACAATATATCAACATCTTCATTTTACCAAGTGCATTCCAGTTATATAACATATAACCAATCAAAGCAAACATAATGTACACATATACCCAACAAGAGTAGAGACGATGACATCCATGTAACATGTTGAGTCACTAATCATCTCTGTGGATGTCAACTCAAATAACAATTAGCTCGATCAAGTGAACATGTTGTGCATATAACCAGAAGCACTTTATCATAAACCGTATATAAGATGTCGATAGGCAAAGATCATCTCACGCTTCCAAATATTCTTCTCACATTTCTTCCAACTGAACACCAAGTAACAAAACCAAAGGTCTCCGAGAGACCACTTCCCCAAATAGTTGGAATAATATATCCTTCCCCAAATGGTTTTGATACCTCGTAATCAAAGAAACATAATATATCCATAAACTTGAAATCTTGTGAGAAGAAATCAAATAGCCCAAATGAATCTGTGAGAATCAATCGCTACATAAACTCTCTTTGACTATCTTTATCAACCCATATGTAGACAATTTGAAGTGACCAATGTTGAAGAAAACCCGATATACCAAACTTGAAATCAAGTCGAATTCCCGTATTTGTGTCTTCAGCTTGCACTTAAAGATGGAAGAACGGTGTCGAGAATTTATGCACCAAGCAAATCTCTTAAGTACTCAATACTCAATTAAAGTATGAGACATTAACACCTCTTGCGATTATCCACAACGTAATATACGCGTGACACTGAGTAAAACAACGTAACTCCTAATAGTGATAGTTAACCAGGTTTTCAACTATCCACCTCGACTGCTGGTAACTAGATAACCCAAGACTTCACCTCTAATTCTTAAGCTCGAGCAAGTTATCAAATAAGAACACGCCTTTGTGAACGTCAACTTCAACCTCAAATAAGTGATAAAAGAGTAACTTCGAAGTAATCAACTTGTGTCAAATGCCCAACATGTGAATAAACATACAACCGGATGTACATTCACCCACTAAATGAACCGGAACAAATGATGCCTCAACATCAATGTATTCTTCCTAAAAGTATTCATGTAGAGATTGATATGGAGGATACACCAATAACTTCGAGCGGATGAGGTAGACATTTTCCTTGAAGTTCATGTGGTTGATTTATAGCATGCACGATGAGAGGAATAATAATCCATGAAGATTTGGCAAAGGAATACCAAAGAGTGGATCATTATTCATGAACAATAATCCGTGAATATTTGGCAAAGGAATACCAAAGAGCGGATCATTATTCATGAGTGCAACTGCAATATTATGATAATCATTATCAACGCCTTGAGGAATAACCGGAGATTGGGCTTTTTGAGTAGTCTGAGTTGTACTTCTTTGATGATCAACAAACATATCTTGAACTCATGAATCACATATTCTTTGATGATCATCAAATATTCGCTAGCGGTTGTAAATACTCATCAAACATATCTTGAACCAATGAATCCCAAACATTGATTCCCAATTATCCTTAGTAAGTGAAGCATTAGGCGTTGGAGGAGAGTCATCAAAAATTAAAACAATGAATCCCAGTTATCCTTAGTATATTCACTCTTCATCAAAAAGAATATACACTCATCATCATCAAAAATTAAGTCGTATAACCATTATTCATACATCCATCATCATGTAGTATATTCACTCTTCTCCCCCTCTAAAATTGCATCCGAAGTTGCCATTTTTGATTTAACAAGTGAATAAGAGTATACACCAATGAACGCAGATCCACTTGATGACTGAATGAGCGTGGAAAAACATGAAGCTAGTTGATGAAGAATGTAGATGAGTATGGCCATTCATGAGAGAATTTCTTTTAGTGAAGATAAAGCGCATAAGAGGCGTACACTTTTCTTTTCTTTGAAGAACGAGGCCTGAAGTGTTATCTGCAGACACCATAATGATGAAGAACGAGGCCTGAACTGATGTGAACAGACGTCATAATGATGAAGAACGAGGCCTGAATCGATGTGAACAGACGCCATAATGATGAAGAACGAGGCCTGAATGATGTGAATGACGTCATAGTTTAGAGCCCAGCTTATATGTTTAGAGCGCCCAATCCAAATACCAAGGGACGACTTGTACGACCGCTTTGGACAAATGACGAAGACAGAGAATAGGAAACATTGGATCCCCACGT
Source organism: Chrysanthemum makinoi (assembly GCA_910596185.1). NCBI lineage: Eukaryota > Viridiplantae > Streptophyta > Magnoliopsida > Asterales > Asteraceae > Chrysanthemum > Chrysanthemum makinoi. The sequence continues at coordinate 230,005,930 of OU343218.1, forward strand.
GCTCATGGGGTCCTTTTGGTTAGCACAAACAATCTTTGAATCACCAGAAACCCTAGGTGCAATGTCATTGTCACTAGGAGCTAAACTAGTAGAAGCATCGACTTAGTCAAGGGACATTTTGTGCTTAATGGGATTGTTCTACCAGTTGGCTTCCAAACCTTAACAGTCACTACTCTAGGCATAGTGGATCTAGTTAAGGGGCAAGGTTTGCCATTCGTGAATATTCGACCTGTTGGCTTCCAATGAAATCCTACATTGGTAAAAACCTTCCTGTAGGTTTCCGTGATTGCTTAACTGCTTTCGCTCTCCAAACTTTCTTAACGGGTTATGAATCTTAGACCTCGTAAATAACACATCACATTTATCATGATTACCGTAAATTAAACATTTTTGCATGTTTTGCGACAAAGATAAGGCCTCAATTAATTTTAGTAATATTAGAGCTAATACTAGAACTAACACGATTCTTTTTGTTCAAATCAAACTTCTTGTCCCTATGTTGTTCTTTCACTTCCTTATCATGAACACTTTTAGTTTGCGTAATCCTATCCTTCTTTGCATAGCTTCTAGGTTTTGACCCGCTAACTTTAGTGTCAATCTTAACATCTGTAGAAGTAACGATGGGAACATTACATGGCTTCACTACTTTCTGCATTCCTGGTCTAGAAGTGCTGGGATTTGAAATTCTAGGAGGCACATCACAAGTTGCTTGCTTGAATTTAGATATGGAACAAGGCATATCAAGGGTCACATGCTTGGCTTTAGGCATAGAACGGATTTCCTGTTTGGCACTAGGCATAGAACAAGGCTTCACAGCTTTGCCTTTTTCACCTAAGGGTTTTGGACATGTTGCAATTACACATTCAAGCAGCTCTTGAGATCGTTTGGCCTGGAGGCAAGCAAACCTAATTTCACTATCAAGAGGTTTGTTAATGAAATCCTCTTCGACAATCTCACGGAGACATTCTAGACTATCCTTAAGGTGAGCACAATAGTCATGAAAAGCATGTTCATTATTCCTAAGATGAGGAGGAATATATTTAACTATCACAGTGTATTTGCAATCTAAGGGTGGCTTTGAGACAACATTCTTATTGAAAACAAGTGGCAGTTTCCCATTTCCCTTCGATTCTCAATTTCCTTTTGTAAAGACGTTATTTTTTCGTTATTTTAGAGGGGGAGAAGAGTGAATATACTACATGATGATGGATGTATGAATAATGGTTATACGACTTAATTTTTGATGATGATGAGTGTATATTCTTTTTGATGAAGAGTGAATATACTAAGGATAACTGGGATTCATTGTTTTGATTTTTGATGACTCTCCTCCAACGCCCAATGCTTCACTTACTAAGGATAATTGGGAATCAATGTTTGGGATTCATTGGTTCAAGATATGTTTGATGAGTATTTACAACCACTAGCGAATATTTGATGATCATCAAAGAATATGTGATTCATGAGTTCAAGATATGTTTGATGATCATCAAAGAAGTACAACTCAGACTACTCAAAAAGCCCAATCTCCGGTTATTCCTCAAGGCGTTGATAATGATTATCATAATATTGCAGTTGCACTCATGAATAATGATCCGCTCTTTGGTATTCCTTTGCCAAATATTCACGGATTATTGTTCATGAATAATGATCCACTCTTTGGTATTCCTTTGCATTAAATTCTTGCTTAAGCATTTTCACATTTTCTTGAAGTTCTTGTTTTTGTTTAGATGTTTTAGAAAGTTTTTCTTGCAAGGAATTTAATTCTTGTTTCAATACTTCTTCTCTAAACTTACTTTTTCTAATTCATCGTACTTTACTTGGTTATCCATTTCCTCGCCACGAGTGGTCAACTAAAATTTAGCACGTTGTTCATAAATAGCAACACGTTCTTTATAGGCATTTAGTTCAAAAATAATGGAATCATCAGGGGCACATGCAGTGTATTCATCAAAAACATAGTCATTGTTGATTGCAGAAGATGCATCACTTGGTACAACTTCACTTTCACTTTGTTTCATGTATTGATCATATGGGACAATATTGATATTACCCATATTTTCAATATTTGATTCAATAGTTTCAGTTTGAGTGTACTTTGTCATGCATCGGTGCACATCGCATCATCGATAGTTTTAATACCTCTGATATGAGCTTGTCATGGGATGGCCCAGCTAGTGATGAAGAAGAGACCTTGGGAGAAACCATTGGAGAAATGCTAGCCATAAAATTGTGTGTGTGCAGAGGTCCATCATCCACATCAGAGTCGTATGCATCACAATGTCGACTTGAAAGGCATTCTCGATGATTGTGACCTATCTCCTAATAGGCCGCCATCCACATCTGCATCATAGGTCTTGGCATTGCCCTCAAGCAAGAAACAAAGAATTCCTTTCATTCAGAGTAGCACCATTGTCCCTGAAGCTTGAGCCAAAGATCTTTCTCTCTGAAGTAATCAAGATTCTCGTGGGCGCTTTGGAGCTGTACAGTTCCTTGCAATGTGTCCCTCTCCACCACAGTTATAACATTTGATGAGCTTAGTTTGACCTTGGTTACCATTCCTTCCTCGATTCTCGTTTCCAACATAACCTCTCCCAGCTCCACCTCGCCCCTCGATCATACTGTCTTTCCGAATCGGTTGCACCACCGATCCTTCCATCTTGAATAGTGGCTTGATTGTGTGGGTTAGATGCAGTTCTGAGGTTGTTGTTGGTTTGTGGGAGAGTATTCATGTTTTGACTGATGAGAAGAGCTAGTTGATTAATGAAGCTACCCACGTAGTATCAGATCGCCTTGTTTGTACATAGGATCATGAATGAGTTTGTGATTACCATTACCCAAGGGTATGACTTGTGATGCTTTGGTTGTGATTCCGATGTTTGAGTAGAAAGTCAGTAGAGTCATTAGACGAGCTTGTCTCTCCCTCGTTGGTTTTGAACTGATTGAGAATTAATTTTTCAAACATAGCATGTTTCTCATTCCGGCGAAGGAGGAAGGCATAGATTTGCTCATAGTTTGTATTCTTCAATCCTTTAGTGAGCTTCACATCGGTAACAAACTTGTGCCATTCGGGATTCATGTTGTTCACAAATTTTGAGTTCAACTGAATGTTAGGCATAGTCATTCCGATGTTCCTCATGTCATTAACTAACTTATGAAATCTCACATAGTACTCATAGACACTCTCATCTGGTTTCATCTTGAAATGCTCAAATTGGTCATAGAGTTGGGATTCTCTGCTTCCATAGTTAATTCGTAACCGAGAGAAGCATCTTAACATTGTCCCAAACTGCCTTAGCATCTGTGTTATGATTGATCGGCTTGTAGATGTCTTTAGGAAGACCTTGAAGAACAATGTTTGAAGCCCTGATATCCGCATCAAATCTCTTTTTATCCTTATCATCAAGCTCATCATACATCTTAGGTCCGTCTATTCCAGAAACAGTGAGTACCATCTGCATTAGTATCAAGTATGTCTCTAGTCGCCTCAACTCGATATGGTCCTTCATCAATGGATTTGAGAATGTTGACACCATTTTCCTTTCCAAGGCAATACAGTCTAATTCGCTGAGCCCAAGAGTCGTAGTCGCTGTCAAGCATGGGTGGATCTAGTATCCGAGCCACCGCTTGAACATCTTCTAAATGGGAGATAACAAATGTGGGAACGTTGGTAGACATGTTAACAGATTATACGGGATTTTATAGCTCTATGATTAAACCGAGAAATGGATTCTTTCACGATTTTATGAATCAAGAGAAAACCGAAAACAATCACTCAAGACTCTAGATGATAAAATACTAAATCGCTAGAAGATAATGCACTAAGTCGCTAGAAATTAATGCACTAAGTCGCTAGAAGATAATGCACTAAATCGCTAGAAATTAATGCACTAAGTCGCTAACCCTTAATTCGCTACACCCCTAAGTCGCTAGAGTCCCAAGTCGCTAACGTAAAAGCAAGTCGCTAAGTAGTAACTCGCTACGCACCAAGTCGCTAATCAAATTTTGGCAAAGAATTGCTACACAAGTCGCTAGAGACACAAGTCGCTAAAGAGCAACTCGCTACTGACCAAGTCGCTACCATTAAAGTCAAGCTACCCGTAGTGGATAATCCACTACTTGTACTTTAACTCGCTAGATCTAACTCGCTAGCTCCAACACCGTAAGTCGCTACAAAAATGTGAAGCAAGTCGCTACCAAGAAAATATTCCGTGAGCTAAGTCGCTAGCTTGAAAACCCATATAAACATCACTTTTCAATCCAAAAACAACCCAACCAAGATGATTCAAGCTTACCAAATGAAAACCTAAACACTTTTGATGATTCTAAACATAAAAGTACCAACAAAATTCAAACTTTAACACAAGAAATCAACCAAATGATGCAAAACCACTAAACTTTTTCAAACTCAAAACCACCTAAAAACCACTATAAATCCAAAGATGTGCAAGATATGATCTAACCATGGCTCTTGATACCAATTGTAAGATATAACTTTTCACATACACATCATAACATTAACACAAGGTAGCATATAGATGGAATTCTAGAGAGAGAAAGTTAGAGGTTTAGGGAACTTAGTGAGAGAAAGTGAAAGATATTATTATGAGCTCCAACTCTCTACCTTGGGAGGTAGAGAGTATTTATAGTCTTACATAAAATACCACCCATCGGGCTGTGGATCAGGCATACAGTGGGTAAAGACCCGTCCGTCCTCCACGGTGTTACTTAACTAAATACTACTTAACTTAAAATAACTACGACTACGAGCTTTCTAACGATTACATATACTTGAGGTGACCGACTCTTTAATACCTGGAATTTCTAATTCCTAACAATTTATAATTTCATGTATGTGTATTTATATATCACAATAACTCGTGCTTTTATTTTAATATTTATAATTTCATGTAAATACATTAATTTAATATATACTGGTATAATGTTTGGAAATAACAACAATATATATGTTGTATTTTTTTATAAAATATAAAGTATAAAGGGTAAAAAATCTAGTGGGTATTAATTAAATTTAACAAATTATTAAGAAACATGAAAAATGATAAATTTATTCAAGTTCATATAATTTATTTAAATTTTAACAACTAAAGTCTTATTGATTATCACCTCATTTGTTAATTTTTTTTAATCGACATATATGTTTTTATACATATTTATTTAACCAGCCGAAAATTGCATCAATTGACCACATTGAGTCTCAATTTTGAATTTTAATAAGAATGTTCAATTTTGTCACGTAGACAGAATTGTGCATGTCTAATTAATTCACAACTTTATTTTCTTAATTAGTTCTCTTATTATATAAGAGATATACGAGATGTAGTATTTTGAAATCAAGTGTATTTCGAACGTGAAAATTGATTTTATTCAAAAGAAATTAATGTTCTTTAAATTTTAAAGCACTCTACTTGAAACCTAAATAAATTACTTTATTCCTCTCAAAATAATAGTCTTTTCGATGTCTCAAATTATTTGTCCACTACTAAATATAGATAAAAAAAAAAAGTTTGACCGAGTTTACCATATTATTCTCATTTAAAATTATTAGTACAAACTTTAAAGATAAAATTAATTAACTAGTTAAATATAAAATTGTCATTCTGACAAAAGTAAAAAAGAGATAACAATAATAATTATGTTTTTTTTTAAATGTATGTTTTTATCAAAGGACAACAATTTTGAAATGGAAGGAGTAATATTTAAACATAATATAGCAATTCACCATTTAAAGTCCTCACATATAGGCGTATATAGGTTAAAAAAATGATTACAAAACTATAATTTGATGATTATAATTGAATAAAAATCCTTAGATAAGCCGTATATTCTATACATATATAAAGCATTTAGGACTTTTATTTTTAAAAGTTGTAAAATTTTCTTACACACTTGCTATTATTAGAAGTGTTTTTAAAGGACAAATATATAAATTTACAAGCAATAACTATTCATCATATCTATCAATTATTTGTAATTGTACATATTAAGTTGAATATTAAAACTTAAGTTAAAACAATATAAATGCAAATTTATAATAACGTAAGTTTATAATAATGGTCATTCAGGTCTTAAATACACCACTACAAAAAACAAGTTGAATTCTTCACATTTTAAAGTTTAAATGGCCACGTTTAAAAATGTGTAAAGTTATTGAGTTCACGCTTTCTCATATGTGATAATAATGAGTGTGACAAATTTTTCTACACATATAAGTGTGGAGATATTATCCAAATTTTTATTGTTAAAAGTGTGAAAATATTTTTTTAATGTTCACACCTAAATGTGCGGCAAAATTGCAAAAAATGTTTATAAAAAAAAATGTGTAAACATTTGTGACACAATAAGTGTAACATTATTGTAATTGTACACACTTAGAGCATCAGGTGTCATAACAAACCTCAACTTCGTCGTCGTGCCACCTCAGCGCCACATCAACATTCCATTTTTTCACAACTAACCACAACAAACCCCCTCCTCACCCATAACAAACCTCAACCTCTTCATTTGGGGCCCACCACTACCACTTTATTTTTTTTATTCAATTTTCATATAAACTAAATTTATTTCATTAATAATTAAAATACATTAACAACACAATAATAATAAGAAAGAAAAAAATACGATACGTAAAAAAAATAATACGAGGAAAAAAAATACAACACATACTAATAATAAGAAACTTAAACATTTTACTAGTCATTTTTTATAAACGTTATAAATAACATTTAAAAAAAAAAAACTTATACAAACATACCACATTTTTACAACCCCAATATTAGTCCAACCCAGCCCAAAAGAAGAAGAAAAAAAAAAAAAAAACAGTGAGTCTTCTTCATCTTTTCTGCGCACACACACACACTAACACACACACATATTTAACACATACGCATATTAACACATATATTGAAACGGTATTATATCACTTTTGTCAGAACTCCACACTCGTCGTCACCACGATTTCAAACCCAACGACGCCCCACGGCGAGCCACCCCGGTGTGTGGCGGCGTAAGGGGACGTACGAGCCTCCAAATTGCGACGGCGAGGGACGATTTCGTCCACACCGGATGCTCTTATATATGTGAATTATTTGTTAAAATATTTGTGACATATATAACAAAATTATTATCCATATAAAAAAAGTTCACAGTTTATCATAGTGTGACAAAATAAGTGTGAAGAGTAGCATTATTTTTTTTACTACACGTACATTTAATGATCATTCAATTTTTAAGAGTCGAAGACTACCATTAGTAAACTCTTTTTATATTACTCTTGTAATTCTACATTTGGATTAAGCTTTTCGTATGGAAGAACTTGCACATGGTGATGCCTAAAAATCTGCTAAGACAGTTTCATAAAGTATGGAAACGCGGTTAATTACAAAAAAACAAATTTCATGCTTCTTTCCAATGTGGTTATTTAAGAACACAAGAAATGATTTGAAATAACGTGTGTGTAACATGTGAAGTGCTAAAACCATCCTTTACCTTTACCTATATATACATGGTTCAACAAAAAAAGTTATTTGCAATATATAGCATACATATTTAGCTAAATTGGCTCACACAAAAGCAATATGTGTAACCATAATCTTTTTGACTCATGAAAACCAACTTGAAAACTGATAAATGTGGGAAACTGCTCAACAAGCGTACACGTAGCTCGAATCCCTTTGCTTGACGGGCTGGTTAATCAGTTTGATGTCTCTCAACATTGCTTGTTAATGTTTGTTGTTTATGCAGTGATAAGGTATTTAAAGTTCATCACTAAACCACAGCCTCTTTATATGATATCATTCTTTTACGCTTAGTTAAACCAATGAAAATGATAACTTTGTACGTGAAGTTGATAAGTATAACGTACATTTATCTTTATATTGCTTCTACGCTTAATATTGTTTTGGCTACATGGATGGAGCCAAGATTTTTAAAAAGGTGTTGCATAAAAAAAAAAAAAAAAAAAACGTAAGCCTTGCACATTCATTCATCATGTAAATCATTTAAAAAAAAAGAGATCAATTTTAGCTCTATGTAAATCGAAAGAATGCTATTATCATTTAAAAAAATGAGATCAATTGTAACTGCAAAAAAAATAAAAAATAAAAAAATAAAAAAAATAAAAAAAATCGTAAGTACTAAAATTTGCACCATCAAAACTTTTTGGACTAAAGAAAGAAAGTAACACAATATATTATTGGACGTTGCACAAACAAAAAAACGAAAGTTGCACTGCGATGAAAGAAATTAGCACCCAAATATAATCCAGGGTTACACGTAATAAAAAACGACACTTTCGTAAAAAAATTACAATCCATCAACCAAAATCAAGTGAGGCTTGTGCCAAACTCTCAAACTAGTTTCATGGAAACTAGAGGGAACAAATATGCGCTACTATTTGTAAGAGCAATCACATTCATAACGCCTCAACGGCGTTGAGGACGAAAATAACGGCGTTAAGCCGTTATTACCCTTGGACCTCCGACGTTATAACGGCGTTAGTCCTTGCAACGCCCGTTATTTTTTTTTTATTGTTATTTTTTTTTATTTTTTTTATGCCCCTAAATGAGGGGTTGTTTTTGTAAATTGTTGGGAATGTTATTGATGTTATTGGGATGTTATGGTTGTGGGTGTTTTTTTTGAATGTTAATGTTAAATGTTAAAGCTGATGTGGCGCTGACGTGGACGGTGTTATTGGTGTTATGGTGTTATGAATGGGAGTGCTCTAAAAGGGGAGTACTCATAAAACTATAAATAATAAAGGGATATATAATGCAACACCACACACAACAACATCCTATATATGCCATACATATCATCGTCATCTCCTTATTCCTAATCATCTGCCGTTTGTGTTCTTCAAACGTGTTTCAGATATTCCCTTTTTCTTATAAATTTCATATTCATTTACTCATCCTCATAAAACCAAAATCATCAAAAAAATAAATTCTGATATACCAACATCCAATAATCGATCTGTAAGCATGTACTACGTACTTCTATATATATATATATGTCATCACTACTTATGTTTTTTATTTGTAACATCAATGTCGGGTTTATTGGATCTAACGATAGACGACGTATATAGTACTTCTGTAAAATGCTGTCCACTGTTTTACGTATATTTGTTTTCTAGTAATAAATAAATTATTAAGGTAGTTTTGTTTGTATATACTATTTTTGATGTGATGTTAATTTGTTATATTATCTCTTGGTAGTCATTTTTTTTTAATGCATTCTGTTTTGCTCTGGTAACTGCATGTGTGTGCATTGTATACGTGCCAATAGTTACAAAATTTGATTTGTTGTTTACAGGAGCAAAAAGTGAAAATAAGATCATAAAAAAAAAAAGTTAATATACAAGTGAAAGAAGCTGTTGTTGGGGTGTTGTTGCTACCCCTTTGCCAGTATTGAGGTATGTGTTGTTATATGATCATATAACTATTTGTTGTTTCTTTAACGATTCTGCGATTGTTTGCTCTAGCTCGGATGTTTGGAGTTAAATTTCGATAGTGATTATGTGATGTAGGGTAGTAGAATTAAATGCTTAGATTTAGCCGAAATGTGCTCAAAGTATATCGTCTGAATATGCTGAATTCTGATAAGATGTAACAGATAAAAAAAAGTATATACTGGGGAATTTACATGATACTTTGATATAAGAATATACGGATACTATCATTTATTACCGGGTTTTGGTACTCTACTAGTTTATACACAACGGAGTCAATAAACTTGAGGTGAGTATAGGAACATGAGTAAAGAGCTCCTAGTACTTGGTACTAGTTTGAAGTAGAATATTCCAAGCAAATTATTTGACAAGGTTAGCCTTAATTGAAATCACAGAAATCAGGTAGTAGCTTTAAGGACTCCATCCAACTACTCGTTATCATTTTTCATGGGTGGAGTGAAAGCTCAATATATCATCGATGAACTATGTCTGTTCATTTTCAGTCTACCATTGTTGTATAATATTATTGTTTTTCTTGTTTTTTATTAATGGTTTACCTTTACATGTTTGTGATACTTGTGCTACAATAAGCCCATATGAGTTCTTTTACTTTACTAGTCATGGTTGTTTGAATACGCAATAATTTGAAATTTTCAGAGTTGGAGGCAAAGAGGGTAGTAAAAAGAAGAAATGGCTGATCTATGGAGTTCATTTTGTGGGTGCTCATCCGCCAATGACAAGAATTGTGATTCAGATTTGGTTTTCGTCACCAATCCATCTTCGTGTATGAATCATTTTTTGATCATTTGTTTCGACTTATTGCTCCTTGGAATGTTACTCCTCAACGTGTTTTACAAATCACCATCAAAATCCACCGGAAGATCGTCTTTCTTTCAAAGGAAATCACGTTTGCAGTTAGTCTCCGCAATCTTTAATGGTTTACTAGGAATCCTTTGCTCGTGTTTAGGCATATGGACACTGAAAAACACAATAACCGCAAATCACACCATTCGTCCTTTACATCAATGGCTACTGTTCTTGTTCCATGGACTAACATGGTTAGTAGTCTCACCAACAGTTAGCCTATGGGGAAAACGTTTTCCAAAAACCCCCGTTCGCCTTTTGTCAATAACCGCCTTTCTTTTTACTGCAATCTTTGGCATCTTATCTCTCATATCTTCGATTATCAACAAAAGGGTATCAACCAAGATTGCTTTAGATGCAGCATCTTTCCTAGGAGCAGCATTACTATTGTTATGCACATATAAAGGCTACAAGTCTGAAGAAACAGATAACAAAGGTCTTTATACACCTTTAAATGGCAAGACTCACGACATCAATAAAGACAATCTTACCCCACTTGCTAACGCAGGATTTCTTAACGTAATGTCGTTTTGGTGGTTAAATCCGTTGATGAAAACGGGTAGTCAAAAAACCCTTGAGGAAAAAGATATGCCCAAATTGTGCGTTGAAGATAGGGCAGAGTCATGCTATTTGACTTTTTTAGAGCAGTTAGATAAGCAAAAGCATTCAGATTCTTCGTCCCAGCCATCGGTTATGAGAACAATAGTAATGTGCAATTTGAGAGAGCTTCTGATATCCGGATTCTTTGCATTGATCAAAATAATTACTGTTTCTTCTGGCCCTCTTTTTCTAAAAGCTTTCATTAGAGTAGCAGAAGGTAATGAAAGTTTTACCGGTGAAGGTATTGTGTTAGCCATATCACTTTTCTGTTTTAAGATATTAGAGTCGTTATCACAACGACAATGGGACTTTAGGTGTAGACTTATTGGTATTAGAGTTAGATCATTACTTACGGCTGCAATTTACAAGAAACAATTCAACTTATCAAACGCTGCAAAGGTTACACATTCGGCTGGTGAGATTATGAATTATGCAACTGTTGATGCATATAGAGTCGGTGAGCTTCCTAATTGGCTCCATCAAAGCTGGACAACAGTTCTTCAACTTTTGTTTGCACTCATTATTCTTTTTCAAGCTGTTGGGTTGGCTACATTTGCATCTTTGGCTATTATAATATTTACAGTCGTTTGCAATGCGCCACTAGCTAAATTACAGCATCAGTTTCAATCAAAGATGATGGTTGCACAAGATGAGCGGCTTAAAGCAATCTCGGAGGCTCTTGTGAATATGAAAGTTTTGAAACTTTACGCGTGGGAAATTCATTTTAAGGGTGTAATAGAAAAGTTAAGAGCAGTTGAGCATAGATGGTTAAAGGCTGTTAACCTTCGTAGAGCTTACAATAGTTTTCTTTTCTGGTCATCTCCTCTTTTGGTTTCGACTGCTACTTTTGGCGCTTGTTACTTTATTGGGATACCCTTAAATGCTAGCAACGTTTTCACATTCGTGGCAACTTTACGTCTTGTTCAAGACCCTATTAGAACGATCCCTGATGTTATTGGTTACATTATTCAAGCAAAGGTGGCGTTCTCAAGAATCCTAATTTTTCTTGAGGCACCTGAGCTCGAGAGTTCTGATGTGAGGCAGGTGGTTAATAAGGAGGGTCTGGATTATAACATTTTGAGTGAGTCTGTGAGTCTTTCATGGGAAGGGAATCTTTTGAAGCCTACACTACGAAAGATTTCCTTAAAGGCTCGACTGGGGGAGAAGATTGCTATTTGTGGCGAGGTTGGGTCAGGCAAGTCTACGCTTTTAGCGGGAATACTTGGAGAGGTTCCGATCATCGAAGGAACAGTAAGTAGTTCAAGCTATATTAAATTCTAGACGAATAAAATAGTACTTTTTTATTTACAAAATCAAAGATTCAAGTTCTCAAATTTAATCATTAATCTTGTTCTCATTTTTCTAAATTTTTCAGCTTCAAGTATATGGGAGCATCGCATATGTTTCTCAGTCAGCTTGGATTCAAACAGGTAGCATACGGGATAATATATTGTTCGGGTCTACTATGGATAGTCAAAGGTACCAAGAAACACTCCAAAAGTGTTCGTTGGTGAAAGATCTTGAGCTACTACCATATGGCGATCTCACCGAGATAGGAGAAAGAGGTGTTAATCTTAGTGGTGGACAGAAACAAAGGATTCAACTCGCACGTGCTTTATATCAAGATGCTGATATCTATCTTCTGGATGACCCATTTAGTGCTGTGGATGCACATACTGCCTCGAGCTTATTTAATGTACAAACTCATTCCCAAAATATTAACTTGTTGTTCACGATTTCTAGTTTTGATGTCTAAATATGCTTGAATATTTTTTTGTAGGAATTTGTTATGGACGCGCTTTCCTTGAAGACGGTGTTGCTTGTAACTCACCAAGTTGATTTTCTTCCCACATTTGATTCTGTTCTGGTGAGTTAGTTATCGCTCTATTATATTGTAGGGATTTTTGTTTTGTTTTCCGGTAGATTAATATGTTAGATATGTTTAACAGTTAATGTCAGATGGAGAGATCATAGCAGCCGCCCCATACAATCAACTAATGGCATCAAGTCAAGAATTTCAAGACTTGGTGAATGCACACAAGGAAACCGCTGGTTCAGAAAGGCTTGCAGAGGTGACCTCTTCCACAAAGCAGATACCGTCAATCAAAGATATAAAAAACAATCCTACAAACAGAATACCCGAAACTTCAGAAAACAACCAATTGATCAAAAAAGAAGAAAGAGAAGAAGGCGACACTGGTTTGAGACCTTACATACAATATCTAAATCAAAATAGAGGTTACCTGCTCTTCTCTATTGCAGTAATCGCACAATGTACCTTTGTGGCATGCAATGTATGCCAAAACTCATGGATGGCTGCAAATGTGGAAAATCCCAATGTCAGCACTTTGAAGCTGATCCTGGTTTATTTGGCTATTGGCGTTATAGCAATCGTCTTTTTACTTGTTAGATCACTCTTCACAGTTGCATTGGGGCTACAATCATCAAAGTCCATATTTTCGCAGCTATTGATCTCTCTTTTCCGTGCACCAATGTCGTTTTACGATTCTACCCCTTTGGGTAGGGTACTAAGCAGGGTAAATGTTACTGAAATTATATTTAAAGTCATGTTCTTTGAATGGTTCTTGAAGTGGCGGGCTAATAACATGTTCTTTGCTTTTTTATAGGTGTCGGTTGATTTGAGTATCATTGATCTTGATATTCCATTTAATATGATATTTGCTCTCGCTGCCACTTCAAATTTCTTTGCAAATATGGGTGTGTTAATCTTTGTTACCTGGCAAGTCTTGTTTGTCTCGATACCACTAGTTTATGTGGCACTCCGCTTACAGGTATTATCCATCTTTCATATGATACTAAGCTTCAGATTAGTATACATTTATTAGCTTTCGTATGTAAAATTGAAATCTGATGAATATGAAATGTCCGTGTACAGAGGTACTATTTCTCGACTTCGAAAATGCTGATGCGCATCAATGGGACAACGAAATCTTTGGTGGCAAACCATCTTGCGGAATCAGTGGCTGGAGCCATGACAATAAGAGCTTTCAAACAAGAAGACCGGTTCTTTGAAAAAAGTCTTAAAATTGTTGATATAAATGCCAGTCCTTATCTGCACACTTTTGCTGCCAACAATTGGTTGATCCAACGGCTAGAAACAATCAGCGCAACCGTTTTATCAGCTTCAGGACTCTGCATGGTGTTGCTTCCACCTGGAACTTTCAGTTCTGGTAAGATTTTTGAATTCACTCTTTTCTTATAGGGGATGTTTGGATGTTCATTTTTTTACGTATTAAATATTTCATTTTGCAGGTTTTATTGGAATGGCAATATCTTATGGGCTCTCTTTGAATATGTCACTTGTTATGTCCATTCAAAACCAGTGCACATTGGTCAACAATATCATCTCAGTTGAACGGGTCCATCAGTACATGCATTTACCGAGTGAAGCTCCTATAGTGATAGAAGAGAATCGCCCCCCTGCTAATTGGCCCCACGCGGGTAAAGTCGAAATTCAAGATTTGAAGGTATAAGTCGCAACCTGTTGAACCTTTAGCAGTTAAACATATAACCCAGACGTGTCCTCTAATGGGTCAAATTATAAATTTAGTCATGGTTAATTGATTGAAAATGTATCTAACTTTCCTTCTCTTTTCTTGTCGTGTACCAATCTCTATTTTTTCTACTAATTACATATAACTTGTTAAGCATACTAAACTGTCACGTTAGCGTTAGTACACAAAATAGCATGATTAAGAATTTACATATATTTCAAAAGGTCAAAAGTCACCAAAACTGTATTTTAGTGCACACAGCCTCATAGAGAAAAACTACTCATTTTGACACGAACTCATTTGAGCATATTATTAAAACCGCCAAATCTGCACATATTACTAGCTAGAGTGATAAACTTCATATCTTGGAAAAACAGATTAGGTATCGACCCGATACACCTCTTGTTCTTCGAGGGGTGACTTGCACATTTCAAGGAGGCCACAAGATTGGTATTGTTGGGAGGACAGGTAGTGGGAAGACTACACTCATTGGTGCTTTGTTTCGTCTGGTGGAACCTGCTGGTGGTAAAATAATTGTTGATGGGATAGATATTTCTACTGTTGGACTTCATGATTTGAGGTCACGTTTTGGGATCATACCTCAAGATCCTACACTTTTCAATGGAACTGTTAGATACAATTTGGATCCCTTGTGTCAACATACTGATCAAGAAATATGGGAGGTAAATCTTAGATTTTATATGTATTAAGTAATTAGCTTATGTTTTTCAGTGCCAAATCATGCAAAATTCTTGTTTTTCTGCTATTGAAGGTTCTCGGAAAATGTCAGCTTAGAGATGCCGTTCAGGATAAAACAGGCGGGCTGGATTCCATAGGTAATGCATTCACAATGTGAAAAATTAGAATATGTAAAAATTTCTTCGTAAGTACATTATGCCTATATCTGTTCAAGCTTGTTTACACAAATCACAAACAAGGGACAATAGTTTATATATGATTCCGTTTGAGGGACCAATTTACTGTTTCTATAGTCAACACAGGTAACGTGGTCCCTTAAATCTAATCGAAATAAAGTGTAGTTTCTTAAATAAAAATAGTAGACATGGTGCTTTAAACGAAAGTCTTGATCTTTAAGTGATATTTGAATTTTGCAAGTACAGTAGTGGAAGATGGAACAAATTGGAGCATGGGGCAACGCCAGCTGTTCTGTTTGGGGCGTGCATTGTTGAGGCGAAGCAAGATTTTGGTTCTTGATGAAGCAACTGCATCAATCGACAATGCTACAGATACAATGTTACAAGAAACCATTAGATCAGAGTTTGCTGATTGCACTGTCATCACAGTGGCTCACCGCATACCAACAGTGATGGATTGCACCATGGTTCTAACCATGAGTGACGGTCAGTTCCTTTTTTCCAAATCTTTACAACTAGCTCAAAACTCTTTTCCCAAGTCTAACTCAAAGTATTCAACTTTTAACAGGAAAAATCGCGGAGTATGATGAACCAATGAAACTAATGAGAAGAGACGATTCATTGTTTGGACAGCTTGTGAAAGAATACTGGTCACACTCTCAATCTACAGAACTCCATTAAACTTCATTCAAGATACCTTTATTTGAGGCTGCTGTCCCACCATTTGACTGCGTAGAATCCTGTCATACAAGAATAAGACTCCGAGATGTATATATACGCGTATGTATTCTTTCGACAACCATCCTTTTGTAGGCTAGGGTTGTTGTTAGACCATGCTCGTCTTATAAATTCGTATGCTTTTTCTCAGGAGAAAAGCATGAAAATGTACAAAGCATATTCAATTAGGATTTAGGATCGCTGAGCAAGTACTCATTCATGTAACCATGCAACTCTTACTTTTCTACAAAAACCTGGAAAACTTATACGGAGTACTTAATAATTCAGTTACTAACACTGTGATATAGGATTCAAACATCCTGAAAAAATCTCAATCACTTAATCAACTTGTTTGGAAATCGAAATATAGTCCAACAGTAACATTTTTAACGAAATTCATTTAAAATTTGTTGACTGCACTTGATTTAAAAAGCACACTTGTTAATGTCATTCCTCGAGATTTAACAGCATTATCATAAACTTATTTATACCGAGAACGTGTCTACAAAAGTCGCTACCAGTCAAATATAATGTCCACAAAGGTGTAGATTGGCGGGAACACCCTGACCCCGGGTGCCTTTTGGCACCAGCCATTGTCCACCCCACAAGGAATAGGCTCCGGCAACTCTCTTGGCCTAGTGGGGCACCAACTGGAGTGAGCACGAGCAAAGACTCGGACTCCTGAGCTCTTATTCCACAAAGTCTCTCCAGTGTGCCCATAGGTTTTACGGAGGTGGGTACCTATATAAAGCAAATGCCAAGGATAGGACTTGAACCTGGGTCTATTGACTCAAGCACAAGTGCTCCAACCATTGGACTAATGTTCCATTGGTAGCCAAATATAATGTAACCTCATTAGTATTAAGAGACCAATTCGACAATCACTACTCGTGCAATAACAAATCAGTACCTATCTCCACTCTTATTAAGGTCTTCATTCGTAAATTAAATGACACGTTAATATAATGAGTTTGGTATTTGTCCATATACATTGATTTGAGAATAGTTTCAGTATTTTCTACAAAGGTTAGGCAGCTGTTTTTGTTTTGGCTTTCAAGTTAATCTGCATCTTTCCTCTGTCTCAGGGGTCATGTTTTAAACAACATACGTAACCACGTATACTGTGTTAGCATGTGGTTGTCTACTTCTTAACTTTTAGTTATTTTACGAAACAATAGTTACTGGTATACTTATATATAGTTTATCGTGAAACTGAGATATTCCCATACAGTCATATGTCCCGGTGCGAGTTACTCATACAGCAAATAAAGTGAATATCTCATGTTTAAAACTTAAAATCTAATCCATGTTGCTTTTATTAGATATCTAAATAAGAGAAATTAACCATGAAGGATTGCATCTGTCTAGAACCTGAACTTTCTAAGTCATTGCAGTAACTCTTGACCTTTCAAAGACTTTAAAACTGAAAACAACAAAATTTTCCAAACCAAAGACCAGGTTTTTCCACAAGACTTACCCGCTAATCACGACACTCTGCCTATAAATTTCCCATCATCTCAACACTCCTAAACAACTCAAACACAATCCAGAAAACATGGCATTGTCTGGTAATAATTCACAATTTTTGGCATTGCTCCTACTCCTCTTCGTCACTGTTATCTCGTTGTTAATACCCTCAGAAGCGGCTGGTATAGCCACTTACTGGGGCCAACGCACAGATGAAGGATCCCTTTCGGCCGCTTGTGCAACCGGTAACTACCAGTTCATAAACATAGCTTTCTTGACCACCTTTGGCAACGGTCAGACACCAGCCCTGAACCTAGCAGGCCATTGTGACCCTTCATCCACTTGCTCCAGTTTAACTTTCGACATCCAATCATGCCAAAGCCAAGGTGTTAAGGTTTTGCTTTCTTTAGGTGGGGCTGTAGGGACCTACTCGTTATCATCACCTCAAGATGCACAACAAGTTGCTGACTACTTATGGAACTACTACCTCGGTGGCCAATCTGCGTCCCGCCCATTAGGTAGTGCTGTTCTGGATGGGATTGATTTTGACATCGAACAAGGCACGGATCAGTATTGGTCTGATCTGGCTAACGCATTAAAGGCGCACAATGTGTACTTATCTGCTGCACCACAGTGCCCTTTCAGTCCAAACCAACTGCTCAAAGCAATCAATACTGGAGTGTTTGATTCTGTCTGGGTGCAATTTTACAACAACCCGCAATGTGATTATGGGGAGAATGCTGATGCATTGTTGGCTAGATGGAATGAGTGGACAACTCAGGTGAGTACTAATCAGATTTTCTTGGGTCTTCCGGCTGCTACCGGAGCTGCAGGCAGTGGGTATATTCCTCCAGATGTTTTAACGTCACAGGTTCTACCATCGATCAAGAGTTCATCAAAGTATGTTGGGGTAATGCTGTGGGACAGGTTCTTTGATCAACAAAATGGATATAGCAATGCCATCAAAGCCAGTGTTTGATCCTCTAAAACGATAATCCTGATATACTAATTTTGTTTTATGTAATCAAATAAGTTCATATCGTCTAGATATGATGATCATATGTTATTTGTACCAGTCTGGAAACAGACATATATGACAATGATACACGTCAATAAATACTTTTTATAGAAAAAATATATACGTGATATTGAATTTGGATAAAAAGCAGAAATTTTTTTTTTTTTTTTTTTTTGTAACAGCGTACCAGGAAACTATCTACTCTTTGAAAAGTCATAGTCGCGCTCAATAACTCGTGAATTACTTAGTTAGGTGTTGCACCATAATTATTTGAAAATGGTGACATTAATTTCCCGTCTGAACTTGGACATCAAGGCCTTAAGGAGCAAGGGGGTTTATGCCCTCCACCCCCAATGGTCTGAACACTATGTTCTATTTTGTGTATTTTACATTAAGAATATGGAAAACATCTAGTAATCAAGTTTTCTCAAATACCACATTTAGGCCTCTTCAAAAACTGTTTTGAGTTCCACCATACGGCTATTTCTAATTTTGGGACTCTTTTTCTAGTAGAGTTTGCATGGTCGTAGTTAGTACTTCTCGTACTCTAAGGTTTTGAATGTACATTGGGATCGTGTGTATCATGTGTATGTCTGGTTTTTGCTCTTATGCTTGTCTTCTTTATTATCGGGTTTTTTTACCTAGTAATATTTCATTACTAATGTATTTAACTATTTATAACTCATAATGAAACTATAAATTCTCATACATCCTTATGTGAATGCCTCAACAGAGAGGAGATGAAAATAAGCAACATAGAAAGTAAATTTTTCATGTTAGAATAATTGAATTTTTGATCCCTTGCTTTCGAAGTTTCGATTATCTAAATCATACGTGACAGTGTGACACTCTTTTAGTCTTTTTTATTCATAAACATTTCCACAGGAAATCTAAAACCCTTTTGTAGTTTACTTTTAAGCTTTAATAAGCTCTGATAAGGACAGAGTTGTGACCTGCATATGCCCATGTTGAATTTTCTAGGTAGAACCTTAATGCCTTACTTTTCAAACGACTTAAATAACATTAAAATTTCCAAACACAAGACTTGTCATGCTGGCTTGACTTCACTTTCATTTCATGCCTTCATGGGTGAATACAAAATATTGTCTTTGTGGACCAACCAAGTTGAATAATGGGCCATTTTTAATACAGTGTTGGTTGTATGGGGCCTATATTGGACCAACCAAGTTGAATAATGGGACCAACCAAGTTGAATAATGGGCCATTTTTAATACAATGTTGGTTGTATGGGGCCTATATTGGACCAACCAAGTTGAATAATGGGCCATTTTTAATACAGTGTTGGTTGTATGGGGCCTATATTGGACCAACCAAGTTGAATAATGCGCCATTTTTAATACAGTGTTGGTTGTATGGTGCCTATAAGTGTTGCAAATAACAATTTTAAGTAGGGCTAGGAAAATCACTCGAAAACCACTTGAACCGACAAATTGATCGAACTGAACTGTACCGACCTTATTTGGTTCAATTTTCGGTTTTATATAACTATTTCTATTTTACTCGGATCGGTTCGGTTTCGATTTGGGTCAAACCAACTTATCCGGTTTGAAATAGCTTAAACCGACGTTATTCGGTTCGGTTTCAGTTTCGATTTCAATAGCTTTTACTCTGTTCACGTTTTACCCTTATTCAACTGTCAGGTTAGGTTTACCCGTTGCTCGGCCCTAGTTTTAAGAGTTGCATTTAGGAGATCATATAAATCATTCAAGTGTTGATTTTGTATTTGTTCCTTTTTCTTCATAATTGTATCCATATTCGTAGAATTATCATCAAATGGTAATCATTATTGGTGCTTATGTGATGAGAATATTTCTCTCAACCGTAGCTTCAAGAAAGTGCTTTACGTTTAGTAATCGGCTACATATTTAGTGGGTAAAAATCTTAAGTTGCACAAATTGATAAATTAAATACCTTGGGTGTGTTTGTTAAAGTAGGAGTGAGCAGTAATAGTGGGCAGTAGCAGTGAGCTATGAGCAGTACTAAAAATTAGCAAAGCTCACCACTCATTTTCAAACGACTACTAAAAATTAAAACTTATTGCTCACCACTCACCACTCCAAAAAGTTTTACACCGCTCCGTGCCAAACATACCTCTTGTATTATAAAGAAGAAAAACTAGTTACTTTAAGTTTGAAATTTAATATAAGTCACCTATTTATGGGATTTGCCCTTTTTCAAAGGTATAAAAGCCTTAGCCCCAGCCCAAGTCCCAGCTCATTACGTCAAACATACCCTTATTTAAAAACAATGAACTTGACAAATTCAATTAATTTGTGAATGTAAATTCATAGAATGTTAATTAGAACTTGTTTTTCTAATTTATTTTTCATCTATAACTAGTATACATTGTAACTAGTATATTGGACTTGAAAATTTTAAAGATCATACGAAAAACCTCTTTTAATTAATAAATTATTAATTTATCGATATAATAATATATTTTTAAATTAATAAAATATCTCGATTCCAACATAATTAATTTATAAATGTTTTACTGTATGTGAACTTAATTGTAAATTATATCTACTAATCGGATCATAACGTTATTTTATATTTACGTAACACAAATAGCTCGGGATTACTTGCAATTTGATTTGATTTTGACTTTGAATAATTCATTACAATACCTTAAATATATAACATGATAAACATGAACATATAAGGAATGTGGTTCTTGTATTATAAAAGATTTTATGAATTAGATATGTTAGAATTTTGGGTTTGAGTACGGGTGGACAAAGTTAACGCATTATTGTCCTTATACAATTGGTGAAGAAGACATCTCAGTCATCTTATGAAGGTAAAATAAATGTAAGCCATTTACAGTTTTTATGGTTAAATTTAGCTCGTTATTATTTTTACGTTAGCGGGTATTGTAGACATTATCATATGTTTGGTACAAAAATGGCCTTTTAGACCTGTTGGAAAGGGCATTTAGACTGGTTCCAGCACCTATCTAAAAGAGTGGTTATAAAGACTGCTTGATATCGTTAAAACTTGTCTCTTTGTGGCTTTTAGAAAAGAATAAATTTGGGCTATTTAGGATTGTTGTAATAAATGGAATAACATTGTTGGGGATTGCCTATTACAGCAGCAGTTTAATTAAGCATTTCCAAACAGCCCCTATGAGCTAGGTTAGCACACTATCGCAAAAATGGCCTTTTAGACCTGTTGGAAAAGGCTTTTAGACCGGTTCCAGAGCCTGTCTAAAAGAGTGGTTATAAAGACCGCTTGATATCGTTAAAAGTGGTCTGGCTTTAAGAAAAGCATGAAATTGAGTTGTTTGGGATTGCTGTAATAAAGTGAATGCCACTGCTGGGGATATTCTATTGAAAATGATGCTTGTAAAGGAGATGTTTGGAATTGCTTACTAAAACTCCTTAACTCTATAAGCATATTACCTGAACCTACTACATTCTTTACAAATGGTTGGCATCAATTAGTGGAATGTTACCACAAAATATACGGATTTCATAGTCCCCCTGCTTTTGAAGCACATACAATATCAAAGCCACTACCCTTTGACTGAGTACGTGTTTGATCAAATTATTTAGATAAAAACAAGATTGTCAGGATCGGGATCCTACTTAGGATCGTTTTCGGCTTTGCAAGATCGTAATCGTAGGATCGGATCAGGATCGTAAGATCCTATGAAAATGTATATATTTTTGTATAGGGGTTGTAGTTTTATATTTCTATATAATACTTCATATGATAAACGAATCTAAATGGATGATAAATGAAAAAATGATATGTTCAAGTACCGTAGTAGTAGAATATTAGATATATTGCAATGCAAACTTGCACAAAGTTACTACATACGTGCACGGTGCACCTACTTCTTGTTTTAATATTTTTTTTATTATAGGTTTGTCGTGATAACATTTATGCAAAAAGATAATGTTAATTTATTAACACGTGATTCTGTAACTTTTTTTTTACAATATATAGATTAATGCAAAAAGATAAAATAATTGTATCTGAAAATAAAATGGTATAATTTATAATAGAGGGTAACACAATTTTTTTTTCTTGATGACTAAATAAATTAAATTAGAATATTATGATAATATTACTGAATTTTTTTTCTTGATGCCTAAATAAATTAAATTAAAATATTCATGCTTTTATATGTAACATAAATTAAAATATGAACAAAATTGAAGTATGTAGATAGTTTACTCCAAAAACAAGCTTCTGACATTTTAAAATCACGAAATCGTTTTTCATAATAAACCCAAAAAGATACATCTAAACTATTTCTAAATAGTCCATAAAAACATAATGATTTTACACTCATTAATCTTGCAAGAAACAATTAATTAACAACACAAAAATAATAATTTTTTTGAAAAATTCTTAGTCATTGGACTTTAAGACATGAGCTTATACTTAATAAGTTAATATACCCAACCAAAAAAAAAAAAAAAACTAGTAATAGGCGATCCTATAGGATCCTATCCGATCCTACGATCCTACGCGCGATCCTACGATCCTGCTGCGATCCTACCTAGATTACGATCTTGTTAAGATCCTGATCGTTTTTTGTGTGTAGGATCGTAGGATCGTACGATCCTACGAGCAGGATCGCGATTTTGACAACCTTGGATAAAAAGATGGAACATAAGCATTTCCCATCTGACCAAATTGACCATTAGAAAATTCCATTTGACTGAGTACCTGCTTGATCATTTATGTCCAAGTTTCATATAAATTTTGATATAAGAAATTATTATTTAAGTTACACCATTGACAGAATCCCTCAGGTTTTAGACATTTGTTTCTTATTTTCAAAAGAGAGAAAAAAGGAAATAGAATGGTTCTCAAAAATCTCAAAACATTGCCATGGATATAGGCAACAACAGGTTTGGTGTGGTGTTCGATGAACATGTGGATGAATTGGGATGTGGATGAAAAGGTTACTTAATGAATATGTTATTCTGGATGTGGATGAATTTGATACACAACAACATTGTTTGGCGACGCAGCATGTAACACAAAATTTGTAGCAGAATTATCTTTGGCCACATGTCTTCGTTACAGGTACTTAAGCTTCTGGCATTTGTAGCAGCTTATTTTTGCACTCATAAGTTTGTACATTATCATGTAGCCCCCTTGATAAACATTGCAACTTACTGTTTGTTTTGCATTTTGCAGCATGTTTTGAATAATTTAGTGACAGAACTCTACGATCTTACAATGAACTTTATCAAAAGACTAATTGTTTGGAATTCTAAGTATTCAGGTAGCTCTTAACATCCAACTTCATTCAAACGTCTTGAAGGCAGGTACAACTTAGGTTTGACCAAATATTTTGAGTTTATATTCTAGAGGTGACAAATGTGACCCGCTTACATACAAATGTGTCAATTTGGGCTATGTTGTATCTTTGATGGATCAAATGAGCTGAAGTATATAGGATTGTTATGTATTCGGCGTAATTTTTGCAAACTTTTCAATGTTTTTTGTTGTAACTTAAAGCGTTTTGGGTGCCACCACCTTTATTTTAGGCCAACGACGATGGGGTTATTGATATAGTATAAAATTAACTTCCAATAACTAACGCGATTAAACGACGCCTGGCCGCAATGCGCCCAGCCTTACCAGTATACAAAATATAAACGACAAAAAGATTACACTTTTTACTAAAAAAGACACCGCAACATAAAACCCGCAAGTTTACGAAGACCCCTCGCAACGCGAGGGGCCGTCGCCCACCTCGTTAGATTTAATAGAAACGAGGTGATAACCCCCCGCCGCGTTGCGGCGGACTTAAATTTTTTTTTTTGATCTTGAACACGTCGGAACACAATGTCTACCAATACAATACTGCGAGTTGGATTAGACTGTGTCTTTTTTCATCACCATATTTGCTCCTACCATCTTCTCTGCCTCTGGATTTATCAGCGTCTTAGCTATCTTCAAGCATAACCTGGTCAGGAAGCAAAATATGTTAGCCAAAAACAGCAAACACGATTCAAATATATATAGTACTTGATGTTATTAATTACTCCATCACTGCCTGACCTCGACAGGAAAAAAAATTAATTGCTTCGATTAAAAATCTGAAAAAGAAAAAGATGTATTCTTTACAAAAAAATGTCTACCAAAGTCACCTAATGAAGTAAAATTTCTATTCGCAGCAACAAACTTTCTTTTTTCAACAAAAAACCTTTATGGTTGTAACCATTTCCGACCAATCCAGTTACCTACGCACCTGGATGCGTCTAATGCAGGAACATCATGACTACCTCAAGTGAATGTCATCATCAGCCTATTTCAAAAAGTCACCCTATATGGTTAAAATCCTTAACATTAGAATTTGAATGTTTGACCTTAATATTAAATTAGCCCAAAGAGGAAAGGCTACCGAAACAGGACCGGTTGCAGTAAGAATTCTTCTAACAGGACTTCCAGCTACACGTCCGTCAGCGCTTGATGGAGCTCTGCTCATACGAACTTCTCTTGGTATTACTCGTCCAAACTCACCAGGTGTGAAAGATTGAGATAGCTGTAAGATATTATAGGGTACTTTATTACTCGTCCTAAACATGTTTTTAACAATATCGTATTAAGAGGGTGTTCAGAATTGCTTCTTCTTTCTACTTATTTTAGGGCGAAACTGTTCATTAGACTTGTCTCACTCCTCCATGCCTTGTTTATCTACTCAAACTGCTGCACATAATAACCAAATCTAAACACTAATTCCTAAACTACTTATCTGCATGCCACTTTTCTATTTATAAGCGCTTAAAGTAATACGTAAAAAAAAATTACAATCTAATTCAATTAATAAAACCTGTTACTATGGAAATGGCAGTTGTAAAGAAAGGCAAACCTACAAAAGAAACCACCTACCCTAGCAATTTTCTGGACACAGCGTGCGAACCTGAAAATTGTAAGCAAATCAAACCACAGATAGATTAGTCATTAAAAAAAAATTCTTTAAACCCATAATTAGAATGTACAAAAATTAAAAAATCCACTCACTTTTCTTTAGGTCGGACAAAAAAAACCACGACTATACCGCTGCGGTTAATTTGACCACCTGTAAAACGCTTCCATTTGATTAAGTCCCCTTCGAATCCAATAAGTCCCAACTGCCACTGTGATGTGATTTCTAACATATTTGCTGAAAACACTAAGCAACTAAAAGTACAAAATGGTGTAGTTCAAAATGTATATCCAATAAACGATAATAAAATGCTATCGTTAAAAAATTAATTTTTTGGCCACCGTTGATCCTTGTACTTCTGCTACAATATATCCAACAAAGAGAAATTATATAGTGAATACCTGAACATCATTATCTTCAGTCAATATCTCCTTTGGTTTGTCACATAACGTCTCAACCTATCATAAACTCCAAAATAATTCAATTTTAAAAGAGCTACATGTAGACATGTACAACCTGTAACAACTACAAATCAAAACTAAATGTTCTATACCAAGAATTAGCTTTATACCTTTATCTTTAAACCAATATTCACTTAATAAAACATGTGAAAATAACAACCATGATATAGATAAAATATATAGGATCAGATTAAAATAAATTTAAATCGAAAAAATCCTACCGTATCCACATAATCGTTGTTTAGTTGATCCGCGTTTATTTTTAAGACGGTAATCGAAAGGAGTTTAGTTTGTTTGTTTAAGATTTGTTTTGTTCAGGGTTGATGTTATTTGCAGTACATATAGATGTGATTTTTGGTCTTCCTAGGAATCAAGCTTTCACCGTGGATGAGGATTAACAATTATGTTTTTTTTTGTGACTAATCTGTTGTCGATAAGAATGAGAAAGAGAGAAGCGGTGATACTATCTAGAAGAAAGAAAGTAGTAGAACCGATATATTGTATCTGGAGGGCTTAAAATCTGGGCCCAATGTTAGTATACACAGGGGCCCAACAACTTATTTATTATTGGAAGCATGACATTTGCCTCGCACGTGCCAACGAAACGTTTTTTATAGTCCACCGACTTTGCAGATTAAGAATATATAGTAATTTGTTTTTAATGTTTAAGGGCTATTAATAAATACATTTAAAAGGCTTGCGCTGGATTTAAAAATTGGTTGAGGCCAATTTGACTTATGGGCCGAGGGCAAACTCAATAAAAGTCCATGACCTCAAAAAAATTACACTAAAAGTTGAACTTGTTGAAGATATTATAGAGGGTACGTCCCCCCATAACTATATATGTTCAGGGCCGTCTAGTGAAATTTGATGGCTTTGTGCTATATTTTTAAAACGGGCCTTTTAACATCGGAATTAAACTATGTGTAAAAATAGTGAACTATAATTAGAGTATGCATCAATTTTTATATCGATCAAATGACATATCCAATCTTCTACAAGTTTAAATAAATCTTCTATTCTTCAAAGTATAACTATTGAGTTTCTAAAATATTTTATGATTATCTATGAAGTTCTAAATACTTGGTTATAAGATAGGATGTTATATATGACTTTCTTAAAAAAATATATTAGCTGATAAGGTTTATTTTTTTAAACAATTTACAACGTTTACTTTCTGTAAAACAATTTTGATTTTATTTATTTTTTTTAAAACGACAAGTAACTATCTCACAATATACAATCACAAACTATTTCACATGTTCTAACTAAGACTTGAACCCACAACAATTTGGTTGTGGAGCTTCTCACACAAGAGATACCAACGGGACACAAGCCATTTGGTTAGTTTTGGTAAAACAATATTCTGAGCTAAAAATATATTTTTTCATGATATGCGTTTTGTTTAGTATTTCAAACCATAATCTATGCTTCAAATAATGATAGAGTTAAAATCACAAATATTAAAGACAAAATGATTAAAGTGGAGCTTTTATAAGAAATGTGGTTTGAGAAAATAAAACAATGTATAAGACCCATACACTTTCGTACATCTCTGGGTTTGTCTTCTAACCAAAATTTTGTACTCAATTCCTACGATTAAAACATAAACGTAAGGTATTTTTTCCTTTAAAAACTTAAAAAAATTTTGATTCTTGTCATACAGAAGTTACATTCTTCTTTCTAAATCCTTCAAAAATGAGTTTATAACTATAAAAAAGTTTCAAAAACCGAAGGCTCGTAAAAAACGGAGGCCCTGTGCTACGATCACCCCACACATGCTTAAATCTGACCTTGTATATGTCCCTCCGCCCATGTGTACATCCTGAATATATACTTTCGGTTGATGACAACATTGCATGTTTTTGTGTTTCAGGTCCGCACCCTACTTTTTTCTCATATACCTCATAACAATCATCATGTCAGTTCTAGCAAGCCTTGGTCCAAACATAATTCATAACAAAAGCCAATCCACTTTTAAAGTTCATGGTGGTTTGTTTATGATTATGACCATTGCTTTAGTATTTATCTTTGTTCTAGCATCGGGTATTTTAATGTTTGCGAGGTTTTTCTTGTAAAGTTGGACGAAGAATATCCATTACATTGTCTTGAAAAGTGTTGGCTTCTTCTTCGGACTTCTTGCACTCTACTCGCACATATCCGCTCCCCATTATGCTTTTGAATGATTGCCTTCACTATTTCTACTCTTTATGCTTTTGGAATGGGAATTGATATTTACATTACTGTATTAAAATTGATGCCAACGACACAAATGTGCAGATTTATAACATATGCATTAATGATTTAACATTGTGGTGTTCGAATAAATTAATTTTGGTGGTGTAAATATCACTTTCCTTTTGAAATAACCGGAAGTATTTGTCTAAAATGTCAACTTAACCGAATGACTTTTTCTCCGAATAACAACCCTGTACTTTTAAGTATGTCTTAAAAGTCTCAAATTGGTACGTGGTATTTTAAACGTACATACTAACATGTGATCAAGTTTTTCACTATTTCTACTCTTTAGTTATGTTAATTCTTTGGTCACTAAATTTTACGGAAGCAAAATGGCCAAAGGGATTTTTTTTTCTTGCATCTATGATGTGAGTTGGCGGCAATATAATGCAGCAAACAAATTAACATTTCATAGATTATCAATAGTAAAAGACTACCCGCGCATAATGACGACGCTATATAATATCATTAATTTGTGCGCACAAAGTTTTTTTTATATATATACAGATGTGGAGTAAGTGAGCGTGAAAGAAGTTGATGGATTAAATTGTAATTAAATATTTAACAGATTATATTAGCTTTTATAAGTAAAATAATATTTTAATCACACAACATACTCGCCTTTTAAGTTTTTAAATTTTTAAATAAATATGTTTTCTCTTTATATGTAATATAGGTATACACTAACCAACCCATTAACATGCACTATAAATTGTAATTTTTCAACATGAACCATACTTAAATGTGTGTGCAATTCTTGAATCGCATGTTGACATTGGCAAGATGGAGCATGTGTGTGCGAAGGTTTGCCCTATATGGAATTGGTCGTCAAATGGCAGTGTGTGCAACAAAGGTACTCGAATTATTTTGGGATGGAATGAAGATTTTGTAGATGTTATGGTGCTATTTTGCTCTAATCAAGTAATTCACACTCAAATCATCTTGAAATCAGATCGTAAAGCTATGTATTGCTCTTTTGTGTACATTTCTAATTGCTATATCAAGTGTAGGGAGCTTTGGGAGAACCTTGATGTTCACAAGCATTTTGTTAATGGCCGTCCATGGATTCTCATGGGAGACTTTAACTTCGGCTATTTTTAGAGGACACATATTATGGCTCGTCAATATAAGTACTTCAATGCGTGGTTTAATTGTTGTGACTAACATTGAAGTGTCAGATGTTAATAGTACAAGGTTACATTACACGTGGAATCGAAGCGAAGTCAGTTTGGCATTTTGAAGAAAATCGATTGTGTTATGTGCAACATTGGGTTTTCAAATGAGTATCACGGGTCGGTATGCCATCTTTTCGGCAAACCTACCGCATTTGGATCATGCCCGCTATTACGAAGTGCATAGGGTGTCAGCGACTCTAAAACGCTCAAAATTTTCAACTTTCTCGCGTTAAGAAATTTTCAACTTTCTTAACGATGGTGAAACAAAATTGGAATGTGGAGGTTTCTGGGCATAACATGTTTAAGCTAGTTAAAAGAATTCGCTTCTTAAAGAAACCTATCAGAAAGTTGCTTCATCAATAAGGCAACTTGCATGATAGGGTGGTTCAGTTACGTACTGAACTTGGCGAAGTTCAAAAAACTTTGGACAAAAACCCGTCGTCTTTAGAGCTTCGTGATGATGAGGTTGATTATTTGACAGCTTATACTCAAGCTATTCTTGATGAAGAAAGGTTTCTCAAGCAAAAGGCTAAGATCGAGTGGTTAAAAGAAGACGACTCTAATTCAACTTATTTCCATCGATCCGTTAAAGCTAAAATCAGTAGGAGTCGTATTGACTGTGTTCATGACCAAGATGGTACGATGCATGAAGGTAATATGGTTCCTAACGTATTTGTTAATCATTATATGGAGTTTCTTGGTCTTGCTGTAGATGTGAATCCTCTAAACGTTGATGGTCTGTTTTGTAAACGTTTGAGTCATGCGAAATCTGAGCTAATGGTTCGTGAAGTCACTAATTCTGAAATTCGTGATGATATGTTTTCTATTGGTAACGATAAAGCTCCGGGGCCGGATGGGTATACGTCGGTTTTTTTCAAAAGAGCATGGGATGTTGTGGGTATAGATGTATGTAAGGCTGTTAAAGACTTCTTCTATAATGGCCAAATTCTAAAGGAGATTAATCACACTATAATTGCTCTTCTTCCCAAGGTATCTACTCCGTCTTGTGTTAATCATTACCGTCCAATTTCTTGCTGCAATGTGATATAAAAGTGTATTAGTAAAATTATTACTAACCGTATAAATGAGGGTTTGAATGATGTGGTTAGTGATAATCAATCAGCTTTTATTCCGGGTAGAAGTATCTCGAACAACATTATTCTTACCCAAGAGTTGATGCATAATTTCATTTGAATAGAGGGCCTCCGAGGTGTGCGTTTAAGATTGATATTCAAAAAGCCTACGACACAGTTAGTTGGCCTTTTTTGGAAGATATTTTGGCAGGTTTTGGCTTTCATTGTAATATAATTAAATGGATTATGGCTTGCGCCACTAGTACTTCATTTTCTGTTAACATAAATGGAAATCTTCATGGCTTTTTTAGAGGCAAGCGTAGTCTTCGTCAAGGCGATCCTATGTCCCCATATCTATTTACTCTAGTTATGGAAATCCTAACGCTCATGTTGAAGCGTAGAGCTCGTCAAGATGGTGGTTTTATGTATCATAACAAATGTGAAAAACAGAAAATTATTAACATTTGTTTTGCAGATGATCTCATTATGTTTGCTCGTGGAGAATTTCACTCAGCTAGTATTCTCAAAGAGGCGTTGGAAGAATTAGAGGGGCTTCGGGTTTAGTTCCAAGTATCTCGAAAAGATCGGTTTTCTTTTGCAATGTGCGTGATCACGTCAAGAACTCTATTATGCAACTCATGCCTTTCGAAGTAGAAACTCTTCCCATAAAATATCTTGGGGTCCCGCTTATTTCGTCTAGACTTCTTCACAAGGATTGCAAAATTCTTGTGGAGAGAGTTCAAAAGCGCATATGCGATTGGAAAAATAAATGGCTCTCTTTGCTTGGAAGGCATCAATTAGTTCTCTCTGTTTTATCATCCATGCACGTTTTCGTGGCATGTATTATTCATGATATTGAGCAAATTATGTGCGGTTTCTTGTGGTGTCAAGGAGACATGCAACGTGGCAAGGCTAAAGTTTCATGGTGTGATGTTTGTCTTCCTAAAACGGAAGGTGGGTTGGGAGTTAGGAAATTAGACAATTTTAATGTGACTCTAATGTCGTCTCATGTATGGAAAATTTTGACTCATAAATAAACTTTGTGGATTCGATGGATACATTATTACAAGTTGAAGAATAGGAGCTTTTGGGATGTCCCTTTGGGATCTAATATCAGTTGGGGCTGGATAAAGTTGTTGTCTATCCGACCCCTTCTTCGTCCTCACATATGGCATAAGATAGGTAATGGCATGAAGACTTCAGTTTGGTTTGATCGATGGGATGAAAATTGTCCTATTATAGACCATATTTCATATAGAGCTATCACTAGTGCTGGATTTTCAATGCAAACCAAAGTTTCTGATGTTGTGGTGAACAATGCGTAGTCATGGCCCCCTCTTTGGTATAGCAGGTATCCATCTTTGTGTAATTTTGATGCTCCAAATGAGTTTGTTGATTCTTTGCTATTGAAAACGCATGATGGAAGGTTAAATCCCTTTTCTACTCGCGAAGTGTGGCACTCAATAAGAGAGCGAGGTAATGGCGTTGCTTGGTTTTGTTTGATGTGGTCTAAATATGGTATTCCTCGTCATTCGATTCATTTATGGTTAATGATGAGAAGATGACTCAAAACACAAGATAGATTGAGGCAATGGGACGTCGGCATTGATTTCGACTTAAACCTGCTTCGATGCCCCTTGAGTAAAGGTCAACCTGATTCACATGAGCATTTGTTTTTCGAATGCTCGTTTTCGATGTTGGTTTGGTCTATGGTTTTAAAGGAAGCTGATCTTCCAAGTGTGTCCCCTATTTTGGATGATGTGCTTGCCTGGTTACTTCCCATTTTGAAGAACAACAATGTCAAGAGCATTGTAGGTCGTCTCTTGTTAGCAGCGACTTCTTATTTCATTTGGCAGGAGAGGAACAATAGAATTCATAACAAGCCAACCAAGAAGGAAGAGGAAGTTGTGAGAATTATATTGGACACGGTTCGCTTGAAGATAGCTTCGGTCAAGTTCAAAAAGAAAACACGAGTCACCAAGCTTTTGGAAACTTGGAAGATTTCGTGTAGTTATGCAAATAGTTAAGCCTATACTCTTCAGTTACATTTGTAACTGTTAGTTGATGTGTTAGGCGTGTTTTTCTTGGATGTCTATGGTTGCTTGTTGCAAGCCATGTAGTTTCTTTTGTAGAGTAGTTCACGTCTACTCTAATTGTATTTAACTCATTTATTCTTTCATATATTCACCGAGTATAAACCAAAAAAACAACGGATAGGTTGGGTGAAATAGTAAGCACTCTCACATATCAACAAGAAGACAAGTGTTTAAAACTTGCCCAACATATAATCCAAATTTTTTATTAGCTATTAGCAAAAGTTACAATATTAACTGTTAACTTTTATGAACTAAACTCTTAAACCCATAGTGAATGGGTAATGATACTTACACGGAATTTTTTACTTCATACACAGAACATTAATGTGAATTGACCATGATGCCCTCGATCTTATTTATTACCAGAATTGAACCCATCTTGTTAAATCAAAACTTTAAAGAACTCATTATCACTCTTTCGATGTTCTTTGCCTTTCATTGCCTACAAAGCTCGTACCAGTCACCGGCCATTAAATTACCGAAATTTGCGGACCGTTTTAATACATATGATTTTGTGGAAACTATTGCGTTGGTTTGTTTATATTATGATTAGGCTATGCACAATGGCGAACTAGTTCGTCGGTGCCACAACAGCTTTCTCTCTCCGACGACCTGACGACGACCTAATTGCCACAGTAGTGACCTGAGATTTTTTTTTTTAATTCAAATATTTTTAAAAACAAAATTAAACTTCATTAATAAAAATACTTAACATTACAAAAATAATTAAAAACTTAAACTAATAAAACGTAGACGTTACAATACTTATTAAAAACCGCAACTTAATAATCTAAGTTGTAACGTTCTTTGATTGCTGCCTTAAGTTGCTCAAGTTCTTGTAGTTGTCGTGCGGGCATATTTGTGTCGAGGGGTGTGTTGTAGAAAATTAAATCTTGCGTCCGGTTTGATTGTCCGCCATTGCAAGGCTGCGGCGTTAGAGCTCAAGTTTCTCCCTTTTCAACTCCTCGGCTCGCTTTGCCCTTGCCTCTGCAAGCTCCATCTCTTTCTGCTTCAACTTTATGTGTTCCTCTTCCATATTCTTGGTTTTTTCCTTACTTGAACTTTTGATCTTGAAAAAGTTCTTGGCCATATTAGTAACAAATGAAGCGGGTGGCTCGTGTGCTTTCTTCTTGGCTGCGTCCGCGACCTTTTGGTGCGTGATTCTCGAGTCTCTTCTTCCTCGAATCATCCACGTCTTGGGGATGAAAAGGACCTTTGTTGACCCCGAGGTGGTTTCGAAGTCTGGATTTCTTCCGACTAGTCTTGGTGAAAGCAGGCATCTCACAGTTTTCCAAGCGAATGCCCTCTCAAAACTTTCCAACACTCCTTCAATGTAAACTCATGCTTGTGAAGCACACGGTACTCGTTACAAGCCTTTTCGTAGTCGTCTTCGTCATTCTCACCGCTTCCGTGATTATCCTTGATATTATCCATAATTGCACAAAAGAAACCAACCCTAGAGCGAATCCTACCCTTCCATTTGGTCGTTATGGAGTCGTAGGTTCTTGTTGAACCAGTTTCATTTTCAAAGTACGCTATCACCTCATCCCAAAACCCACTCCGGTTGATAGAGTTCCCTCTTTCCGAATTTTCTGACACATGTACCCAAGCTCTACAAAGCGCGACCTCTTCCGTTATTGTCCATGGTTTGACGGGTGCGGTTGCAACATTCTTGCCCTTCCCCTTTGTAGCCCGTTTTGTAACCTTCTTTGATTTGACGGGTGACGTCTCTTCGACATCGTCTTCAATACGAATAGAACCGTGGTATGAACCGTGCCCTGAACCTTGTCCCATCGAAGCATCTTGAGTCGGGTATTGTTGAGACGTGTAGCATTGAGCAGGATGGAACTCCATAAAATGCTCATAATCCATATCAAGATTAACAGCATGAAGCGGTGAAAACGATTGATTAGGTTGGGAAGATTGTGAGAAATCCATGTTAGGATGATATGACGAACGCTTGGTGCTTGGTTTTGATTGATACTCGGACGACCCGGTGGGAAATATGGACGATTGACGTAAAATGGGTTTTGATTAGGGTTGGGTTGTGGTAGTCGTGTTTGATAATTAAAACCGGGTGCTTGAAAACGAACATCCCGATTTTGTGGTGGTGTTAAACCGGTTAATTGAAACGGTGGATCCGGTGAGAAATTCAAGTTCGGGAATTTTTGGGGAAGTCGGGATCGTCGGGTTTTTGAGTTGGGAGTTTTTCTTTGTGACATGATGATTATTGAAGAGAAGTTGTTTGAATTGTGTATTTAAAAATGTGTTTGAGGTTGGTATTTATAATGTTGTAAAAGTGGTAAAGTTTTGAAAAAAAAAGGGTAAAGTTTGAGTTTATACTCGGTTGTGAGGCCAACCGAGTTTGTGTTCCTTCTCTCCCCAACCGAGCACGACCGACACCTCCACAAAGGGCCGACCGACCACGACCGACGGTGGCAACCGATGCCAACCGCCTCCACTGCGTATAGCCTTAGAACAAGAATTCGAATTGGTGATCGTTGTACTGAAATTACCGGTTGTTATCCGAATACACGGAGGTTCAAAACATTTCGTTCATAGGATGATAGGAAGGATTTTAGCGTCGAAAGTTCACCGATGAGTGTGTTGATGGTTGGGTGGTCGGTCAACCGAGAGTTTCAACACTAGTCAATCATGCAGAAAATGTATTTTGTAAATCTTGAGACGTAGAAACGGATTTAGCCGATAGTCGGGATGGGCACTGGTGGATGTAAACCTAAAATTGGAGTCCGGTGGAAATGTAAAAGGGGTACAGTTATGGGCAACTAAATTGGGTAAATAATATTAAGGGTACAATGGTCTTTTCATATGAGATTTCTGTGTATGAAGTAAAAGTGCCCGTGTACATATCAGTACCCATAGTGAATAGGTCACTCATTTTGAGTTCAAAAAATATCGTTATACTGTATATATACTATGATTTTAGTATTTTGTTGCTAATGTTATGTTTATATACCAATTTCCAGCAAACTTCTAATATGTGTACATCAAAAAATTTAAGTTTACATTTGTAAAATCTATACGAAGATCATAGAATACGTACATATCACATTAAATGGATTATAACTAAGTAGTTTTATAGTTTTTGATGTTATAAAAGGAATTTATGTAATCTGGTTGTTGAAAATTTAATAATAAATGAAGAGAATAAAACACTAGCAATCTATAACCGAAAATTAGTGAAACTCAAAGATAGATAAAAGGGTGTTTATATACACGCACCCCCAATGGTGTAAAGTCTAAACACTATGTTTGTTTTCGTGTATTTTATAAAATCATACAATAATCGTACAATAGTAATCAAGTTTTATATTAAAAAGAAAAATAAGAATAAAAATAAAAAAATAAAAATTTAGACCTCTTAGAAAGAATGTTTGAGTTCCGCCATTTATTGCGATATGGCAATTTCTAATTTTGGGACGCTTTTTCTAGTAGAGTTTACCTTGTCGTAGTTAGTACTTCTAGTACTCTAAGGTTTTGATCGTACATCGGGATTGCATGTACCATGTGTAGTTTTGTGTTTTGCATTTCGGGTTTTTTACCTAGTACATAATATTCGTTACTATGTATTTATAACTCATAATGAAACTAGAAATTCTCATACATCCTTACGTGATTGCTTAAACACTAAGAAAAAAAATAGGCTACTTGAAAAGTAAAATTTCCATGTTAGAATAATCGAATTTTCAATCCCTTGCTTTTGGATTATCTAAAATCATACGTGACACTCTTTTAGTCTTTTTTATTCATAAACATTTCCATACGAAAACTAGAACCCTTTTGTAGTTTACTTTAAAGTTTAAAGCTTTAAAACAGAGTTGTGACCTGCATCTTCCCATGTTGAATATTTTAGGTAGACTTAATGCTAGGTGCCCACAAAAACAAAAACTGAGAAACCGACGAACACGACCGAACCGCTCAATCCGAGATCAAAAACACGAAATCAAAGACACCGAAATCGAAAAAACTAGCTTATCACGGACCAATTTTGGTTTATCTTTTTAGATATCCGAGGTTAACCGAACCGAACCGTATTTAATATACATGGAGGTTTTTAACTGAATATTCAAATAATTATACAAATATTGATTATATTATTGCATTACTCTTGTTGTATAACTATTTTTTTGCTCTTAATGTAAACATTACTAAACATACATGTGTGAAAATTGATTAATGTGATTGTAACCGTTAAACGTCGATAAATATTTTTTGTTAATGTGTTAGTATGTTTATTTGAATACAGTTATCATGATGCAATAACTTTAATATGACTTTAATCTATTCAATACGGAGTATCATTTAAGTATACTAAAATGATATCTTGTGTATTCAATCATTTTATTGTTCATACTGTTAAACTTATTTAAACGTACAAAATGGTCAACTGTGAACCGAGCCGCGAGTAACCGCTCATTAGGTACCCGGCTGCATTTGGTTACCGTCTAGTACGGTTCGATTTCGAATAGTAATATGAGTTACCCACCTCGCAACAGATAGTTTAAATTTTACAACTAACCGAACCGCTCGGCTTGTGACCACACCTACTTGCCTTGACTTTTCAAACGACTTAAATAACATTACAATTTCCAAAGACAAGACTTACCCTCCAATTAGGCCAGTTTTTTACTTGTAGTTAGCTTGAAAGTTGGCTAAGAGTACCATTTACGGATTGCATCTGAGTTTTCCAAGTCAATGTCAGTCAACTCTTTACTTTTCAAAGACAATAAATTTTCCAAACCAAAGACCAGGTTTTTCCACAAGACTTACCCGCTAATCACGACACTCTGCCTATAAATTTCCCATCATCTCAACACTCCTAAACAACTCAAACACAATCCAGAAAACATGGCATTGTCTGGTAATAATTCACAATTTTTGGCATTGCTCCTACTCCTCTTCATCATTGCTTTCTCTTTGTTAAACCCCTCGAAAGCAGCTGGTATCGCCACTTACTGGGGCCAACACGCTGCTGAAGGGTCCCTTGCGGACACTTGTGCAACTGGTAACTACCAGTTCGTAAACATAGCTTTCTTGTCCACCTTCGGCAACGGCCAAAAACCAGTCCTGAACCTAGCAGGCCATTGTGATCCTGCTTCTACTTGTTCCAAATATTCCTCTGAGATCCAAGCATGCCAAAACCAAGGTGTTAAGGTTTTTCTTTCTATAGGTGGGCACATAGGGACCTACTCGTTAACATCACCTCAAGATGCACAGCAAGTTGCTGACCACTTATGGAACACCTACCTCGGTGGCCAATCTCCGACCCGCCCATTAGGTAGTGCTGTTCTGGATGGGATTGATTTTGACATCGAACAAGGGACAGAGCAGTACTGGTCTGATCTGGCTAACGCATTAAAGGCGCACGCGTCACAGAAAAAGGTGTACTTATCTGCTGCACCGCAATGCCCTTTCTCTCCAAACCAACTGCTCCCTGCAATCAACACCGGGGTGTTTGATTATGTCTGGGTGCAATTTTATAACAACGGGCAATGTGAGTATGGGGCGAATGCTGATGCTCTATTAGCAAGATGGAATGAGTGGACAACTCAGGTGAACACTAATACGATTTTCTTGGGTCTGCTGGCTGGAGAAACGCCTGATGACACCGGATATATGCCGTCAGATGTTCTTATGTCTCAGGTTCTACCATCGATCAAGAGTTCACCAAAGTATGGGGGGGTTATGCTGTGGAACAGATTTCTTGATCTACAAAAAGGATATAGTAGTGCCATCAAAAGCAGTGTTTGATCCTCTTAAATGATTGCATTTGCATGCGTATTATGTTATATGTAGTCAATAACTTTATATCTTCTGAATATGATGATCAGATGTTATTTGTACCAGTCAGGAAACAGACATACGCGACAATATATACGTGTAAAATATTGATTTTGAATAAAAAACAGAAACCTTTTATTTGTAATAGCATACTAGGAAACTATTCTACTCTTGAAAAGTCATAGTGGCGCTCAATAACTCGTGAATTAATTAGTTAGGTTTTGCTCCATAATTATTTGAGAATGGTGACATTAATTTCCAGTCTGCATCATGTTTCCTCTGTGTCTCACCTTCACTAGAAAGAGCCTCAAAAGAAATTTCAAATTACATGAATTATGTATGTTAAAAGTCAGAAACTACTTTGGCCAGAGGTATATACGTACGTAACTAAATTATCTACATTGGTTCCTTTTTTGCATTAACACTTGGTGCGGTTAGAACGCTTGAGTCTTGACCTCACACATAATACAAAATTGTATTTACTGCTTGAATGGTTAGCCTAGCCATGAAGTTGTCTAACTGCACGAGTGAATCTGGACATCAAGGCCCTAAGCGCAGGGGGGTTTATGCCCTCACCTCTAATGGTTCGAATAACACTAGTTCGATTTTGTGTAATCAACACTAAAAAAATATATATTGAAAAAAATATATAAAAAAAAAAGAAAAGAAGCAAAGTTAGACGACCACATTTCGACCTCTTTCACAAAGGTGTTTAGTTCGCATTGATTGCGACACGGAAATTTCTAATTTTAGGATTTTTTTTATTGTAGATTTTATCTGCTTGTAGTTAATACTTCTCATACTCTAAGGGTACCGGCCATGGTAGCGGTATGGCTGCGGTTTGGGTGGATGCCGAGCGGCAACACCGCCGCCACTTATGCGGCATGGACACGGCAAGGAAGAACTCGGCATGTATTGCCGATGAATCATGAGATGGGGTGGAAGAAAACTAGCCGTTGAACGGCTATAAAACTAGCCGTTATGTGTAAAAAAGAAAAAAAAAAATCTCTTTATAAATGTACACTTTAATAACCATTTTCAAATCACATTTTATTCACTACTTCCACTTCCAAAATGTCTTCATTCTCCTCTTCTTCATTCGAGGACGAGTTAGTTTTACCCGACGAGTCTTCCGAACTATTGTGAACATATTCCAGAAGACCTTGGGCATGGCCATGCAAACATCTTAACAACCCTACGAGGGGCCCAGTAGTATTATACTTCAAAATAAATTTGAAGGAAACAAATCACATTTTGACTACAAGCAGGATTCACAAATTTCGCAACACTTCTGAAAACAACCCTTATAACTACCAGTTACGTATAGCGTTAGATTGCTTCACAAAAATGCACTACATCCATGACATATCTCTTGTATCTCAAGTCAGAGGATAAATATATATATGATATACTTAATGACTAAGATCCATAAAGTATCATCATGTGGGTGGGATAAGTTCTATACTCAATTCATTGAATATTATCTGAAGTTAGTCATGCTACGCATCAATATACTTTCAAGTATATTCTAACTAATACTCAGATTTGTCTTAATTCAATATCATTCCCATGTTATTGATCGACAACGGACTATTTAGAATAACTTAAGTTATTCAAGGATTTAAACATGCAAATACATGACACAATATTATAAATGAAATTAAACGTATACCGTACTTTAATTCATTATAAATAATAATTGTTTAACATCCTTTATCCAAATACTAAATAGATCAACGCATGATAATTCTTAGTTAATGAATTTTGCCTCAAGTCATGATAATCATACTTGTTGACAGGGCATAATTTCAACTAACTTTGATCTATAGGAATTTTGAGAATACTTATTTCAAGAATTCAATAAGTGAATTTCTTTTATGTGTTTCCACATATCTTGATATTGTCATATCATTCCATAAGGTGCGTGATAACCTGAACCACCCTTTTATGACAATTATCTTTCAAAACTTTAAAGTTTTAAAGTATTCTTTATTCTTTAATGTATAATGCAACTATGCTCTTAGTTGAGCATAAGTAGTCAACATGGTCATCAAGGATACCTAGAATTGAGTGTCATCTCAATTATACCAGCATCATTGTGTACAACAATATGCTCTTTAAATATCCGTAAACTTTTGAACAGTTATAGTGTAATGTTGGTGCCTACCAAAACTCAAGTTTGTTGGCAATGACAATTATGAAACAATTGTCATATAATTATCCATAGAATCTAGGAGCATCTCCAGATTGTGGAATGTGATTCTAAATCCAAACATATTCCTTTAAAATATTTATTACACTAACAACTTTCAATGTTGTCAAATCATCTTGTAATCAAGCATGACACAACAACTTTACAACATGATGTTTATGATGAATCTTCAAGTTAAACTTTAAGATCTCATTTATCTTGTCAAAGATATGTATTCATCATGTTCTATTTGACTCATTTATTTACCGCATATGTTTATCATATATTCCAAGGTTATATATCTTATTTCCAAATCTTACAAACGAAGTTTCATTCCCAACTAAAACTTAATTTAAGTGGAATGTAGTTGCCCATACAACATATAAGATTTATAAAAAAATAAATAATACTCCCACTAGCTTTCAGGAATACTTATGAGTAATCTTATTTTTAATTATTAAATCAGACATGGATTTAATGTTAAACATAAGAAACATCTCCTAGATGCTTGCATATATCCATTCATGGATTCTTGCAGTTTGTATATATCCAAGGATTATTTGAATTCATAAAACTTCTTTGTATTACTCATTCGTCCTCGCAAAAGTAATTTCACAACAAAGAGTTATGACATTCATTGTCAAAATTTCATATCAATGAAACTAAGTATGACAATTATAATCTTTATACTTCTATTTAATGTATATAGGAAAGAATATTCAATCATAGTTAATTGCTTAAGTATGATTGATATTATTATCACTAGACATACATTAAATACATGTACAATATTGTCCATATGATTTCTACACAAAGATTTAAACCACTAGGGTTTCCATCCTTTGAAGAAACTCATTTTCATTATTAAGATAAACCAAGTATCTAAAGTTGATTATCTTTATGGACAGAATCTCTACATTCATAGTATGATTGATTTTCCACAATTCAACATTTGGTAAATTTATCATTATGATTAACAGGCTTACCATGATCATGTAACTCATATTCCTCAAAGATATTAAATATCTGATACATCCTTACGGATCTATGAATGACAATTCCATCATATTAAGGTCTATCATTTTCATGTTTAGCCTCATCATGATATTTGCTAGTGCATTTTAGAAGATTATGTATTTTGTAATTCAATCTTTCAAGATCTAAACAAAACTCCCACTTGCCTTTAAAAATTTTAAGATTACCTTTAAATATTTTAGCAAGTAGAGCAACAATACATTGTTCTCTTTTGGGATATTACAAAAACATTGACAGTTCCTAACATTAGTTTGTTACAACTCACTCTATAAGTAGTTTAACAAATTGAGAACTTCATTTATAAGACTTAATGTGATTCATCACATTCCATAAACAAATGGTGTCTTATTAATCTTCTAGGTTGGAGTCTTATTGAGTATATTCAATCTATACTCAATCTACTAACCTTGATAACTTTTGGAAGAAACTATAGTTATCTCGAATCAAACAATGCCAATAGATTTTGATTCTTCTAACTGAACATACCATAAAACTATGGTATTTCCTTAGAATTAATATTGTAAGAAAATCTAACAATATTTAAGATAACCATCTCCTCTTTGGCTTATCTATTTACCAACAAAGTAAAACTTAATGGTACAATAGAATTACCAAGTCAATTGCATACATTATAACACAAGTATTTTTGACCAAGTCAAAAGATATAACCGTTATAATCCCACTATACGTTATAAGTCTTTGATCAACTCATTGACTTCATGCATATGTCTTAAAACATAGCAAGTTAACGTCTTACTTTATATTCTAAGTCTTTAAAAGACTTCATGTTTGTGACTTTACAAAATCATAAACATTTATAATTAAAGTAATTATGAACACCACCTAAGGTTTCAATTAATATTTCAAGTTAATATTTACTACATATATTTAAGTCATTCAACGAATACTCAAATTCAAGGTAGTATTAGATTACTTCATTTAATTATGTCATTCCAAGAAATGTTCCATGTAAGAAACTGCAGAATCATCCATGCTCGTTCTCACGACACGTGGATATTTTACCTTGGGCTACAATCTAGTTCACGTTCTCACGTAACATAAATTGTAACTACAAGTGTTTCTTAAATATTGAATGACACAAATATTTAAAATAAAGTAGTCTTTGTTATCATCTTGACACATGTTCTTAATAGGGCAATCATACATATATAAATGTATACTTCCTATTAGAACGTTATTCTCTTACTTTACAGTCAAGAGAATTCTTTTAAATCATATTAATATGTGTTGTATCATATTAATATGTGTTGTACCTTGCACACAATAAGATTTCTCCCACTTGTGCATGGAACAACATCATGTAGCAGATAAACAACACGATACACGTTCGTTTATTTGATTAATATGATTTGTGTCATAGATATAACAAGTAGATGTAGAACTATATTGTTTAGTAAGGAAACGTACACGATTATCCTTAAAACATAAGTGTCTACAATTGGAAAGTAATTATCTTTGCAGATAATCTGGGTTACTACACAGGAAATAAGGCTTGTAGCTCCCACTGAATTAGAAATCATTAAAACAACTTCTTATTCATTAATGCAACACAAATGCTCCCACTGAATCTGACAACATTGTAAGTGTTGCATAACCAGTGAAAACAACTTGCTTGCTTTTTACTTTCTTACACCTTTGAAGAACCATACGTAATCATTACTAAGGTACTAAAAGGTGTGTTCTACTATATGAATGATGGGTTATCCATCAATGTTATTAACTCGAAAAATTGGGTATGCAATTTCTTCCTCAACAGGTCTACCATCCCCATACTGGTATGTAGTACCTTTAAAGGCTAAAGCAAAACAACTAGATAAAATATGCTAGTTTGCCTTTTACCAATTTTGCGGTAATTAGTCTAGCTTCTAATCTAGTAACTCATATACATGTTTTCCAGTTAACCAACATTCATGTTGTTACAAACGATTCATTCACCAAATGAGGGTAATGAAATCTTTATGGAAAATAAGATGTGCAATTCATTGCAAAGAGTTACATTAGAATTTAGACAATTCAAATGTTCCTATTATACCTTTCTCATTCATGAAAAGGAATAGGATTGAGTCTCATGCTTCTCCCATGGAAAAGAGACTTCGTTTGTCTTATCAAGAATTATTCTCGATCAACCATTTGTTTGAATGCTAGAATGGATCAATTTACTAATCAAAGACTAAACCACGTTTACGGTTAAATGTTGCATTTATACATTCAAAAGAATTACAAAATTCAATTTTAGTATTTTCGATAATTAACCTTTTCAATAAACAATTAAATACCCAAGGTTCATATTCATATAACCAATTAATATTTATTGAAAACTAGGATCCAATTTGTCATAATTTCATTACATCGTTGATCTCGCTAGTAATGAACCTTACACAAAATGGTAGAGCATTTGCTCAATTGCCAATTTCAATTGCAATTCCTAGATTTATGGGATTTACATATAGCCAATATCAATCGCCATGTAAACATGTTTTATCCCATCTTATGCCTTGAGTTGCCACTTCTCACTACAAAACTCAATTAAGTTGTCCAACTTAAGAAACAGCAAAATCGTCCATGCCCGCTCTCACGACACGTGGACATTTTACCCTTTGATTACGATCTAAGTCACGATCTCACGCAAATAAAAATAATCTTAGGTGTTTCCGTTTCGTTGGATGGCATATAACTTAAATTAAAGGGTAATAGTTTTGATGTTAAATCAAATATGTACAAAGATGTCATGCATTCACCTTTGTAGCATAGTTTTTATTAAAACATATATATCTTGTTTTAATGTATAAGCTTTTCATCATCAAACTTTAATTGAGGTATTGGATTCACCAATCAAGGAATTTAGTATTAATTATCATCCATTATACCGTACTTTTGCATAAGTGTAAACACTTAGTGTTTCGGATAATTACCACCGAAGTGGCGCATGGAATTAAAACTAATTCGCCCTTAAGATGAGCTTGCACATTTAACGGCTTACTAAGTAGCTCCACTCGAACTTACAGAGGGCAGAGGACTGTGCACGCTAAAGCACAACCTTAGACATCCTTTCAATGTGACTGCGCACTTCTTTAAACCCCTTTTATTAGTTCATTCTCATGGGTGAGCCTTTCGGACCATTTGTACCAAAGTCATCAATCAATTAAACGATTATGATTACTATTCTTAAAATACATGTTTCACCATTGTTTAGGTCAGTTTATTTTTCTTGTAAAAATACCCTCTTGT
Source organism: Chrysanthemum makinoi (assembly GCA_910596185.1). Lineage (NCBI taxonomy): Eukaryota > Viridiplantae > Streptophyta > Magnoliopsida > Asterales > Asteraceae > Chrysanthemum > Chrysanthemum makinoi. The sequence continues at coordinate 230,050,694 of OU343218.1, forward strand.
TACACATAACAAACAAGCAAGTATTTGAAAAAATAAACAAATAAACAATGAATGCATAACAAATAAAAGTCATGCATATCAAATAGCCACATGCAAACGGTTTTGATAAATCCTATTAATAACCAATTCTAGATTTGACAATATGCATATATTTAATTAAGACTTTCACCCGTTTTCATCTATGTACAAGGTGAACCACATGCATCGATTCATCGATTGCGCAAGTCAAAATTAAATACATACCACATAGCACATAATTGATTAAATTAATAATTATTGAGGTCTTCCCCAATTTTAGATCTATCATAATTTAGTGTATATCACTTAAACATGAAAGACATACAATAAAAGCAGATCCATGATAAAACATGCAGATAATTATCATGAACATAAAATTACACTTAACAATTAATGCAATTAAATCAAAGTTACGCATATACACATAAAGTTGCATGCATCTTAGGGTTTCTAATCCAATTAAAACAATAGTTTACAAAACCCTAATTAGGGCACCAAAATAAATGCCCCCTTCAAAATTATGGTTTAGGTTTTGCAAACCCTAGATCTAAGCATACAAATAATAACACATTCATGTTTATTTTAATTATGTGTTTCAGTAATTAATTACTTGTTATACAAGGCTCGTGATGCCACTGTTGAGTTTATGATATATAAAATACAATAAAACATAAAGACATCAAGAGTACACAGCGGAAGACTTAAGATCATAACAAATAAATTAATTAACTGAAAGTATGCGTAACGTACCTCTTGTGAATGTCAAATCCCTCGAGCAAAGCAAATCAACCCTCGAGCAAAGCAAAACAAAGAAGTACTTATTGGTGTAAGAATAATGTCTTACAACCACGTTCTTGTACACACGAATTAACCAAACGAATCAAGCGATTGCTAGATCTAACACAAGTCCTCGTTTAAGAAAAACGAAACAAAACTCCCTTACTAATGGGGTGTTCGGCCGATTGGGACAAGAGAGAGGAGAGGAGAGATCTAGGGTTAATTCAATGCACAAAGATATGAATGAAACCCTAGAACCTAGCCTTGCTTATATAGTGAATGGAATTCTTGAAAAACAAGTTAGGGATTAGGCTTGGATAAGGCCCCTTGGCCGGCCATACTACAAGCCCAAACCCAAACCCATAAATTTTCCAAGTTTTCCATTTCTAGTCCTTCTCTTTTCCATTTAACGGTCGTTAGTCATTTTTCCGTTAAATACTTAACGATCGTTAACCGGACTTAATGTGCAATAATTAATCGTAAACATAAACATTAATTATTAACTTTAATTCTCATTCGCTAATGTGTGCAATCCCGTGGTCACGAGTTCGAATCCGGACATTCACATGTTTGTAAATATATACATTTCCAACAGATTTTATCTGCTTGTAGTTAATACTTCTCATACTCTAAGGGTACCGGCCATGGTAGCGGTATGGCTGCGGTTTGGGTGGATGCCGAGCGGCAACACCGCCGCCACTTATGCGGCATGGACACGGCAAGGAAGAACTCGGCATGTATTGCCGATGAATCATGAGATGGGGTGGAAGAAAACTAGCCGTTGAACGGCTATAAAACTAGCCGTTATGTGTAAAAAAGAAAAAAAAAAATCTCTTTAGAAATGTACACTTTAATAACCATTTTCAAATCACATTTTATTCACTACTTCCACTTCCAAAATGTCTTCATTCTCCTCTTCTTCATTCGAGGACGAGTTAGTTTTACCCGACGAGTCTTCCGAACTATTGTTATCCGGTAGTACCCTATCAACCTATATAGTCGTGTACGATTCCATTGAAGATACGGCAAGCTCAAGCACTACCGAAACTCTAATGAATGACTATTTCGTCGAACGACCAAAGTTTCCAGAACATGTTTTTCGTGAAAGGTTTCGTATGAATAAAAGCTTGTTTTTAAGAATTGTTGGTGATGTTGAAGCGAGATTCAAATGGTTTAAAGAGGGCCAAGACGCGAGGGGAAAAAAAGTTTCACGGCGTTACAAAAATACACATCGGCCATTCGGCAACTCGCAACGGGTGAACCTCCGGATAGATTTGATGACTATTTAAACATGGCACGAAGAACGTCAGGTTAACCTTCTCATTTTTATTTTTTTAATTCGGTTTTTTTTTTATAAAGTTTTCGTTTTTTTACTATTTAATATTTTGTAGGAGAATGCCTTGATCATTTTTGCCATGAGATAATTGAATTATATGGTCGAGAGTTCTTACGTAGGCCGACAGCCCATGACGTTGCACGCTTATTCAAGGCACATGAAGAAAAACATCACATTCCTGGAATGCTTGGTAGCATTGATTGTACACATTTCGTTTGGCGAAATTGTCCAAGACATTTGAAAGGCCAATATAAGAGAGGTGATCACCAATACCCGACTATTATACTTGAAGTCGTCGCTTCAAATGATTTGTGGATTTGGCATTCGTTTTTTGGTCCTCCCGGTGCAAACAACGATATCAATGTTTTGAATCAGTCTCCATTGTATCTTACGGAGCGAAATGGAACGGCGCCAAACAGTTCATTTTCTCTAAATGGGCGGCTTTACAAACGTGGATATTATCTTACCGATGGAATCTATCCTACGTATTCAACGTTTGTTTAAGCATATAAGTATCCCACTAACCCGAAGGACAAGAGATTCAAGAAGCTACAAGAGTCTCCAAGAAAAGATGTCGAACGAGCTTTTGGTCGTCTTAAGGCAAAATGGATGATTCTGAGTCGTCCACTCCGGGCTATGTCGGTCGAAAAGATTCGACAACTCGTTTATACGTGTATTATATTTTCACAATATGATTTTAAAAGACGACGAGATGGCAATATCACCGGTTCCATATAATGGATCAGCCGGTCGCGCCAGTTTATGACGAGAGTGTACTACCGGAGTTACTGGACGAAGATATCCATAACCGTCTCTGATATGATCTTACGGAGCACGTAGCGGCTCAAGACTTACAATACCTCGATGACTAGTTATTTCCTTTTTTTTCTAAGTTTTATGTAATTTTCTTTTAATTATTAATGAAATATTATGTTTTTATTAAATTGTTTAATATAATTATGAATATAAAAAAAGAAAAAATAAAATTAGGTGAGGCATGGGATCATAGTTGCCACTGAAAAAGTATGGTGAGACATGAGATAGGCATGAATGAGGTGGAATGATATTTTTTGTGGGTGATGAGGCATGGGTGAGGCATGAGATCATGACTGCCACCAGCCTAAGAGCCATCGACTATGATAAACATTTAACTTATAAACCTTTTTGTTTTATAAACTTATCTCCACTATGTATATATAAACATCAAAAGTTTTATAAACATTATACAAAATCAAATGCATTAAATTATGAAGAAGTTTAATATTAGAGTAAATTTCAAAAATCGTCCCTTTGGTTTGCCCAGATTGCAAAAAACGTCCATGTGGTTGGCTAATCACAGGCGGCCTCCCTGTGGAGGAAAGTTTTGATCATTTTGGTCCGTGGCTTCTAATGAGGTTAGTGAGAGTCAGTTAAGTCGTGGTCCCAATTTGCAAATATCAAAGGCACAAAGACAAATATGTCATTTTAAGTTGTGGCCCCAATTTTATATCCGGTTAATTAATCCCAAAGTGGTCCCAGATAAAACCCGACATAAAAGTAATTGCAAATAATGTCCTCCTAGCAGGTGAGGGTAAAATAGTCATTTCACAGACCTTTGACTTTAATTAACGAAAAAAACTAACGAAAGTTAACAAAAAAAAAAGAATTTGCATGAACAGTAACGAAAAAAGGGCATAGCTTGCAAAAAGTCGAAAGGTTGCACTTTTTTTAGGACATAACTAGCAAAACGTCAAAGATTAGAGACAAAAAATTGCAGTTTACCCTATAATTAATGTTTTTCTTTTGTCTCCACCATCTATCTCTCTCATCATTTATTTCATTCAATACCAAATCCAAATCGTATTCTAAACCCATTATTATATCAAACACACCCTAAACATTTAGAGCCTGTTTGGTTAGGGGTTTTGGATTGAGTTCACATAATTTAAGAAGAAAAGTCATGTTTGTTTAATATATTCGTCTTTTTAGATTTAGTATTCAATCCGAAAATGAGGAGCTATGTTAAAGCAAGAAAGTAGTTGGGTTTACAACATTGGTGGGCCCAGTTTTTTAATGCCTCTCTCCATACACTATCAATTTAAAATTAATTTTTTTAATCTATATATATATATAATAAAAAAAGGTTTTTTTTGTTAACACAAATAAGCCGTAAAAACGTTTATTTATATTTTACGATCTTCTAATGTTTTGTCGATAACAAACGTAAAATCATTTTAACGAAACAAATAAAATACGTAAATAGTTTGAACTAATAGTTTCTAACATATTCACATTTTCACATAAAACACTAAAACAAGTATAAGTGATTTTATGATTTAATATTACATATGTACAACAACTAGTGTTTACATATTTGGGTAAAATATACACATAACTAATATGTAGTATATTTGGTAATATAAATGGGTAGAAACTTAAGTATCACAACCCATTGACCAAATACATTGAATGTAGTTGGGTACAACCCAAAGTCCATGACCCATGGAGCTTGACCCATAACCCATTGCATGATATCATGCTTATATCATATATGGATAATATCCATAACCCATGGTATTGACCCATACCCATGTGACTAGGTGCATTGCACTCAAGAGATACATTGTATCTAGCTAAAGACTCATGGATCAACCCATGACCCATGACCCATAACCAAAATACCCATGGGTAAAGCGGAGCGTCCCATGGATCCCTAGCTTTACGCTAGATGGATCCCTTGTGGGAGGGATCCGTGGGATCCGGGGAACAGTAGATTTTCTCCTCTATAAATAGTGAGCCATTTCTTCATTGTTTCTCACCCCCTTTCCAACATACTTTCCCCTTGAGTTAAAAACTCTCTAACCTCAGATCTAAGAGATCTATGTTTGTAGTTTTGTTTTTGTGTAATCTTCTAGGTTCCTCTTAAAGGCGGGATCACCACCTTTGAAGTCGAGCAAGCTCAAGTCCATAAGTTTCCATGCTTCCTCATCATTAAGACTACTGAAGTCCTCTTGTTGATGATTCTTTTCTTTCTTCTAAGAAATGTAGTGATGGAGACATTAGTGAAAGATGTCTCAAGTGTCAAGACGAAGACATTAGTGAAAGATGTCGATCGTCCATACTATAGGCATTAGTGAAGGGTACCTAGAAGTCAAGTCAAGAGACATTGGTGAAGAGTGACTTGAAGATCTAACTAAACGCATTAGTGAAAGGTGCCTTAGATGTACATTCGATATGATGTGTTTCGATGTACAAGATAGATTAGCCTTAGATCCAAGGATATTGATATCCTTGATGATGTTGTTAAAAGGAGTTGATCTCCTTTGGGATTAGTCGTTGGTGTAGTGTTGGGTAGTAGTTCCTCCATGTTAATGGAACTCGGTATCTAGCCTAGTACCGGATAAAAGGTAGGCGACGTTGTGTTAGGTGTGGTTCACCTTGGAGTGAAAGAACCCGGTGGTTAGCCTAGTACCGGAAAAAGAGTAGGCGATGTTGTGAAGGCTTCTCCGCCATAAGGAGTTGGTGTCGTGTAGTGTTTATGAACTCTTGAGTAGGTGACTCGGGGAGTGGAGTAGGGCAAGGAAGGTGTCCTTGTAGCCGAACCACTGTAAATACTTGCGTTGTGGTTTCGTGCTTCTTACTCTTATCTTTTCATTACATACTTTATATGCTTGTTTATCAACATCCAACACACATCCAAATAGATTGACATAAGTTGATCTAAATAGTTTAAAAGGAAGTTTTAATTGGTAAAACTATTCAACCTCTCCTTCTAGTTTTCTACAATTGGCATCAGAGCTTCGTTACCTAGTTTCTTGAAGTATATTGTACTTTAAAAACTTGATACGATCCATGGTTAATTGAAAACTACAAAGAAGGTTTTTCATAAAAACAAACACCATGTCTCTTAAAACTCTTTTGTTTGGATGTTGATTAGATGACAACATTTTTCTTATTATCTATCTTTTATGCACTAATCTCCTTTGTCATGTTGATTAGTCAAAGCTCATACCTACCAAGCCATAGGAATCGCTTGGTAACAAGAATATCTTCCCTAAGAAGGTATCTTAAACACAAAGGAGCTGGAATTGTCTTCTGACATTAGTTGTCTCATTTGTAAAGACATTCCTAAGTGCATTCGAGGTATGACTTTCCACTTATCTCTAAATGACATTAGATTGATAAATAAGTATGCTTACCAAGGTATTTATTTGATTATTTTTTGTGTGTGCATATACATGCTTTACATGTACCTTCTTTATGAAGCTTTTTTTCACATACGTGTCACTCTTTCGTCTAAAAGTCATGGTTTATAAAACTTGGGTTTTGTTTCACTTAATCCAAAAATCATATCTTTCTAATAATAAAACAAAACACAAATCTCAAAAATTCCTCCTTCCCCATAAATAAACCCTCCGTCAACCACTATATCAAATCCCCACTTTTTCAAATCTTCCAATTTCAAAAATTTCCTCTCATTCAAAACTTCATCTTTCTCTCCATTTCATCTCAACCGAAACCAAGAAGGATCGTCTTCAACATGGTTTACATCGCCCTCGTGCTCATCGTCTTAACACTCATCGCTCTTGTGTTCCCTATGACGAAGTTCTCATACTGAGACATTTACTTTGTTTTGTTAATCTACATTGGGGTTATATACCCAATCCTTTGTATCATTCTTAGCATTGAAATGAAATATTACTAATAGTCTAGTTTATCTAGGTTATTATCATAATGTGTTTATCATTTCTTTTTATGTCATTCTCTCGTGATACATTAGAAGTCATGTATGCATGTTAAAAGAAAACGTAGGCTAAAACACATATCTTGGTATAAAACTATGAGATCTAAAAACCTACGTTTTTCATCATGAAATCTGTTTCTGTAACTACAGATCTACGGATCCCGGAAGATATACTAGCCGGATCCCTTTTGAAAGGGAACCGTGGGAACCATACTACTGGAGAACAGTTTTTCATGCAAATTAAAAACCACTTTCTTTCTAAAAGTAATATTCCACTAGAATGTCAAAACCATAAGTGAGTTAAGTGTCATTGGTACTAAAAACCATTGAAAATAAAAATCTAGTAAAAACGTTAGATAATCATTGGTTGACCATAAACATCACTTTCTATTAACTCATCATTTCTATAGGTTCAACTATGACGCATGAATATGAGTTTGATTTTTCACTCACTAGCGTCTACACTCCGTACATCTCCCTTGAGCCCAATACACCTGGAAATCATGTCCGTGGGTTCAATAATCTCGAAAACCGTCACTTCCACGAAGGACGTATTGTAGACACCTCTCTACAATTCGAAGAAGGTATCAATACCTCCTTCCGAGCCATAGGACTAGAATGTCTTCTTGAAATCAACGAGAAGATATGTCCAAGGTTCATAATGGAATTCTTCCATCAAGTTGAACTCGTTCGTAACGAGGATCGCTCTCTATCTCTTTGGTTTTATATCAAAAACCAAAAGTTTACTTTAACCCTTGGGCATTTTGCTCACATCCTCCAGATTCCAAATCATGGACAATGTGCCTGCACCGAAGATTGGTCTCTTGATTCTCTCTTCAACTTTCGTGAAGAAAATAGCCCATATTGTTCACACATACCCTCCCCGGAAGATTTAAATCGCATAATATGCAAACCTCGACCATATTACTCCGATCCAAACATTATCTTCACACGGGACATTCGAGAAGAGTACAAACCTCTTGCACTCATTCTACGTGAAAATGTTTGGAGTCTTAGGGGAAATTAAGAAGTCCTTCCCGCTTGTTGTGCTCACATAATGTATTGTTTGCTAACACAACAACCATACAATCTCGCCTACTTCTTTGCAAGGCGAATTGTAAATCTTCAAGGCTCCAAGAATAAACTCATCCCTTATGGAATATTCTTGACGCGCCTCTATCATAACGTCATGCATTTTCATCCTCAATTTCAAAGTCCGTTGTACGTACTTGTGAACAAGATGATGGAACCGCTAAACATATCTCTCATGAAGAGTTTCTTCATTCTTGATTCTACCAACACTCATGAACCACTTGATGATCCTTCTAGCGAAAACGCTCAAGGAACTTAGTAGTATTTCAAATAGGATCAATCATTTTGTACTCGTGCTTTATCAATGTAATCCAATTTCTTTCATGAAATAAAACATGTTACATTTGATATCTTAGTGTTAGAACCCATTTTAACTAACCTTGGAATATAATGCATTGTAAAGATCATTGCATACCTTTAGTAAAGGTTCTGCTTAGCAGATAGACAGATCCCAAAAGTTGTACTAGACGGATCCCTACTCTTAGGGAACCGTGGGATCCGGCAAACAGAAAATGCAATTGCAAGCATTGTATTTCAAACATATCCTTAGAACACCTCACACTAAGGTAGACATAGTGTCTTAAGGCAAATTAAGTCCTTATCAAGTTAAGTAGATCCTTCCTACTCACACATAACTCACCTAGATCACACTCAAAGACACTTGTAGATCTATCGCTTTCACTTAAATCCATTACTCTTCCGCTCTCAAGCTCACACATCATTTTTCACATGATCCCTCATTTCTAAACGTTGGAAATCTTTTATAACAAAATTGATCATAATCATCCTTACGTCAAAATTGGTCGAAATTGATCAAACTCTAGTTTTTCCATCTTAAGCCTTTAGGATATTCTCCAAAGCATTAATCTAAGTCACTATCTGATCTCTAGGATCATTTAGCTTCACTTGACACTCTCAAAACCTTTAGTGTCATCCTTGTTCATTCATTGGTACTCATGAAAGTTCCAATTTCTTCCATAAAAGGCAATCATTAGCTACATCACTTATTACCTTCAAGTACTTAAGCACCCCTTCATTTAAGATACTTAGGAGGACTGAAACACTCAAGATGATATAGATCTTAGACCTTAGAAACATCATTTCTACTCTTTCATAGCTGCTGAGAGCCGGATCCCTAGGATTAGCCTAGATGGATCCCTCTAAGGAGGGAACCGTGGGATCCGGGTAACAGATTATGTCAACTCTAGCTAAAACAATCATTTCAAGCTCATCTTCTTAACTTAAACACTCCATCTCATCTTAAATGAGTTCCTACATCAGTACAAACTCTGAAGTTGACTCTTGTGCATGTTAATCATCACATTCCAATGAATTTTAGTGGCTTAAGGCTTGAATGCACTTGCCAAATCTCTTGCTTTATAAACCACATTGTTAGGACTTCTAAAGTCATCATCTTCATCCTCATTTTCAGCACTTAAGAAACCTTTACAAAACCTCTTGATCTCATCATGAGGAAAACTCCAAGTAGCAACTTATCCACCAAAGAACCACCCAAGAAAATTGCTCGTGTTGTACACGAAATTTCTTCAACCGAATCATCTCAGTCAAGCCAACAAATGAAAGGATCTCTTCTCAACCAATCAAACCAATTCCTAAAAGGATAGTACCCACAAAACTGCCTATGCCAAACACCACCATACCTCCTAGGCCAAACAATATCATCTCCACTAAACCATCACCATTGGTTCCTAGAGCTATCTCTTTTACATCTCGACTATCATCACCACACCTCTATAATTTAGAGGATTTGCCTCCCAGGCCGTCTCATCCTCCTCCGCCGACAACATTCTCTTCATTAGGAGAAATAATGGTACAAAATCAAGGTGTTGAGTCAACATTAGCTCCGGCTTCCTTTTCGCCGTTTCCATCATATAATCCCATTTGGATTATGAGAAATCATCAAAGTCAACCACCCGACCATATGGAAGTTGACACTTCTCTACCACCACCATCATTCTTGGTCGAGCCATTCTCAAATGCGCCTCCACCAATCCCTCCGTCGTTTGAGGCTCCACAAGCCGCTTCACTTGATCCTTCGCATCAAGGAATTTCATTTCTTCCACCACGACTACCTAGCCATGATAAAGATTGTTATCATTGTCAATATGTTGAAAGTTTGATACATGAACTACGAGAAGACCAACGTTTCATGTTCTATCACCTCCTCGAACGTTTCGACGAGATTAAACCTAAACAAACTTGAGCTAAAGGATTTTAGTGGTGTCCTAGTTTCGTGCGTTACTTAGACAAGTCTAGTAATTCCAAGTCATGTATCGATCATTTTCTTAGTTTAGAGTCATATATATCGTATCTCTAGTTTTATTAAATGAAAATACATGCTACTTGCTATATTTCTGTGTATATGAGTATGTTGTATAATACATATCTCACTTTGATATTAACATAATATGTTATATCATCATTGCTGAAATTGATCATCAGCCAGACGGATCCCTCATATTTGCCTAGACGGATCCTTACAAGGAGGGAACCGTGAGATCCGTGATACAAAAAACTATTTTTCTACTAACTTGGATCACATTTGCAGGAAATTGTGTATTGTACTTGTTTTCTAACCTTTGTTTTGTAGTTATTCAATTTACACATGAAGACTTTGACACCCTAAAGCTAGGGGAGCTTTGTGTCAAAGCAATACATTGCAAATTACTTGTAATATTAGGATTACATTTCATGACATCCCTTTGCAAAATTGCAATCATCAAGGGAGAGCACATTCGTCACATAGACGAAATCTTTTGCAAACTTAGTTGCAAACAAACTAGCTTAGTATTACTTTCTTGACGCCCTTACATAGGGATGGACTCGTCAAGGGGGAGTTAAGACGAGATCCTTTCCCGTTACTTGCTCTCTAATTCTTCTTTCTTTTCTATTTTTTCACATGTTTTTCTTAAAAACATTGCGTTAGTTTTCCTTCGAAGCTCTTTTTGTTTCGACAAAAAGGGGGAGAAGAAAGTAAAAACTACAAATTCAAACTTTTACGAATTTTAGCTTTTCCTTAAAATAATTTTATGTTTTGTCATCAACAAAAAAGGGGAGATTGTTAATACAAATAAGCCGTAAAAAATTTATTTATATTTTACGATCTTCTAATGTTTTGTCGATAACAAACGTAAAATCATTTTAACGAAACAAATAAAATACGTAAATGGTTTGAACTAATAGTTTCTAACATATTCACATTTTCACATAAAACACTAAAACAAGTATAAGTGATTTTATGATTTAATATTACATATGTACAACAACTAGTGTTAACATATTTTGGTAAAATATACACATAACTTGTATGTAGTATATTGGATAATATAAATGGGTAGAAACTTAAGTATCACAACCCATTGACCATATATACATTGAATGTAGTTGGGTACAACCCAAAGTCCATGACCCATGGAGCTTGACCCATAACCCATTGCATGACATCATGCTTATATCATATATGGATAATATCCATAACCCATGGTATTGACCCATACCCATGTGACTAGGTGCATTGCACTCAAGAGATATGTTAATACAAATAAGCCGTAAAAACGTTTATTTATATTTTACGATCTTCTAATGTTTTGTCGATAACAAACGTAAAATCATTTTAACGAAACAAATAAAATACGTAAATGGTTTGAACTAATAGTTTCTAACATATTCACATCTTTACATAAAACACTAAAAAAAGTATAAATGATTTTATGATTTAATATTACATATGTACAACAACTAGTGTTTACATATTTGAGTAAAATATATACATAACTAGTATGTAGTATACTGGGTAATATAAATGGGTAGAAACTTAAGTATCATAACCCATTGGGCAAATACATTGAATGTAGTTGGGTACAACCCAAAACCCATGACCCATGGAGCTTGACCCATAACCCATTGCATGACATCATGCTTATATCATATATGGATAATATCCATAATCCATGGTTTTGACCCATACCCATATGACTAGGTGCATTGCACTCAAGAGATACATTGTATCTAGCTAAATACCCATGGATCAACCCATGACCCATGACCCATAACCAAAATACCCATGGGTAAAAGGGAGCGTCCCACGGATCCCTAGCTTTACGCTAGACGGATCCCTTGTGGAAGGGATTCGTGGGATCCGGGGAACAGTAGAATTTTTCCTCTATAAATAGTGAGCCATTTCTTCATTGTTTCTCACCCCTTTCTAACATACTTTCCCCTAAAGTTAAAAACTCTCTAACCTCAGATCCAAGAGATCTATGTTTGTAGTTTGGTTTTTGTATGATCTTCTAGGTTCCTCTTAAAGGCAAGATCACCACCTTTGAAGTCGAGCAAGCTCAAGTCCATGAGTTGCCATGCTTCCTCATCATCAAGACTACTGAAGTCTTCTTGTTGATGATTGTTTTTCCTTTCTAAGAAGTGTTGAAGACATTTGTGAAAGATGTCTCAAGTGTCAAGACAAAGATATTAGTGAAGGGTATCTATCGTCCATATCATAAGCACTTGTGGTGGGTGCTTAGAAGTCAAGACTAGAAGCATTAGTGAAAGGTGCTTAGAAGTCAGGACACAAGACATTAGTGAAGGGTGTCTTGAAGATCTAGTCAAAGGCATTAGTGAAAGGTGCCTTAGATGTACATTCGATATGGTGTGTTTCGATGTACAAGATAGAATAGTACTAGATCCAAGGATATTGATATCCTTGATGATGTTGTAGAAAGGAGATTGATCTCCTTTGGGATTAGTTGTTGGTGTAGTGTTGGGTAGTAGTTCCTCCATTGCAATGGAACTAGGTGCTTAGCCTAGTACCTAATAAAGGGTAGGTGACGTTGTGTAGGTGTGGTTCACCTTAGTGTGAAAGAACTAGGTACTTAGCCTAGTACCTTATAAAGGGTAGGCGACGTTGTGTAGGTGTGGTTCACCTTGGAGTGAAAGAACCCGGTGGTTAGCCTAGCACCGAAAAAAGGGTGGGCGACATTGTGAAGGCTTCTCCGCCATAAGGAGATTGGTGTAGTATTTACGAACTCTCGAGTAGGTGACTCGGGGAGTGGAGTAGGGCAAGGAAGGTGTCCTTGTAGCCGAACCACTATAAATACTCGCGTTGTGGTTGTGTGCTTCTTACTCTTATCTTTCATTACATACCTTTATATGTTTGTTTTTCAACATCCAACACACACATCCAAATAGATTGACATAAGTCGATCTAAATAGTTTAAAAGGAAGTTTTAATTGGCAAAACTATTCAACCCCCCCCCTTCTAGTTTTCCACAAGATACATTGTATCTAGCTAAAGACCCATGGATCAACCCATCCCATAACCAAAATACCCATGGGTAAAGTGGAGCGTCCCACGGATCCCTAGCTTTACGTTAGACGGATCCCTTGTGGGAGGGATCTGTGGGATCCGGAGAACAGCAGATTTTCTCCTCTATAAATAGTGAGCCATTTCCTCATTGTTTCTCACCCCTTTCCAACCTACTTTCCCCTTGAGTTAAAAACTCTCTAACCTCAGATCCAAGAGATCTATGTTTGTAGTTTTGTTTTTGTGTGATCTTCTAGGTTCCTCTTAAAGGAGAAATCACCACCTTTGAAGTCGAGCAAGCTCAAGTCCATGAGTTGCCATGCTTCCTCATCATCAAGACTACTGAAGTCCTCTTGTTGATGATTCTTTTCTTTCTTATAAGAAGTGTAGTGTTGGAGACATTAGTGAAAGATGTCTCAAGTGTCAAGACGAAGACATTAGTGAAAGGTGTCGATCGTCCATATTATAGGCATTAGTGAAGGGTGCCTAGAAGTCAAGTCATAAGACATTGGTGAAGAGTGACTTGAATATCTAACTAAAGGCATTAGTGAAAGGTGCCTTAGATGTATATTCAATATGGTGTGTTTCAATGTATAAGATAGATTAGCATTAGATCCAAGGATATTGATATCCTTGATGATGTTGTAAAAAGGAGTTGATCTCCTTTGGGATTAGTCGTTGGTGTAGTGTTGGGTAGTAGTTCCTCCATGTTAATGGAACTCGGTATCTAGCCTAGTACCGGATAAAGGGTAGGCAACGTTGTGTTAGGTGTGGTTCACCTTGGAGTGAAAGAACCCGGTGGTTAGCCTAGTACCGGAAAAAGAGTAGGTGACGTTGTGAAGGCTTCTCTGCCATAAGGAGTTGGTGTCGTTTAGTGTTTACGAACTCTCGAGTAGGTGACTCGGGGAGTGGAGTAGGGCAAGGAAGGTGTCCTTGTAGCCGAACCACTATAAATACTTGCGTTGTGGTTTTGTGCTTCTTACTCTTATCTTTTCATTACATACTTTATATGCTTGTTTATCAACATCCAACACACATCCAAATAGACTGACATAAGTTGATCTAAATAGTTTAAAAGGAAGTTTTAATCGGTAAAACTATTCAACCCCCCTTCTAGTTTTCCACATTTTTGAAAATTGCCACCTCATTTAATCCATGCTGGCAAATAAAGCCATGTCACTAATGCCACCTCATTAAGCCACGCTGGCACTCAAACCATTTACTTGACATTCTTTGACTGCCATTTTCTTGGTTTGTATCTTTGACTTTCAACCCTCCTTGAATACCAAACGCCAATCAAGAAATCTTACCATTTTATCTATATTTTCAAACTTCATTCAACAGTTTCTTTCATCTCAATTTTCAATTTCCTAAAATCAAAACTGTACAACGTATGATTCACATATGTATAAGGTATAATTTATCTTTGTTTCTTTCTTTATAAGTTTTTACAACTCAATTTGATGGTCTTGGTTTTTTACAATTCACACTCAGTATGAATTCGATTTGATTGAGAGTATATATATTATCCTATCTGTTGGTTAAAGGTATGCTTACTCATAGTTTTTATGTGGGTACTTGTCAATTTTGAATCGATTCATATTTTTAGAGATCTCACAAATAAGCTTTTGTGGTTTTTAGGTGGGTTTTCTTAATCTTTCAAATATAAAATGACTTACTCAATTGTTTCCTGCATAGATGATTGAATGTAAGTTTTGGATTCTTATAAGAAAGCAGGAAGATGATATGTATATTGAATTTCTATTTGTGAATGGTTGTGTTTATTGCCTTATTTATTTATTTATTTGCGTCGTTTATAGGTCGGTGGCCAAGTGGAGAAACTATATTTGAGAAAACATGGGTTTAGATTAACGACAAAAAAGATGTTCTAATTAGCCGCATTAAGGAGCACATTAGGTATACTTGGTTATTTGACTGATTATCAGTTGGTTAAATTAGTAATATTGTAATTGTGATAATATTGGATTTTGATTTGTCATTTTAGCAATGTAAATGGAGAAGGGGAACTTAAATACCTTGCTTCGAGTTTTGTTATGATCTGCAAAGGTATAACAAATAAGTAAATGTATGTACCTTAAGTACCAAGCAGATCCTATACATGAATTCAAGCTTCTGGTCAATGTTGAGTTTATAAATGAAGTAAGTGCGGAGGTCTGTTATGCATCTTAAAGAGACCATAGTTTCTGTTAGCTAGGTTAATCCCACAAACTATAAATAATTGAGCGCAATTTGTGTTTATATTGGGTAAAAAATGTACCAGCAAGGCATAGTTTATTGGAACCCTTTTTATCATATAGTTGAACAACTTAACCGGTAACTTATATCTCTTTCATGCAGGTTGGGAAGGAGAAGGTGTGATTAAGTACAGACGTAAACTTCTTGGAGCCACAGATCCACAAATATCAGAACCAGAACCATCATGGGTGATTTGGCTGTTGAAAGGTACCACTCTTAAAAACTACCAGTTGTCATCCCTTCATTTTTTGCATCAGTAGTCTTAAAAATGTAAAAATATTAGTATCTATAGTCACACATGCTAGAGAAAAATATATAATCCATTAAGCCTATTATGATTATTACCATACAAAATTTGGTCCAATAAGGCATAAGTAGCATATGAGCAGCTACGTTGGATGACAGACAAACATGGTTTGTATTGGAGGTTGGTATTGTTTACTATGACTCGAAATGGTGTCGGTTAATTATGGTTATAAAAAATATGGAAACGATATTAAATCTTGATCATTAAGTAAAATATAAGAGGTTGTATGCAATTTTAATATAAGTTGACAGCATCCGATCCATTTCTCTGTTGACCATTTTTTCTTATTTCACTCATTTAATTAAAGTATTAAACATAACTCATGTATAATGGGGAGGTATTTGTTCCAAATTTTGGTGTGAAACAATACACACTTTCCATTTTTATATGTTAAGGCAGAATGTTGAGAAAAGGCTAACTTGTTTCGCTTATGTGTTTTTAGTAAAATGGTGGTTGCGATAACTTTATGAGTTGCAATTGCAAAGAAATCTGATACTTATGCAATCATATTACCATCTACGGTCATTGCTGCTATTACTACACTAAAAATCGCCAAACTCGGAGGTATACATAACATATATTAACTATTGCATAAAAAAAAGTCGTATTTGTTGTCTTATGTCTTATGTGTTACAACCTACAGGTTTTAAAATATCGTTAATTCAATTTTTTTGAAGGACAATGAAAGATGACATCAACCCATATTGATACGCAAGACATATCACAATTACTATCAATATTACTAATGCTTTGTGCAGATTGTAGGAACTCATATGGATACGCAAAACATATCACAATTACTAATGCTCTTTTTCAACAAGCACGAGTACGGGGTCGATGTTGGATACGTAACTAATTAGATGCATTTTTATGAACTTACTTGATTTGGTTGAATGCTTAGCTAATATGAAGATTTAGTTAAATTTGTGTAATGTTAAATCTAAATGGTTACAGAAAAGAGCTTCACGTTAAAGGTCGATCAAAAAGGTGAAAAAAATTACTGGTAAAGTTTCAAACATTACTATAAATGTTGTTTACCATGAAGTGCTACAAAAGATTTGATTCGCCATATAGTTAAAATGCTTTATTATTCTTTGTTAGTTTTACCTATCTTATATGAACTTAAGTTTAACATTATCCGGTTTTGGAGATTCTTGGTTTATTTTTTTTTGTTATTTTTAACATATATTCAATGTTCTCAATGTTCTAACTTTTTATAAGCTGCCCGTGATTTTTTTTTGGGTGAAAAGTGAACTATATATTAAACTTCTAAACAAATTAGAACAATACACATTTGGAATTAGACATACCCAAACCAAATCATCATAGCTAAAAGAAGAACACTACATCAAGCTATACAAGATTAAAGAGCATCTAAAAAAAGTAACTAGGATCAGAAGAATCAACTCTGAAGATGCTGAAAAACCTTGTCCATAAGACCATTCAGTAGTTCACCAATTCACTACCATAACTTCATGACTAATCCTAACTACATCAATCAACTTAGGACATTCAACCCACATCCACAATGCCCTAAGAAGGAGAGACTAGAAGGAATTTTCATGCAAGTTATAGCACCCTGACTCACTAAAAGGGGCTATACTCATACTGACTACATTTCCTAACTTATATATCATATCAAGCCTTACTAACAGCAACCACCTCACTAGTAAAGACTCAAACTAAGGAACAAACAGGCATCATCAGAAGAGGAACATACACCCTTTTAATGACTACCACCATTCCTCCTTTAGGCAATGCATATCAAGGACCAAGTAGGTTCATCTTTTACTCCTCACTATTCCAAGAAACATGCAATGCCTCACCAGTCTCACTTACCCTTCTTAGTTGGAAACTTACTTTATGGGATAAAAGATAGACCAATACTCTGAAAAAACTAGCCATCCCCATAGCTACCTAACAAAGGCCTACTATAAGGATGAGAAGAATTTCACAGAACTGATGTACCATTATCCCAAGACACAAAGCCATCAACTGAAGGGAGACTATTTCTTAATCTCCAAATTGGTAGGAGAATGAAGAACATGTTAATACCTTTTAAGAGATACAGCAGAAACATTTCACCTCTGCTAGATGTCCCAATACACAGGACAAACTGATAATGATCCATACAATAGACAGGATATTACCACTTTTTAAAAATACCAATGGCTACACAGCATAGCCATCTCAGAGAGCATACTAAAACCAAGTGCAGGATACTACATTTTGCTGATGTAGACTATGCCTAAAGAAATCCATGATCCATCTTGCTACCCCAACTAGATACATAAAATAGAACCATGAAAAGTCAGGAATAGCTACACCACCAAGGTACTAGCCAACTGCACAAATATTCTTATCCCATCCACTCCAATCCACCATAACTTGTTCATTCTTAAAACATTGCATATCAACTTTCCAACTTTCCATGACTTTTTTTTACTTTTGATGTCATTAAAACTCTAAGGCTTAACAATTTTAGCCTTACATAGTTCATAATCACATAAACAAGTTCTTCCCATTTTCTCTTCTCAGTCCCAAATAGTCTTTTATTTCTCTCTTGCCAAATGAAGTAAACACAAGCACCCAATACAATCCTTCTAACCACACTCATAATGGATATGTTATTAGGTAATTGGCAGAGATCATGCACAATTTCATTCCATTTGTTGCTCATATCACATTGTTCCATAGCCTTCTTCATGACATTCCACACTTCATTAGAAAACTTGCATTCAAAAAACAAATGGCCATGAGAATCACTGCATTCATTGCAAAGTGGACATAAGTCTACTCTCCCAGGGTACCACTTAGCCAGCCTATCTTGAGTTGTAAGTCTTCCTTGCATAGCAAGCCATAAGATGAAAGAATGTTTAGGTACACAATGAGAAAACCATATCAATTTACACCATTGAACTCTTTCCTCATGTACAGAAACATCTTGCCATAATTTCCCAACTGCAAACTTGCTTTTCCTTCCCTCATTACTAATCCATATAGCCATATCATTTTTATTTGGATCAATACTAGGGGGAATAATAGACTGCAACACAGGATACTTATCAAGCCATTCATTGGGAAATCTTCATTGACCATTACTCATCATATCACTTACCTTTGCATTACATTGAAGACCATCTTCCTCAATAGTTACTGAAGGAATATGTTCACTCAATGGCCCTTGATTGTACCATTTATCAAACCAAAAATAACACTGATTACCATTGCCAATCTCATAAAACACATGTTTCCTTATAAGGTCTCTCAGACTTAACATTTGTTTCCATCCAGCACTGGCATTCACATCAACTTTAACATTCCAAATACTGCTTCCTTTTAGCCTAAAAACATTTATCCATTTAACCTACAAGGATTCTTTATTACTGGCAACATTCCAGATATGCTTAGACATTAAAACTTCATTCCATTTTCCTAGATCCTTAATTCCCAGACCCCCTTGATCCCTTGGCTTACAGATATGCTTCCAAGCAACTTTGGCTTTCCCTTTAGACAACTCACCTTGGCACCATAAAAACCCTTTTAGAAGTCTTTCAATATCCTTGATCACCATTTTAGGAATGAGGAACACAGAAGACCAGTAAACTTGCATGGAACCCAGAATAGAAGCAATAAGTTGCAATCTCCCAGTATAAGACAACATTCTATTTTTCCAGTTCTCAACTTTAATTCTAACTTTGTCAATTAATTCCTTGCACTCATTAACCCCTATCTGCTTAGTAATCAATGGGACACCAAGGTATTTCACAGGAAGCCTTCCAATCTTAAAAGGTAAAATTCTGAGAACCTCTTGTTTCACATGATCTTATACATTTCCAAAGAAAACTGTGCTTTTTCCCAAATTTGGATTAACCCCAATTAGACAGCTAAACAAATCAATGGACCTCTTCACCACCTTAACTGACTTGATATCAACATGCCACAAAACTAGGAGATCATCAGCAAAGCATAAATGAGAAATCTTCAATTGTTTGCAACCCCAATGATATCTAAAAGAACTGTCACTTTCAATCTGATTCTGCATGATCAAGGTGAAAACTTCCATTACAAGAGTGAAAATATATGGTGAAATTGGATCACCTTGCCTCAAACCTCTTCCCCCTTTAAAATACCCATATCTATCTCCATTCATACAAATAGAAAATGCAGCACTCCCAACACAAACCATAATCCACTTCACCATCTGCAAAGGGAAACCAAAAAGAACTAAAGCATCTTCAAGGAACTTCCAACTAACCGTATCATAGGCCTTTTGAATATCAATCTTCATAGCAATCCTCTTTACACCATTCTTCCAGTTATACCCTCTTAAAAGCTCTTGTGTAATCAAAATGTTGTCAGTGATTTGTCTACCAGGGATAAAGGCACTCTGATTTTGGCTGACAAGCTTGCACAGAGTTGTTTTGATTCTGTTAGTTAGAATTTTGCTTATGCATTTGTATAAAACATTGCAACAAGTAATAGGCCTAAAATCAGACACCTTTTGTAGGGTATATGTTTTGGGAATAAGGGAAATCAAAGTTGCATTCACCTCTCCTAGGAACTTACTTGTGACAAAAAAAATTCTTTAACTACCCTACAAACATCATCACCAACCACAGACCAAGCTTTTTTGTAGAATTTAGCAGTATATCCATCTGGCCTATGGGCTTTATTATCATCTATATCAAACATAGCCAATTTAATTTCCAAATCACTTACTGGCCTAGTCATATATTCAGTATCTTCACTAGAAACTTTGTTGCAGAATAGGCTAGCACTATTGTTAAGGTCTTGAACATGAATATCTTTGCCAAGGAAATTTTTGAAATGCTCTACAAACTGCTCAGGAACCTCTTGATCTTCAAACCTTTCACCCTTCTCATTACAAATCTCTGCTATTCTATTTCTATGACTTCTATCTTTTAACACTGCATGAAAGAACTTACTATTTTTATCCGCATCTCTGAGCTAATCAATCTTAGCTGGCTGATAGAGAAACTTTTCTTCATCTAGAACTGCAATGTTGTATTCTTTAAGGATACTGGCTTCCAGTTCTTTTAACCCAGTATCATGAGGACTCTTATCCACCTTATACTGAATTTCTTTCAACTTTACCTTCCATAATTGGACTCTGTCATACAAATTACCATGCTTCCAGTTCAGCCCCTACATATGATATTTCATAGCTTTAAGCTTTTTAACTACCTTAAACATCTCACAACCTTGCTCTTGACCATTCCATTCCTTTTTCACTAAATCCAAAAACTCCGGTTTATCAGCTACATAGTTAGCAAACTTAAAGGCTTTTTTCTTCTTGTTAAAATACTTTGGGAGCACAAGTACAACTGGACAATGATCAGATGTCATATGGGGAAGGAACACGGCATGAAAATAGCTAAATTTATCAATGAATTTAGCATTCCCCATAACTCTATCAATTTTCTTCATAATGCCCTTACTAGGATTAAGTCTGCTCTGAATCCAAGTAAAATGAGTGCCAGTACTGTTCAAGTCCTCTACTTCAATGTCTTCAACACATTCCTGAAAATCAATCATGTCCCTTGTTTTGCATGACCCACCTTCTGAATGATCATTTATGTTTAAGCTCACATTCCAGTTACCCATAAGGCCCCATGGATTTGAATCCACAAATCTCTTATCACTAGCCAAATTCTTCCATAACATTTTCCTTTCTTTCTTAGAATTAGCAGCATAAGTGAAAGAACAAAAGAATTTCACCTTGGTTTGGATCACTTCAATCAAGCACATAACACTTTGATCAAAAGAATTAAGGATCATGAGGTTAACAATATTATTATCCTATCCAATTGCAATTCTACACCCTTTTCTACAATCTCTAACATTAGTATGCCAAGACCATTTTCCAAACTCATAACTACAAATCTTATCCACTTTCTTAAGGCTCATATGAGTCTCTAATACAGCACAAACACTAAGCCTTTCATCAACAATAAAACTCTTAACTTCTTTATGAGATTCCTTATTACAAATACCCCTAACATTCCAAGCAGCAATTCTCAAATCAGTGTTTAAAATATTCATTATAAACTTGCTGAAATACTATCCTCCATATACAGGATATCCCCTCCTTTACCACCTAACTCATTCATTTCCATACTTTTAGCAAATTCAGTTTCATCTTCTAAGACATCTTCTTCAATTTCTTCAACATCCTTCCATAAATCCTCCCATTTGTTATTAAACTCATTAATCATATCTTTGGACCACTTGCTTATAACACTATTAGGAGGATTTCTATTGTATTTTAGGTACTTATTAACAATCTCCTCTTTACCAGAAACTTGCTTTTCCTGTATATCCTCATCATCATGTTCACTTAGCACTGCATATTTGTTAGCACTATTTCTAATATCTTCTATAATCTCTTTTTGAACATTCCAAGCTTTCCTAGGACTTAGCTTCTCCTTAGTTTTGTCTTGAATATTCTGTTTATCCACCTTCTCTTGACAATTCTTATCAGCACACTCATTATCTCCATTTTCCATATTCATTCTTTCTTTATCATTCTGTGTTTCTTTAGGCCTAAATTCAACTCTGCTTTTAGTTTTACAAATTTTTCTACCAAGGTTCCCATAGTTGTTTTTAGAAATTCCCTGATTCTATTTCTTGTTGTTTTGATTATTATCCATAGGCACATTCTTGTTCTTGTTAGATTTATCTTTCTCTCTATTAGACTCACTAACATTATCAATATTCACTTCCTTTTCCACCCTTAACTCCTCACCCTCAGTTCTAGGCCTATGAATGCAATTATTATCCAAATGCCCAAAGACTTTACAAATAGTACACTTAGGTGGAATCCATGTATATTCAACTCTCACAAACTTAGTACACATAGTTACTTTGTCCTCATTCTTATAGTAGATTTCAATACTATCTTTAATCTCCTTTTCTGCATCTATTTCCACCAAAACTCTAGCAAATCCCACTCTTCCCCTTCCCTCATGGCACACCCTAGTTGTAACTTTATCCATAATAATGGGTCTTCCTAGGCTACTAGCAATAGCACTCGCACCTTTTACACTCCAGGCTTCCATAGGCATATTATACAGTTTCACCCAAATTGGAAGTTTAAAAGGGCCAGTTCTATCAATAATGAAGCTAGGGTCCCATTTCTGCACTAAAAGTGGTATGCTACCTACCATCCAGGTTCCATTTTCAATGACATAGTTCATTCCTTCATCATTCCTAAATTTGAAGAAATACACTCCTCTTTGCACAATAATATCCCTTAAACCATGCTTACCCCACATTCTACCCAAATTATACCTTAACTCAACAAAAGGCATAGTGCTACCAAAAAATCTCCCACATAAAGTCATTTGCCAATTCCTACTTCCTTCTCTAACAAGATCCTCCTCAAACACAACAACTTCTCTTCCTTCCTCTAATTCAGTGGGTATCAATTTGAGTTTGTTTTCAATTTCTATTTCCTTTTCTTTTACAGTGTTCACAAATGATTTCTCAAAGATTAGCTTAGAACTGCTACCTTGATTATAAGCCCTAGCATTTTCATTATTCACATCAATATTAGCACTATCATTCTTACTACTAACAGTCACATTCACAGTTGTATCATTAGGAGCAGAACTATTCAAAACTTCATTAGATTTAGGACTTACAACAGATCCAAAAGTGTCTTTCAGTAATGGAAATTCTGACTCCAGCGATCTTCTATCCTCATAACTCACTTTCTCAAATTCATCACCAACATTCCTATTACCACCTACATCACTATCCATACCAGAACTCCATCCCCCTTTACTAACAACATTCTTACTATTCTCAGCATCCTCACCTTTTTCACATCCACTTAAGTTCACATCATCACTCTCCACCTGCTTATCCACAATCTCAATACTATCACTACATTCTCTATTCTTCCCCAAATTACTAATAGAATCACTATATTTGTTTGGAATTTTGATTTTTCTTTTCATTTGCCTTTTTTTGGTCGACATTTTCTAATTCAGAACAATTAAAACTATATACAGGTAACTGAGACCTTGTTGGAATCACTCCTAAACATTAATTCAAGTGTTAGTGATTCATATGTAATAGTTAGCTTAATATGGCCTTTATGTTTGTTATTAAGCTAAGGCTTGTGTAGAAGGCCCATAAGCCTTGGCCCAAGCCCATAAGAAGGGAAGGAGTCTAGAAGTGTTGCCCTAGCTCCTTGCCCTATAAATACTCTTGTATAACCCTCACTTGAGGGTTGGTTGTTCACTTTACTTATTCACTCTACGCGTAACATTTCTCCATTTCTTAGTCGTGTATTTGTATTGTGTTCATCCGATCACTCTCTTCTCTATTTCTTATATTGATGCTTGTGTTACTAATATAGGAACCTAACAGTGGTATCAATCGTCAAATAGTTTGGTGAAAAAGGTTTTGTTTTTTTGAAGTTGTTTTAGTCTTACGCGTAACTCACGGCTCTCAAACTTTGTCACGCTCAAAAACTCATTTTTTACACCTTTCAATCCAAGATTCTTGTACTTTCAATGTTTTTAGGTGTTAACATATCTGTTTTTGACAAAAAGTTTTGAACTTTACGTGTATTTCTTTGATTTTAAACTTGATTTTACGTGGGTTCATCTCTACGCATAAGGTGTTTAGGAGTTTTGGTTCATCAAGTTTCACACTTTTGGGTTATTTTGGTGATATTGAAGCTGTTTCATCACAAAAATCTGGTTTAGAATCACTTTGGGCTACAAATCAGTTTTGGTAACTTTCTACGCGTAAGAAAACCCTATTCTTACGCGTAAGCCATCCTTGGATCGATCTTCAGGTTTCGTGGTTTACTCAGTGTTTTCTTGCTTGGATAAGCCTGAAAACACTCCGACTTTGGATATCCTTTACACTGTGATAGTGTAAAAGATTTTTTGGGCAAAACCCTAATCTTACGCATAAGTTCAAACTTATGCGTAGAACTCTTTCCGCATAAGATTTTTCTTACGCCTAAGCTCTGTCTTACGCATAAGCTAATCCTACGCCTAAGTTTTCTACGCTTAACTTTCAGTTTACGCATAACTTTAGTGTTTCTCAATTCTTACGCGTAAGCTACTCCTACGCGTAAATATCACTTTTACGTGTAAGTTTGGTGTTTTTTACGCCTAAGTGTTGCTTTGCCTTAACGTGCTTTCTACGCCTAAGGATACTTCATCAACAACGTTTCACTCGACTACAAAGATCCATTTTACAACACAAGTTTTCAACATGTCTCAACCTCCATACTCTAACTACTTTCCTTACATGTATAATCAACTACAACAACAACAATAACAACAACAACTAAGTCCACAACATCAACAATTCAATCAACAACAACAAATTTATCAACAACAATTTAATCAACAACATACTCCACAAATGGTTCAACCACCACCTAGTCTTCAAGTACAACCTTACACAAACTTCTACAATCAACATCCATCCAGGAGTACTATGAAGGAACCGACATGGTTTGGCAAGATGTGTGAAGCCTTAAGTAGCCAATAATCAATTCATGAAGCTGGCTCACTTGGGTTTAGGGGTTTAGGGTTTAGGGTTTAGGGTTTAGGGACCTCCAATGCTCACTCCCGTAAATTATGATCAATGGATGATAAGGTTCTTTAGGTTTTGTGATCTAAAGAAGCCACATGGAAAGTTCTTAAAGAAGGTCATTATGGAAGGTCCATTTTAGATGCCTATTGTTGTTAAACCCACATATCCTAATGCCAATCCACCAAGAGATGATGTCACCAACATTGCAACTATCTCAGACCTCACAAGTGATGAACTTCTACATTTTGAAGCCGATGAACTAGAAATGCAATACATCCTTTTGGGATTACCCAATCCGATCCTTCGAAGTTTTGATGCTCAAAAGACTGCTAAAGCAATGTGGGAACATATTCATCTTCTTATGGAAGGCACAACACTTAATCAAGAAGACATGGAATCCAAAATCTACTTGGCTTATGAACACTTCATGATTGAACCAGGAGAGACATTAGAGTCATATCATGATCGCTTTTCAGACATCATCAATGATTTGGACAAACACAATATCATCATGCCACGAATTGCTGTCAACACTAAGTTCCTAAGTAGTCTTGGTCCGGAATGGGAGAAGTATGTCATTTTTCTCCGTCAAGCTAAGAATCTTCATCATGCTACATACGGATTGTTGTACGACTATTTGAAACCTCACCAAAAAGAAGTTGACAAAGAAAGGGCTATCCGTGGACTCCCGGTTCCACAGTCACTTCCGGACAATCAACAACTTGCTTTGTGGGCTCAAACTAGTGTTCCTCCTCAACCCGCTTCTCAACCCACTCCTCAACCAACTGCAACCATCACACCATATGATCCGTCACAGCAACAAACTCAACAAACTCAATTGGTTCCATACAACAACAACAATGCTCAAGCACTTTACAGTGAAGCTGATGAGGACTCCGATGCTTTCGATGAATTGCAACAAGGATTTGTTATGATTGCTAAAGCATTCAGCCGGTATACAAACAAATACAACAATCGCATTCGTTCCTCATCAAACACAAAGAATCAGGCTGTTGTGAACAATGGACGCGTTGAAGTTCAGAATCGTGGTTATGGTCGTCAGATGAGAGGTGGTCAAGGGTTTAATGCTATGGGAAGGAATAACATGGGTGCTCCGCAACAACAAAGGGCTCAAGTGGTAGAACAGGGGAAGGCTCAGAATGGGGTTACTGGTCTTCGTTGTTATAACTGTACTGAGAAGGGTCATCTGGCTAATGCATGCCCTAAGCCGAGGACAAGAGGCAGTGCTTATCACAAAGAGGCTTTGCTCTTGGCTCTCAAGGATGAAGCTGGTGGCACTCTTACCAACAAGGAACAGAGCTTTATGGCAGATGCAAATTCTGATGATGATATGGAGGACTTGCAGGCTAATGCAGCAGTGATGTTGATGGCACAAATGCAAGCTCTACACATGAGTGACACAGGCCCAGTGTATGACACTGACGGCTTGTCTCAGGTACCGGAACAAAATACACTCATTCATGATCTGATATCTCCGCCAATTTCTCCATCTGACAAGGATCAGAGTGTTCAACATGAGCCATCTACATCTCATTCTGATGATTATCAAATAGATCCCGTAGTTATATTTGACGATCAAGATAATCTTATGGTTAATATTGATAATCAAATTGACTCCGTGGTTATATTTGAGGATCTAAATAATGATCATGTTGAGACTCACGTTGAACAAGATGAGCTTTTGTCTAATAGAGAAATTGAGCTCCTGACCTTAATTAAAGACCAAGAATCTCGTTTGGAAATTCGCAGGCAACTAAAAGATAAAAATGCACCGTTACTTAGGGATAATGAATGCTTAATCAGACGAATCAACGTTTTTAAAACTCAAGAAAAACGTGAAAAAGGTTTTGAAGTCGCTTTTGCTAAATCTCATCAAAACAAAAAATCATTAGAACGACAGATACGTGATCTAGCCGCATCCAAGAATGCTTTGGTGTCTCAAATAGAACAACTGAAACATGAACATAAACAACAAATTAACGCTCTTACTTTGGAAATTAAAAAAGCCAAGGCTGAGTTGTTAACTTGTCAAAAACAGTTCTCTGAGTACAAAAAGCATTCCACGAAACGAATAGATAACTATCTTGAAGAAATTGTCGACTTACAACACAAAATCAAAGAGTTTTGAAATGTTGTTTATAAACATGGTGAGTCAATCACAACTATTCAAAAGTTTACTTTTAAACCAAATCCAAATGGATATGGACCGATTCTTGCTGATTACAAACCTAAGTTTTCAAACAGTGCATTCAAACCAAATCCTGAAGTTTACAGTGCAGAACATAGAATTGATGATTCAATTATGACTGTTGTTGAATATAATCGCATGGAGGAATTATATGCAGATGACGAGAGTCGGTCAAAAATGAAAAATGTCGTTTATAACAAACCATTTAACTATTCAAAAGCCGTAACTTTTGTCACACAACAAGATACTTCTAACAAACCTTTGGTTATCACACCAGTTTCTGAAGTTAGTCCCCAACACAATGGTGAACAAATTAATGGTCCTTTACCTTCACTTAGTGAAGTTAAAACAAAAGCCGAAAGTTGTCGCGTTATAAAATACTTTGACACTTTCTTATCTGACCTCAAAATTTTGGAACGTGAGATTGAATTTCATTATGAAATAAAAGTTGAACATTTTCAATCGCCTCTGGCGCGAGACCAAAGAGATATTCTTCAGAAAAGAATTTTACCCCATGTCAAAAATATGAAAACCTGTGCACAATATTGGGAAAGGGATTTTCACAAGGAACTTGGTCTAATGAAAACAGTTTTCGAGAAAACAGAAACATCGATTTCAAATACTAAACATAAAAAGAAATTGTTGAGAAAAGATGTTGATCGACTCTTGAAAGATGTTATCTGTGCTGATATCCATAATGTTGTGTTGTTTCATTCTATTGCTAATGCATCTGATTATATCTCTGCTGATAATGTTGATTCTGTTGAAATTGTTGAGAATACTGATAATGTGCATCAGATCGAGTCTTTAAAAGTTGAAAATGAACTATTGTTAAATGAGATTTCAAATGCAAAACGTCGTCTTCAATGGTGTCAAAAAGATTGTCACAATCGTGAACTTGCTTTGCAAAACAAAATCAACCAGTTGCATTCCAAAACGTTAATCCAAAAATTGAGCAACTGGATGATCAAAACGCGTCTTTGAAATGTCAAATCTCAAAGTATGAACAAGAACTTGCAAATGTTAAAAAGGAATATGGTGTCATATTTGATTTACTCAAACAGACTCGTGATGAAGCATCAAACGAACTTGATCATTATCTTGCACACACTAAAGAAGTCATGAACTTTTTTGGAAATCTTCGTTCTGAAAATCAAGCTTTGGTGCACACTATCATTAAGTTAAGAGAAATGTTAGGAAAGTATGAACAAGTTCAGCCTAGCATCATTAAGAAAATTGCACCTGTAACACTTAGCAAACGTCAACCCAGAATGCCTACTGATAAACCACAAGATACTAATGTGCTTCCCTCTACTGAAACAGGAATAGTTGCCTCTTTTCCAAACGTCCGCACTTCACAGCCTAGGGGCAATACAAGGAAGAATGGGAAGTTGCGACCTAAGAAAAGAACAATAAAGAATGCTGAAGTAGAAGAACACCCTAGGACTTTGAATAAGACTCAAGTTGCACCCACTTTAGATATTGCGTCTGACAAATGTAATGGAAAAAGTGTTGTAATGAATGCTAAACCTTTAAGTACTTTTGATATTCAGTCTGAAGCTTCTTGTGTTATTTGTCGTAAAAGTATGCTTTCTGATTGTTATGATAAATGTGTTGCTAGAGCTATCTTGTCTCGTTTACAGAATCCTAAGAATCGGAATACCTCTAAACCCACAAATGCTTCTAAGTCTGTACTTGGTAAACTGCCCGCTTTAGATTCTAAGAAACACATTGATGTCCCTGTAGCTCCAGTCTCACCTCCAAGGAATGTAGTACCACCTAGTGCATTCACTAAGACTAAAGCTAAGACTAGTTGGAGATGGCAGAAATAGATACATAATACACTAGGATTTAAATGGATACCTAAAATCATTGATGTGTGTATTTCTAACATAACTGCTTCGGAACTCTCTAACTCTTTGGGTTCCACATCTACTTCTATTCCATCTGTGTCGTCTGCGTGTAATGCAGGTGATACATATCATCCTTTGGATTGTTGATAGCGGATGTTCCCGACACATGACAGGCAATCTCAAACTGTTATCAAACTTTGTTGCAAAGTTCATTGGCACTGTCAGATTCGGGAATGATCACTTCGCAGCTATCATGGGCTACGGAGACTATATCAATGGAAACATCGAAATTAGCAGGGTTTATTATGTGGAAGGCCTCGGTCACAATCTTTTTTCAGTAGGTCAATTCTGTGATGGAGATTTGGAAGTTGCTTTTCGGGAGAAAACTTGTTTCATTCGTGATCTACAAAGAAACGATCTTATATCTGGCTCTCGCAATTCTAGTCTGTACACAATATCAATGCAAGACATGGTTGCTTCATCTCCCATCTGTCTACTCTCAAAGGCTACATCTACAAAATCTTGGCTATGGCACCGTCGTCTCTCACATCTAAACTTTCAAACCATAACCAACCTTGCTCGACACAAACTTGTTGAAGGTCTCCCGAGATTCAGGTATTCTAAAGATCACCTATGCTCAGCTTGTGAAGAAGGGAAAAGCACTCGTACTCATTTTACTTCAAAGGTGGAACACAGCTCCCAGCATGTGCTTCATCTTCTTCACATGGATTTGTGTGGCCCGATGCGCGTGCAGACGATTAATGGCAAATGCTACATCTTGGTAATTGTTGATGACTACTCAAGATGGACTTAGGTTTATTTTCTTCGAAGTAAAGATCAAGCTCCACAGATGATCATCACATTTCTCACGAAAATTCAAATTCAGCTCCGGAACACCGTCAGACAAATTCGAACAGACAAAGGGACTGAATTTGTGAATCAAACTCTTCGGGAATATTATGAGAAAGTGGGAATTGAGCATCAAACATCCATTGCACGTACCCCAGAACAAAACGGAATTGTTGAAAGACGAAACCGTACGTTAGTGGAAGCTGCCAGAATGATGTTAATCAATGCTAAACTTCCAGATTACTTATGGGTTGAAGTTGTCTCAACTGTATCCTACACTCAGAACCGTTCAATGATTACAAAACGCCATAACAAAACACATTTTGAGCTTATCCACAACAGAAAACCGAACCTCAAACACTTTCATGTATTTGGATCCCTTTGCTACCCAAATAATGATCGTGATGACTTTGGAAAGCTCAAAGCCAAAGCTGACATTGGAGTCTTTATTGGATACTGTGAGAACTCTAAAGGTTACCGGATCTGGAATCGTCGTACAAAGCAGGTTATGAAAACGATTCATGCTAATTTTGATGAGCTTACTGAAATGGCTTCTGAGCATAACAGCTTGGAACCCGGTCACAACTGTTTAAACTTCCCTCAAATCCCATCATCAGCTGATACAAGCCCCCAGCTTACTCGTCAACAAATGGAAAAGCTATTTGCTCCGCTGTTCACTGATGACATTGATGAACGTGCTCCAGGTGTATCCGATGTTTCCGCTGCTCAACCTGATCATATTCCTATACCTGATACACCTGCTACAATAACTACGGTTGAAGAAGCACCACCAGTTGACTCTACAACAACAGTTGAACAAACTACATCCAACGACGCTGAACCAGCTGATGATGTTCTTAATGAAGTACCCCCACCTGCATATTTTGATCCAAATGCGTTCTTTAACCCGTATGCCAATGAAACTGCTGCATCTGATGTTGCGGAATCATCTACAAGCCATTTGAATCCTCAAAATCTGCACAATGTATACCAACATCAACCCTCTACACATCGTTGGACAAAAGACCATCCTCTTGAAAACATAATTGGCAACCCGAATCAACCAGTCGTAACAAGACAACGTCTTCACACAGACGGTGAACATTGCATTTATGCACTCACTGTCTGCCAATCTGAACCTAAAAACATTAAAGACGCAATGACAAAGAACAACTGGATTGAATCCATGCAAGAAGAACTCAACCAATTCAAACGTCTTGAAGTATGGGAACTGGTTGAAAGACCAACAGGGGTCTACGTCATTGGTCTCAAATGGATTTGGAAGAACAAATTGGATGCTTAAGGAAACGTAATAAGAAACGAGTCACGTCTGGTGGCTAAGGGTTATAGACAGGAAGAGGGTATTGACTTTGAAGAATCATTCGCTCCGGTTGCTCATCTTGAGGCTGTTCGGATCTTTCTCGCGTTCGCGGCTCATATGAATATAACGGTCTTTCAGATGGACGTCAAAACTGCTTTTCTGAATGGTCAACTAAAAGAAACGGTTTATGTCAGCCAGCCAGAAGGATTCGTTGATCCCGCGTTCCCGAACCATGTCTACAAACTGAACAAAGCTCTGTACAGACTCAAACAAGCTCCTCGGGCGTGGTACGATAAGTTATCATCCTTCCTTATTGCCAATAATTTTACCAAAGGTTCGGTCGACCCAACTCTTTTCATATAATATCACGGGGCACATATCTTAATTGTTCAAATTTACGTGGATGACATCATTTTTGGGTCAACACATAAAAAGTACTCAATCGCTTTTGCAAAACTAATGAAGAAACATTTTGTAATGTCAATGATGGGTGAACTCACGTTTTTTCTAGGATTGCAAGTTCATCAATCACCCCGTGGTATTTTCTTGATTCAGTCCAAATATGCCCTTGAACTGTTAAACAAATTTGGAATGCAAAACTGTGACACCTTGGCCACACCAATGGCTCATACCAAGAAGCTAGACGCTGATTTACATGGGAAATTGGTGGACCCTACCAAATACCGTAGTATTATTGGGTCTCTCATGTATCTAACAGCTAGCATGCATGATATTGTTTTTAGCCGTATATCTCTGCTCCCGTTATCAGTCGAGACCAATTGAAACCCAGCTCTCTGAGGCTAAAAGAATCCTCCGATACATCAAGGGAACCATTAATTTGGGGATCTGGTATCCGAAGGATTCTGGTTTTGAACTAATAGCTTTTTCAGACGCTGACCACGCAGGATGCTTAGATTCACAGAAAAGTACTTCAGGAGCATTACAATTTGTTGGTGATAATCTGGTGTCATGGCAATCGAAGAAGCAGGATTGTACATCGCTGTCCTCAACAGAAGCAGAATATGTAGCCATGTCGGCGTGTTGTGCTCAAGTCATTTGGATGAGAACACAACTCAAAGACTATGGTTACGTATTTAACAAAATCCCGATGTACTGCGACAATCGGAGTGCTATTGCGATCTCGTGCAACTCAGTTCAAAATTCGAAATCAAAGCACATCGATCTTCGATATCATTTCATCAAGGACCACGTGGAACAGGGTACTGTTGAATTATACCTTGTGGGTACAGAATACCAATTGGCAGATCTTCTCACCAAAGCCTTAGCTCCTGCTAGGTTTAATGAGTTGGTCCACCGGATTGGCATGCTATGTTTGACTCAAGAGGAACTGGATGAACTCTTAAAACATTCTTAAAAACCATTCAAACACCAAAACCTCTTTTGTAAATATTTTTCAAAAAAACAAAATACAAAAATATAAAATCTGATAAAACAACAAAAATATATTCTTCTATAGTTCTTTTAACATGGAAAGTACAATTGTTTTGACAACACTCAAATCTTTCAAAATTCATTATTTTCTCGATCAAGTGTTGAGGGGGAGAAAGCAAATATTTTTTCGATTTCATAAAACCTTGTACTTGCATGTTACTTTATCACGGTTGTTTCTTTAATAATGGTGGTCACATTTCTGGTTTACTGACACTCCTCGGACTAAAATTTATAAAACTTCATTATTTCTTAAGTCAAGGGGGAGTGTCGTCAAGTTTCTTTCCAAATTTCTCTCGTTTGGTAACCAAATTGGAAGTTATGGGTATTGATTGTAAATGGTTGAGGTGGAGGGACTTAAACTGTTAATAACTCAAACTTTTTAAACAAAATATCTTCCTCATTTAATATCCCAACCACCAAGATCCTACGCGTAAAACTCATCCATCCAATCCGTGTTTTTGATCATTATTCTGTAAGTGGTTTATCAATC
The DNA here is from genome assembly GCA_910596185.1 of Chrysanthemum makinoi. Classification (NCBI taxonomy): domain Eukaryota; kingdom Viridiplantae; phylum Streptophyta; class Magnoliopsida; order Asterales; family Asteraceae; genus Chrysanthemum; species Chrysanthemum makinoi. The sequence continues at coordinate 230,084,285 of OU343218.1, forward strand.
TCTGAGTTAAAACAAACAAGGGTTTTAAATCATTTCAAAAACCAACGGTTAGATTTTCATCTATGCGTGATTTTGTGTTCTACGCATAAGCGTATGAACACATAATCAAGTGTGTGTGTTTAGTGGTTAGAATGGTTGTGTCAAAACGTTTATATAATCACATGAAACCATTCCTATCTTTAAAACTCACCCAGAAACACGAATTGAATGTTCTTGATAATTAGGGTTTATGCGTGAATTGGGTATTTTCAATATTGAGTAGTTTTGGTTAAAAAGATTATTGTATGATGTTGTTTACAAGATGAATTGACCATATCCATGTTTAGAATCAACCCATAAACACTAATTGCTAGTTAATTAAGATTTAGGGTTAATGTTCTTGATATTTGGGTACTTTTGATTCATTTAGAGTTTGATGTTAAAACTTGGAATGAACTTCTCACTATGCTTCTTAGACTTACCAGAATAAGTTTAGCGCATTTCCTATGGCTAGATAACTTACTCGTAATTCGTTTAGGCTTACGTGTAACTTGTGTTCTACGCATAAATGTCTGATTGGATGTTAGTGTTTAAATATGAAAGGATTGAATGTAGATGATGATGTTGATGTTATGATGAATTTATTTCAGGTCTTCTACGCTTGAAAATTCAGAATCAAGGTTACTAGCAATCTACGCATAAGGATCACCTTACGCGTAGCATGTTATGCGTAAGAGAAATCTTACGCGTAACGTTTACGCGTAAGGTTCTACATTGGGGACTACGCGTATCCTGTGAAGGATATGCGTAAACAGTGACCTCTACGCATAAGGTTGACTCTTACGAGTAAGGTTCCATATACGCTTACGCGTAAGCTTTACGCATAAGGCCCCTTTTTTTACGCGTAAGTCAAGAACCTACGCATAAGCTTATGCTTACACGTATAACACTCCTGTTTACGCATAAGCTTGCCATTTCTACGCCTAAGCCTAGTTTTAACCTTAATTATGAATTGTTACACGTGCAAACTTGTAAATAAATAAATCATAACGCCACGAAACCAATAATGTCACCAATAAGCTTAAACGTTTAATATGTTGTGAAAAATAAGTGAAAACATGGACTTTAAAACTTAAAGTTAATCAACTCACGAAACTTATCACGACGTCATTGGACTATTGGACAAACAAGTGACATTGGACTCGTAACAATCATCGACATATCACATTCAATAATTAGACAATAAAACCATCTGTTGACTAACATAATGTCTTTCGATATGTTAGTTCTTTTGGCTAAATATCTTTCAGATCACGACATTGACGCTCAAATGCAGAATGTGGATGCACCAAATGTTCTCACCGTTGCTGATATCTTCCCTCATGGTTATCCAATGAAGATAGGAAAGAATAACCTTCGTGTTGATTTTGATACTCTCACCTGCTCAGAGTTATCTTGTTTAATTGCTTTGGATATTCTGAAGAATCATCCTTATCAGAACATGCTCACCAATTCTGCTACAGGCCGGAGATCTACATTCACCAGTTCTGGCATACAATGCAAAAGATCAAAGGTCAAAATGTTGTGACGGTGACGCTCAACCACAAACAAGTCACCATCACACCAGCAGACTTAAGGGCTGTTCTCCTCATTCCTATCATCGAGCCAATTGAATACACTGCCACACCAACTGAAGAGGCTGTTCTGCAATTCATGATCGACATTGGTTATGACGAAGCTTCAGGAGTAATCACAAAGCATTCATACGTGGATCTTAAGAATATTCCTCAGCCATGGAGAACCCTCTACTTTATCATCACCAAATCCGTTTATGGACGTGATAGTGGTTATGAGCATCCCAAGCTCATGGAACTACAGATCTTTTGGGCGTTGGTCAACATGAAACACATTGAAGTTGAAGCTCTGATATGGGACGATATGATGTCATTCCTCAAAAAGCTTGGCTCCAAGATCCCATATATCAGATACACCAAACTATTAATCCAACGAGCTCTAGGGTATAATCTTGGTATCCCCCCGAGACTCAATGACCCCAACAATCACTCCATGTTGTATGAACCTACACTAACAGTCAGATTTAAGAAATCTACAACAAAGAAACAGGGTGCAGTATTGCCATATCACCTTCTAACCGATGCAGTCAAACAACTATATTCATACAAAAGGTATCTGGTAGCGGTTGATAAAGGCAAAGTAGGCTTTCTTGATGACAAGTCCTCTGGTACACCTACTAGGAAAACCAGGAGGGGCAGTGCAGGAAGTGTTACAAGCACTGAGAGTCAAAGAAAGTTCCCTAAGAGGAAACCTGCACTCAAAAGGAAAGTTCCCTCTAAGGAAGTTGTTCCTATTCCTATTCCCAAGTCTGAATCGCAAATAAAGCTAGTGGATGAAAGCTCTGAGGAAACCGAATCTGACGAAGAGGTCACCTACTCTGAAACTGCAACCGATGTCACTCCAACAGTAGCTAAACCTCCCAGTCCAAAAGCTGACCAAGGCAAAGGAAAGACTCCAGTACTTGAGCATGATAAGGAAAGTTCTGAAGAAGAACCATTTGATGAAGAAAAAGACTATCAAAAGAAGTTGAAGAACCTCAGACTCAAATACCTTGCCGATGAATTCGTAAAAGCACAAACTCGTGGCCCCGGAGGGTCAAGTGGTGGAACTCAAGCCACACCAGTTTCCGATGCGGTTAATCAACCCGATAAGGAAACTGGTACCACCATCACCCACGAACAACAACAAAGGCAGACTGAGGAATCTATCGACTTTGACATAGAGGAACCAGAAATGGAGAAGTCTGAGAAAGAAAAGACTGATGAAGATGCTGACGCTGCAGCAAAGTCAAAAGCAGAAATGGAAGCTAAAGCTAAAGCAGATGAAGAAGCCAGGATTTAGGCTGAAGAAAAGGCTAAGACTGCAAAGGATGACGAGGTTGAATATGTTGACTTTCTTCTAGATAGTCCAGCACGTTCCAAAGAACAAACCTCTGAACCTCCAAAGGATCTAGAGTCACCTCACGACTCCTCATCATCAGACTCGTCTTCTCACTCTTCACCTCCACCATCCAAAAGAACAACCAAATCCACATCCAAATCTGTGAAGAAGCCAACGGAATCTTGGATATCTCGGGCAAAGACAAGGATTGTTAAAGCCGTCAAGCAGGTCAGGAAGAAAGATGTGACCAATAAAAAGTTAGATATACTCGCTGACAACATCAAACATCTTCATGACGAGATAGAAAAGATGTCTAATAAAAGGGAGTACGTCCAGAAGTTCATGCAACGTGATCTTCAAGGGGAAATGAACAATATGATCAGGGAATACACTCATAAATTCCTTCTCGATATTGTTCCTGGAGTTACAAAGGAGATGTTCACCAGACAACTATATCCAAATCTCATGCAGATAGCCAAGCAAACTATAAGATCAACACCTCTAACCGTAACAATCAATCCAACTGATCCTGTAGTCTTCTCCGATGCTGAATTGGTCTCCAAGCTGGTAACTCAAATGTCAAAACGATCTGCAACATTTACTTCTGACGAAGGTAAATTGTTTGAAGCGTTGCTGGAATACCAACTCAAAACAGCATGTAGAGTCGAAGCTGAAAGGCCTAAACGTCCAAGAGACAATGATGATAAGGATAAGGATAAAGATAACGAGCCTAAACGTCCAAAAAGTCTGGAGAACCCTCCTCTGTGCCACCACCACCCCTAAGGACTCCTACAACAAGACGATCTCCTCCACGCTCTTCCGCTGACAAACCTCAGGACTCTGAGTTACCACCCCAGACAGAGAAAACTGGTGATCACTTTGAGTTATACTGGTGGTGACGATGAGGAAGTCCCTGAGCCCCAAAAACAACCCACCTCTCCCGCTTCAACAAAGAAACCATCATCCTCATCAAGGCCAAAGAAGAAGAAGTCTCCTAAGGCTGATGTCGTCTCATGGCTAGACAAAGATGACACCGAGTTTGAATGGTTCTCTACACTTGTTGATGCTACTCCCGCTCTAACTGATGATCCAGATATGGTAGAAGGTCGTACGTTGGAGCATGCTAAGTTACTGCAAGAAAAGTTCCGTGTGAAGAAGATGACGAAATCAGAGTTGAAACGAATCAAGAATGAAGCATTTCAACTACTCAAAGACAGCTCGGAAAGTGCTATTGAAGTCGAATATCACCTTGAAAACATAGCACGAGCCATGTCTAACAACATTGATTGGCTCAACCCTGAAGCAAACATTGACTTCATCAGAAGAGACAACCCTCTATACTACACCGACTGGTCTAAACCTCTACCGACGATTGGCCAACCAGATCAACCTAAGATTCCATTTCGCTACTTCTTCAACAATGACTTGGAATTTATTCTACACGGTAGCGATGGTTCAAAGAAATACGCTACATCACTTACACTTCCGTTCTCCGCACCATATACTCCAACTTTATAGCCATCGAAGAAAAGGCTACCCACATGTTTTCCAACAGCGTGGAACGGTATGACATTGATGCAATGTACGGGATTCACCATTGGCCGGAACGCCGACGAATCTACTACAAAAGCTGCCAGGTTCGAAAGTCTCGACATGAAGTGTACAGTGATAAAGGGATCGTTGCTGTTAAGCATGTCACTCTTTCGTCTAAATGGGACTACACCTTCCTCAAGACAATCGTGGTCAAAAGACAAGACGAAAGGGACTATGAATTCTGTGAAGCGGACTTTCAGAACTTGTCTCTCAATGACATTGAAGATCTGTATCTTGCCAAAGTACTGGGACGAATGAGACAATTCTCGACTGAAATTCAACGTGAATACATCAAGTCCTTGCTCATCTTCATCGGAAGCATAGTGATCCAGGAACGTGTAGAAGATTTACAACTTGCCGTTGAATCGTATCAGACTCGTGTCAACCTCACCGACCTCAGCTAGAACTTCCCGACATCAACCGCTTCCACAATACACTCTCGCAGAACCCATTCAGAGTAGTTTCCAGTAGTGAACTACAACACAACTGCTTGATGGCGTGTAGAGATCTTCACAAATTTGGGGATCACACATTGAAGAAGGTCAGGAATGGCTTGGCTTATAGGTTGAAGGCGATACATGCAGGCATTGGGTCTCCAAAGCGATGGAATTCTCGTGACAGACGGGATGTTAAGAGGATCATCACTCGGATCGATGAAAGGTTGTACAGAAACAGTTCAGAACTCTGGAGAGCTTCGTAGGTGGTCATCCCAGGATTACTCTCACAGGCTATCAACGCCCTGTTCGCATTCCTGGAAAGATTGGTGGACTACCTGGTACCCCTTAAACTGTTTCAATTTCATATTAATTTGGATGTGTGATTCTATAATGAACATGGTTTGTGCACACATAACAGTGTACAACACGCTTAGTGTGTCTCAAACGGTCTACAGTCATGAGGTGATGCTTCGATGTACCTCAGCGACTCATCTGAACTGTAGATGTACTTTGGTACATCGTGTTATCTCACTTGTGGGACTCCAGTTCAGGAACGGCCTTTGTGAGAATTAGAGTTGTGTTTTCACACTATGCTGTTAACACTCTCGAAGTTCGAACTTGTAAGTGCTGGAATCCGCTTATTACTAACTGTTAATACAAATATCGTCATTAAACGTTATTTATATTTTTGATCTTTGCCTAAGTTTTGTTAACGACAAAAGTAAATTTAATTTATAAAAGCTTAAAGCTTGTCAAGTTTATTAGATATTAAAACAAGCTTTCTCAAACATTATATTCATCATTCAAGCATTTACATTTGTGATTAGTAACATCTTAATATGACTCTAATCATTATGTATGATAGTAGTTTGTAGAATGTGTTAGGTTCTTAAAACCAAACACTACTTAAGCATTTGCATATTTCTATAAATAGTAATACAACATTTGACATCATGTATTACATCATGGAAATCATTGGAAGATTCCATTAGATATTTTGTGAAGATTTGTACTCTTCATATCTTGCACAATCTCACTTAGATAGAGTTGACTTTGGCAAGATTTGATATCTTGGCTGTCAGACCGGCGGTACCAAAATGGTACACGGGCGGAACCCTTTTAAGGGGTCCGCCGTCCGTGGACGCTCCTGTCCATTTTGGCTATAAATAGCAATGCCAAGCCAAGTAGTTTCTCATCCCTCTCCAACATACTTTCATACATATCTTCTCTCTAACCTTTCTAACTCAGTTTCATATCATATTAGTGATCTCTTTTGTAGCAAAGAAGATCAAGTCATATTCAAGCTTCAACGAGAAGTTGGAAGTCTTGTTTGTTTAGTGTTGTATGATCTAGTGTTGATCTATAATTCATTGTTGTATCAAACCATCATAATCTTGTGAGTGTGAGTGGTTAGTATTTTAGTCCTCAAAATACATTGTGTGTGGGAGTAGTTGTACCCTTGGAAAGAACTCGACATCTAGCTTAGTGTCGGAAATAGTGTAAGCGAAGTGTAAAGGTTTTCTCCGCCGGTGAAAGGAGCTTGTTGACTAGTGAAGTTAAACTCTCGAGTGTGAGACTCGGGGAGTGGAGTAGGGCAAGGAAAAAGAGTCCTTGTAGGCCGAACCACTATAAACAACTTGTTGTGGTTTGATCATCTCTTTCCTTATTTACTTATTACACATTGCTTGCATATTTCATTAACATACTCAAGATCAATATCAATTGATCTTTCAATAAGTTTCAAAACAAAGTTTTTTAATTGGTAAACTATTCAACCCCCCTTCTAGTTTTCTACACTAACCTTTCTTATGTTTTCTTCTTACGGAAGCTCTGGAGCGGACTGATCGTGCAGATTCTTCACATGCTCATACCAACAACATCATTAATGGAAGTTCTCTCAAAAGGGCAACACAAAGTCAGAATGATTCTTCGTCAAGTCAAAGAAACTACAAAGTTTAAAGACTAAGAGAACTTAATCAGTACTGAAATCCAACGTTAAAGAGCGTGTGAGTATGTTGAAGAAAGACGTGGAGACACTGGAGCAACAAAGCGCACTGATGCGCACAACAACAACATACTTTCACTACCATCACAAAGAACAAAGATCAAAGAACAAAGTAAATGATGACGTCAAAGCAGAATACTTCAAAGGAAACAATTTCTCTACACTGGGGAGATTGTTCGAATCAAGACACTTCTTCTCACAAGAAAGAAGAATGTCAGAAGACGTCAAAACTACTATTACATCAGCACCTACAACGTTTATTACTCTTTCATTCATCACCAACACTTAGGGGGAGATTGTTGGAATCACTCCTAAACATTAATTCAAGTGTTAGTGATTCATATATAATAGTTAGCTTAATATGGCCTTTATGTTTGTTATTAAGCTAAGGCTTGTGTAGAAGGCCCATAAGCCTTGGCCCAAGCCCATAAGAAGGGAAGGAGTCTAGAAGTGTTGCCCTAGCTCTTTGCCCTATAAATACTCTTGTATAACCCTCACTTGAGGGTTGGTTGTTCACTTTACTTATTCACTCTACGCGTAACATTTCTCCATTTCTTAGTCGTGTATTTGTGTTGTGTTCATGCGATCACTCTCTTCTCTATTTCTTATATTGATGCTTGTGTTACTAATATGGGAACCTAACAGACCTAATTATGATGAAAAGTGTAAAATCTGACAATTTGGGGGATTACTCACAACTGAACGAAATCAAAATCAAAGCTATTCATTGCATGCGCAATGAATAGACGAGTCTAATGAACTGATTAGTTTTGAAAAATACGCATTATTGATGGAGTAATTGAAGTTATTAGTGTAAAGTGATAATGGCGAAAAATAGCGGGAAATTCAGTTACGGAAGAGAAAAAGGGAGGAGAGAGAAAAAGCTATCAGTTTTCACTTTATATTTAAATTTGGAAGAGTTCCTTTCACTGCTGCCCGTGTTTATCACAGATTTATTGGCTAGTTAAATATATATGTTTCTCCTACATAAATGTTTTTAAAATATGTATATTAAAGGGCAAATCACCCAAAAATGTAGTTAACTTGCAACTTTTTTCCATTGTATATAGCATTCTTTTTTTTTCTCATTCTGTCAATAAACCCCTATCGTTAGTCCTTTCTGTGTACCCGTTACCAAAAATACATGCATCGTTAGTCCTTTATGCTAACGACCGTTAATAAATAACTTAAAATTTGGTTATCTTAGGCTAAACTTGTATCGTTGGTCCTTTATACTAACGATCGTTAATTAATAACTTAACATTTGGTTTTCTTACGTTTCCGTCCGTTCTTTCACGTTTTCGTCCGTTTTTACACGTTTTCGTTTGTTTTAACACGTTTTTGTCCGTTTTTTCACGTTTTCATACGTTTTTACACGCTTTCATCCGCTTTTTCACGTTTTCGTCCGTTTTTCACGTTTTCATTTGTTTTTACACGTTTTCATCCGTTTTTACACATTTTCGTCCGTTTTCTCACATTTTCATTCGTTTTTACACGTTTTAGTTCGTTTTAGCACGTTTTCGTCCGTTTTTCACGTTTTCATCCGTTTTTACATATTCCTTCATCCGTTTTTAGAGCATAGGGTATGGGAAAAATTAACACGCCAAATGCATCAATTTTTCACGCCAAACTCGTGCCAACCATACCGGCACTTTGTGCCATTGGTGAGCCAAATGTTCCCAAGCCATTTGAGTCGCTCATGCCATTGTGATGTTTTGTGTCCTTTTTTTTTGTTTTTTTTTATTGTGAGTGAGTGGGTATTTTTAATGAGATATTTTGTGGGACCCAATTACGTGTTAGTGGTGTGTTATGAGGGAGGGTGTTTTAGTTGTTGGTGTGTTATTGGGAGGTGTATGATGTGGCGCTGAGGTGACACACCAATAACGTGTTATTGGTATCTATGATACCTTGTGCTCTTACACGTTTTCGTCCGTTTTAACATATTTTCGTCCGTTTTTGCACGTTTTCATCCGTTCTTACACGTTTTCGTCCGTTTTTCACGTTTTCGTCAGTTTTTTCACCTTTTTCACACTTTTTGTCCGTTTAACACGTTTTCGTCTGTTTTTTCACGTTTTTTCCGTTTAACACGTGTATAAATTAGGTGAAATGTGTAAAAACAGATGAAAACGTGTAGAAATGGCCGAAAACATTCGAAAACGTATTAATATGCGAAAAATAGACAAAATGTGCAAACACGAACGAAAACGTGAAACGACGGTTGAAAACGTGTAAAAACAGATGAAACGCGAAATAACAGACGTAAACGTGTAAAACGGATGAAAACGTGTAGAAACGGATGAAAACGCGAAATCATAGACGAAAACGTGAATAACAGACGAAAACGTGTTAAAACATACGAAAACGTGTAAAAACAGACGAAAACATGCAAAAACGGATGAAAACATGTAAAAATAGATGAAAACGTGAAAAAACAGACGAAACCGTGTTAAAACGGACGAAACCGTGATAAAACGGATGAAAGCGTGTAAAAACGAACGAAAACATGCAAAAATGGACGAAAATGTGTAAAAATGGATGAAAACGTGTAAAAACGTGAAAAAACGGACGAAACGGGGAAAAACAGACGAAAACGTGAAAAAAACGGACGAAACGTGTAAAAACGTGTAAAAACGGATAAAAACGTGAAAAAACGGACGAAAACGTGTAAAAACGTACGAAAACGTGAAAAAAACGGGCGGAAACGTAAGAAAACCAAATTTTAAGTTATTTTTTAACGATCGTTAGTATAAAGGACCAACGACGCAAGTTTAGCATAAGATAACCAAATTTTAAGTTATTTATTAACGGTCGTTAGTATAAATGACTAACGATTCAGGTTTTTTTGGTAACGGGTACACGGAAAGAACTAACGATAGAGGTTTATTGACCGAATGAGAAAAAAAAAGAATGCTACATACAATAAGAAAAAGTGGCAAGTTAACTACATTTTTGAATGATTTGCCCTATATTAAATCTTACCCAAAATACAAAGAGAAAAGTACAAAAATAAGCTAATTTTTTTTTGAAGTCCCTTTTGTGGTCACTTTTTAACTCTATGTCCAAAATGGTCATGCGCAACCACTCGACTCCACAGCTCCACCCAAAATTCGCCACTGCACAACCACTCGACTCCGCAGCTCCACCCAAAATTCGCCACGTGTCCAATTTAAAGTACAAAAAGTACAAAAAATGTACTTTCATTTTGACACGTAGCGAATTTTTTTGAAAGCTGAAATCTAAATTGGGCCATTTTAGCATTTGGGTTAAAATTTGACCGCAAAAAAGACTTCAAAAAAAGATGTTGGCTTATTTTTTTTACTTTTCTCAAATACAAATATAAATCCAAATCCTATTCCTAAACCCATCTACAAACCAAACCTACCCATGTTTCACGTGGGTATAACCGAAAATGAACAACCGCTATTTTCATTTCTTCCTTTTCCCCTCTTTCGATTAATCACTTCATGACTGCTATGGTATACTAATTTTTCTCTCGATTTGATTCATTTCTGTTAAATTATTTCTGTGTTAGAGTTAGATTATTATCATTATTTTTACATTATGAGATGCGATGTGAGTTAGTTTAGTTATGTTACGGTTATTTGTTAGGAGATGATGAGATGTGATTGCTGTTAAATTGAAATATATCGACTCGATTCATCAGCTCATAACTCATATGCTGCAATTTTTTTGCTTATTCTTGTCATTTGTCATGTTTAAAGTGTTTATCATTCCATTTGTTGCTTATTGATTTCATTCGTCATGTTATTTATTAGAGTGTTTTCCTTCCGGTTTTTAGGTTACGAGACGCGATTATATGAGTTAGTTTAGATATGTTACGGTTTTTGTTACGAGACGTGATAGGAGTTAGTTTAGTTACGTTACAGTTTTTTGTTACGAGATGTGGTATGAGCTATAGTCTAGTTACGATCTTATCACTTAACTCTAGAACATTTTGTGATTCAAAAGATGCGGTTAATTCCAAGGATATCGATGTGATATGAATTGGTTTAGTTACTTTTTTCGCTACAAGACACGTTAGGAGTTAATCTAGTTACGTTAAGGTTTTTCGCTATGAGTGGTGATATGAGTTAGTCTATGGCTAACGTGTAATAACACTATGAGATTTGATTTGAATTTAGGTTTACTAGATGTTAGATCATGTATTTTTTAGCTTTTATTTGTCTCAATCGTTGTGCAGAGTTGATCAATGTTGGTTGAATTGTTTTTGCTTGTTTTTTCAGGTTACCAGATGTGATATGATTTAGTTTAGTTAAGTTACGATTTTTTGTTATCAGATGCGATATGAGTTAATATGGTTAAGTTTTTCGTCTAGTTTTTGGGGACACGAGACGCGATGAGTTAGATTTTACTTCTGTTGTTTATTTTTATGATTTACGTGTTGTTCTTCGTTTGTGTAGGTATAGATAGCTTTAGTCCGGTTTTTTTTGTTACGAGATGAGACATGAGTTAGTTTAGTTACGTTATGGTCTTTCGTTATCCGGCACGATATGAGTGTATCTAGTTACTTTACTGTTTTTCTGGTTACGAGACGCGATGTGAGTTAGTTTTTAGTTAGCATGTAGTAAAACTATGGGGTTACCGTGTATTGAATTGAGTTTAGGTTATGAGATGTTAAATCATCTGTTGTTTAGCTTATTTGTCGGAATTGTTGTGTAGGAGTTGACTGGAGTTGATTGAAGTGTTTTGTTATGAGACTTTAGTATACACGTTAGTTTGATTAAGAAAATGATTGGGCGATATGATTGTCTGGAGCTATAACTTATCATGATGCGGTATCGTACATATTTAGATACATACATACATACATGACGGTGTATTGATTTGATTGCTAGGTATAGTTAGCATCATAATGTTAGAGAGTTTAGCTTAACACTGTAAGAGTGAGCTTAACATTTAGCAGATGCTGATTATTTGGAGCTAAAGTAACAATTACGTCTTATTTGGAGGCGAATGTAGCCAAATTGTTCTACTGTTTGCAAAGTGTATTTTGTTTGTTTGACATCTGGGTCTCAAATGAATAAAGTTGTAAAAAGTAATGTAACTGCATAAGTTAACAAAACACACGTTCTTTTAGGAATGCATGATGGTGCACCGTAAATAATAGCAGGGTTTTTTTTAAGTTTATGTGGCTAGCCAGCAGTATATCTTTTATCAGTTCCTAACCGAGGCTAATGAACGATATCTGACAAATAAGTCAATTGATAGATGGACATGGAACATTTAATGTGTCGCTTCAGTTATATAAAAGTTGTTATTACGATATGGATGGAGTTTTAAGTATTGCAAGAGCAGTAGATCGAGCTGCAATTGCTGTAGTGATCTAACTTTGTTATTCCCTTTTCACTGTTTAGGCATTCCAAAACGCTGATAAGTATTTAGAGGAAGCAAGGTCAGTAAAAGACGGGGATTCAGAATTCCAGAACAACCCTCAAGAGAAAAGACAAGGTAAAGTTACTACATAAACACTACTTTATTTTGGTCCAACGTAAGTATTTAGTACAGAAATCTGGAGTTAAATTAAAATGCAATATTGTTGACAGCCACCCTTGTACAATCATGGAACCAACTTTACAAATTTAGCTTCGCGACCCAGATGAATTTTTTGTTGCCTATGAAAGTACACTATTCTTCACTAGTAACTAGATGGTTGAGTGATGTTAGTTTTATCTTGCAAACACGTTTTTGATTATTTGTTTACCTGAAAATTAATTTTACAAAAAATGGAGGTGGACCAAAAACAGTTATGGATCCGAAAATAAAAATGGTTGCTAAAAAGTCCAGTTATGTCATAGTTGGTATTGGGCTCTAAGCCTCTAACATGTTGGACATGGTTTTGCAGGATCTGTGAGTGGTTATAAATTGGCTGGGCAACAAGACATTGGTGGAGCTTCCCTCAAGGTAATGGCATACACAAGAGTTAAATATGAGCATTACAATAATTAACGCCATATAGGAGCACTATATATGCACTAAGGACTTGGACATTGGCTCATAGTTTTATCTTTAAATGGAACCAAGTTAATCTGATAAAGCCATAAGGGATATGTTTAACCTAATTAGCTGGAATATAACTAAGCCATATATTTAAGCAAATCACATTTATGATACAGTGAAGTTTTTCCTGGTAACATGACTTTCTTAGAAAATAAATGTACCTAGTATGAATGATCATACCAATGAAACTGGTTTAATTAGAGAAGCTATGGCCAAATATAAGTGTTCATCTCAAATAAATAGACTAGATTTATATACCTTGAGGTGACTGGTTATTCATTTATTGTAATTAGGAAGAATCATCTCCTTTGAGTGAAGAGATGAACGCATTCAGGGATAGCTTAAAGCCGTTCTTAAGCGGACAGGAACCCATAGTTGACGAGTCAGGAACATTCAACAACCATGGAAGAAAGGTTGGTAATTAAATATGATATTATCTTTTGTAACTATCTTACAAAACTTATTTTTATCAGTTTTGATGTTTAACTTAATTAGCTGGAATATAACTAAGCCATATATTTAAAATAAATCACATTTATGGGATACAGTAAAGGTTTCTCCATGTAACATTACTTTCTTAAAAAATAAATGTATCTGCACTAGGAATGATCTTACATTATTCTTACCAATGAAAGTTGTTTACTTAGAGAAGCTATGGCCAAATATAACTGTTTATCTCAAATTAATGGAGTAATAGACTTACTTTATATACCTTGAGGTGACTGGTTATTCATTTATTGCAATTAGGATGAATCACCTCCTTTGAGTGAAGAGATGAAAGCCTTCAGGGATAGCTTAAAGCCATTCTTCAGTTATGAACAGAAACGCCCGTAGTTACACATATTATGGATTGGAGAAAGGTTGGTAAATAACGATAAATTTATTTTGAAATTACACCGACAGAATATGCAATGAGTTATAAGGGTAGTTTATTATCCTTGTATAGTTATATTAGCAATGAGTAACACTGGAATTTATACCAATCATGTTCAGTAATCCTTATGTTCAGTAATCCTTATGTTTATCCTTGTATAGTTATATTTGGCACGTCGCATTTTAAGCTCTCTGGGTCGGGTTTGTTTCCAAACGTGTTGGATTTAATTTCTAGTTTCATATGAGTTATAACCATGCTTTCTCTTGCAGTTTAAATTTTACGAAGACGACGAGTTCGTAGCCGAAACACAACCACCACCAACTGAAGAAAACGAAGATGAGGACGTTCAAGAAGTCGGTGCGGGAGGGAAGAAAAAAGCATTCGGCGGGAGGAGGCCCCGTGAAGTTTGGTCGCCGGCACAAGAGGAGGCTTTGGCGAAAGCATGGATTCAAATCTCCGAATGTAATGTTATCGGTAATGAACAAAAGGCCGAAGGTTTTTGGAAACGGGTTCTCGAGCATTACAAGGCAACTTTGGGTTCGACTTCGCGAACTTTTCATTCGTTGAATACAAAGTGGAAAACAATGAACAACGCCATGGGTATTTTCAACTGCTACTACGTCCAAGCGGTACAAGCTATACTTTTTATTTTACATAATCTATACTTTATTATTTACAATTACATTATTTTGTATAAGCTATACTTTTTATTATTTTGTATATTATGTAGAAACGTGCTAAGGCTAGTGGATGCAACGACTTGGACGTGGTGAGAATAGCTTCGGCGGATTACTATACAAAAACAAAAAAACAATTTGCTCATAGCTTGGCGTGGGAGGTTGTCAGAGGTCATGACAAATGGGTGGAGCAAAAATGTTTTCAAGATGTTGGCGGTGCGACTAGCAATTCTTCAAAAAGGAAGTCGGGGGAGTATGAATCGGCAAGCAACACCATTCCCGACGTGAATGAAGACCCCATCCCTCCATTTGAATCAAGAAAGATGAAAAAGAAGCAAGGCGCATCCTCCTCGTCGGTCTCAAGTATTGCGGATGAAATCAACTCCTACACACAAAAGAAGACACAATATTTGGAAGAAAAACGCGAGAAAGATGCGTTGGCGAAAGCATTGTTGGCTACACAACTCGAGGGGGCGAAGTTCAAGAATAAACAACGGGAGATGAAGTTTTTTATGGAGCCGCATGATCACATTCGCGATCCCGCTATGTTGGAATTCGTTCTTGCCCAAAAACGTGAACTTGCGGCGAAACACGGATGGGCTTGCAATTTTTAAGTTGTAGTTTCATTTGTTTTTTATTTCAACTTATATATTGTTTTTTTTAAAGTATTATGTAATGTTTTTATTTTTAATGTAATGGTATGTTTTTATTTTAATATTGTATGTGATTTTATGTATTAAAAATATATGGAAAAAAAAAAAGAAATTGGGTAGGATTGGGTACCACTTCTTCCACTTTGGGTAGTTTTTTTTGGTAGAATTGGGTAGTTTTGGGTTGGAAGGTTTTTATTGGATAGAGGTGATGTGACAATTTGGGTAATGTTGTGTATTAGGGTTCCACTCCCTCCCCCTTAGAGATCCAATCTGCTCTCAAGGTCCAAGAACTGATGAAATATCTTATTTTTCATTTTAAAGTAATACTCTGACATGTGGTCAAGTCACAACATCCTAATTTTATGTTAAAAAAAAGCCTAAATATTACTCCATCCGTACCATTTTCGTTTCCTTTTTGGGATTAAGAAAATTTTGAACATTTATGTAATAAAATGATTAGAAACTTTTAAAATTTGTTATTATTTTGTAGTATATAAAATTAATTGGGATAAGTTAAATTCAAGGTGGGATTAAGAAAATTTGGAACATTTATGTAATAAAATGATTAGAAACTTTTAAAATTTGTTATTATTTTGTAGTATATAAAATTAATTGGGATAAGTTAAATTCAATGAGCTGATTATTATTTAAGGTACAAGTGATTGACGCATGTATAAATACATTAAAGACAACTCTCAAAGATAAACTTTTACCAATTTCTTTATAAGAGTTATTAAAGTTGGACATTAAAAATTGAATGGGTTTTGTAGTTGAAAAAAACTTTGAGTGACTTTATTAAAACAGGTTTGAAACTTGAGTGGTTTTTATAACTGAAATAAAGTATTAGTGATTTTAGTGAAACAATGATGAAGCTTAGAGCACAAGGTATGCAAAGACTCAATATGTTATAAGTCATTAAAGTTGGACATTAAAAATTGAGTGGGTTTTGTAGTTGAAAAAAACTTTGAGTTACTTTATTGAAACAGGTTTGAAACTTGAGTGGTTTTTATAACTGAAATAAAGTACGAGTGATTTTAGTGAAATAATGATGAAACTTATTACTATTTGGGCACACATAATAGATAAACGAGTGACTAAACAATGGATAGGTTGGGTGAGATGGTAAGCACTCTCGATAAAAGAAAGCAATATGAACCAAAATTTACCATGTGATCCAATCAACCAATAATATTCATTTTTTATTATGATAAACTTTCACCCTTTTAAAAAAAATTAAATATCTCAAAACCGTTAATTGTTACGATAAAAATTATACCATCGGACGAGATTAAATTATCTTTCTATGATATGACTACTATATATTTTTAACAACTTTTTATTTTCAAAATTTCGGTCAACAAAAATCATATATGATTTGTGAAAATCATATATGATTCGATTTTACGAATCACATATGATTTTTGAGAATCATATATGATTGTAAAAATCATATATGATTAGAAAATCAATCATACATGATTTTTAAAATCATATATGATTCGTAAAATCATATATGATTTTTCGGACTTTTTGAAAAATTTTTGTCGAAAATATGTAAAGTCATATCATATGAAAGATAATTTAATTCTCGTCACGATTTTTTTATATTTTGAAGATTTACCGTTTGTAAGATATGTTGTTTTAAAAAAAAAAATGATTTTGTATTAATTTAGATAAAAATTATGATTGTTCATTTGTTTCTACGAGTCTATATTGATCTCAACTCATCTTGCATAAGTGTTCAAAACTTACCCAACACAAAATCCAAAATTTTGATTAGCTATTAGTAAAGGTTACAATATCAACCGTTAACTTTTATAAACTAAACTTTTAAACCCATATAGAATAGGTCACTCATTTTGAGTTTCGAAAAATATCGTTATATATACTTTAATTTTAGTATTTTGTTGTTAATGCTATATTTATTTACTCACCATTTGTGTACATCAAAAATTTAAAGTTTACAAACTCATAGAATACGTATATATCACATTAAATGGATTGCAACTAAGTAGTTTTATAGTTTTTGATGTAATGAAAGTTTGTAAAGCTTAATTATTATCTTAATTATTATCGTTTTTTTTACATGTTTTTTATCATTTTAGTTTGTACAAACTCGATACATGCTTGAAAAATCAAAGTTTTTATTTTTTTATTTTTTATTTTTTTTAAGTTACAAGTAGTTTATGTAATTTGGATATTGAAAATTTAGTAATAAGTGAAACTCAGAGATAGATAAAAGAAATATGTAGATAATGGTGACATTATGTTTCCAATTCGATGATTTAGATAAAAAGCATAAATTTCCTATTTGTAACAACGTACTATAAAACTATTCTACTCTTGAAAAGTCATAGTTGCGCTCAATAACTCGTGAATTACTTAGTTAGGCCTTGCTCCATAATTATTTGAAAATGGTGACTAATATCTCAAACTTCACTAGTAAGAGCCCCGAAAGAAATTTTCAAGTAACATGAATTATGTATGTTAGAAGTCAGAAACTTTGGCCAAAAGTATATATGTACCTAAATTATCTACATTGATTATATTTTAGCATACCACTTGGTGCGGTTAGAACGCTTTAACTGCTTGAATGGTTAGCCTAGCCATGAAGCGGTCCAACTGCATGAGTGGACCTGGACATTAAGGCCTTAAGGAGCAAGGGGGTTTATGCCCTCACCCGCAATGGTCAGACTCTCTGAACATTATGTTCGACTTTGTGTATTTTACATTAAGAATAGGGAATACATCATATAATAGTAATCAAGTTTTATCGAAAAAAAATAAAATAAAATAAATTAGGCCTCTTCAAAAAAATGTTTGAGTTCAGATCCACTACTGATTGCGATACGACAATTTCCAATTTTGGGACTCTTTCTAGTAGAGTTTGCATGGTCATAGTTAGTACTTCTCGTACTCTAAGGTTTTGAATGTACATTGGGATCATGTGTATGTCTGGTTTTTGCTCTTATGCTTGTCTTCTTTATTATCGGGTTTTTTTTACCTAGTAATATTTCATTACTAATGTATTTAACTATTTGTAACTCATAATGAAACCAGAAATTCTCATACATCCTTATGTGAATGCCTCAACAGAGAGAAGAAAATAAGCAACACAGAAAGTAAAATTTTAATAATCGAATTTTTAATCCCTTGCTTTCGATTATCTAAAATCATACGTGACACTGTTTTTGTCTTTTTTATTCGGGCAACTGCCGAGCTCAAGGCTGAGGGAATTGGTCTCATAGACTGGTTCAAGAAAGTAAAATGTTTTTAAAAAGTATAATACTTGCCACAATTTGCTTTTGTGCGTACCGTACAAATTTTTTTGCTTTTGTGGGTATTTTTCTTTCAATTTCATTCTTTTTAGGGTACTTTGAAACGTTTTTGCCCTTCGAGAAAAAAAAAATTCTTAGCTAAGAGGGGAAAAAATGTCCAAAAAAACCCCAAAAATGATGAATTTGAAAGAAAAGTACCTACAAAAACAAAAAAATTTGTTCGCTAGTTACAAAAACAAATAATGTCAAGTATCATCTGCCCTTTTTATTCATAAACATTTCTATATGAAAACTCTGATTAGGACACTGCATCTGCCCATGTTGAATTTTCTAGGTAGAGACTTAATGCCTTGACTTTACCCATAAATATCCAATCACTGGCAGCAACATAAACAACTCAAAAACACAACTTATAATAACATGGCATCATCTAGTACTTATTCGACATTGCTCCCATTCCTCTTCATAACTGTTTTCTCTTTGTTAAACCCCTCGAAAGCAGCTGGTATCGCCACTTACTGGGGCCAACGCACCGATGAAGGGACCCTAGCCGATGCCTGTGCAACTGGTAACTACCAGTTCATAAACATCGCTTTCTTGACCACCTTCGGCAACGGTCAGACACCAGTCCTGAACCTAGCAGGCCATTGTGACCCTTTATCCACTTGCTCCAGTTTAACTTCCGACATCCAATCATGCCAAAGCCAAGGTGTTAAGGTCTTGCTTTCTTTAGGCGGGGCCGTAGGGACCTACTCGTTAACATCACCTCAAGATGCACAACAAGTTGCTGACTACTTATGGAACACCTACCTTGGTGGCCAATCAGGATCCCGTCCATTAGGTAGCGCTGTTTTGGATGGGATTGATTTTGACATTGAACAAGGGACAGATCAGTACTGGTCTGATCTGGCTAACGCGTTGTTGGCCTACGGGTCCCAGAAAAAAGTCTACCTATCTGCTGCACCGCAGTGCCCTTTCAGTCCAAACCAACTGCTCCCGGCAATCAATACCGGGGTGTTTGATTATGTTTGGGTGCAATTTTACAACAATCCGCAATGTGATTATGAGGCTAATGCTGATGCTTTGTTGGCTAGATGGAATGAGTGGACAACTCAGGTGAGTACTAATCAGATTTTCTTGGGTCTTCCAGCTGCTACCGAAGCTGCAGGCAGTGGATATATTCCACCAGATGTTTTAACGTCACAGGTTCTACCATCGATCAAGAGTTCATCAAAGTACGGTGGGGTTATGCTGTGGAACAGGTACTTTGATCTACAAAATGGATATAGTAATGCCATCAAAGGCAGTGTAGGATCCTCTAATATGATAACCTTTGTATCCTTCTTATGATGATCCTATGTAGTCTTGTAACAGACCAAGATAATGCAAGTTAATAAGAAAAAACAATAAAAACTTATTATGATAAGATTTTCGGTGTTCAAAAAATAGACTAAATACGTTAAATAACACATATATCTCTCGAATAAAGTGATGGGGCGGTTATCAAGAGCAATGTCAAATTAGCCCTTAATACTTGGTATATGTTTGGACATTGTGATCGAGTCACATCTGTAACAATCAAATATATCGCGATGATATAAGTGAAGTCAATTTAATCTCAATAACTAAGGAAAAAATTAACAGAAGGTAATCTGACAATAATGATGATCTTAATGCCTCTATAAAAACTCAGATAATGACCAATAAGTTTATACATATTCAAGAATTGAATTACAACTTAAATAGAAGATGACAATATTCAATGGCAGACGAGCGAGTTGATAAAGAAGCACAAAAAACACGTAAAAACAGAGACGAAGAAAAAGACTTGTATTCATCTCTAAGGAAATGAAACCGAGACTAATTGGATGACCATCAAAAAAATCAGCAGCTTTGCATGGGAGCATGAATCGCTCTCGCGTCTACACCTTTCTTACCTGAATGTTATGGGTGGATTGGAACCGCCAGATGGGTTGTCTGCCACTCTGAAGAAGAGCTACATGCTCGCCCTCCTTCAACATTCCTTGATTCTGCACACAGAAACTCCGATTTCATTTTCAAGTAATTTGATGAATTTACATTTAACATTAAGCAACTTTCAACCAACAGTTTTATAGTAAATATATATGCTAGAAGTAATTTTTTAAAACAGCATGATGTTCCTCCTTTTCTATTTCAGCCAGTCTTAATCGGTTGATAAAAGAAAAACGATTATTAATCCCAAACACTCGGATAATCTTAAGCAGAATATTGTGATCCAAACACTGAACACAAGCTATTGCAACTTTTTCAGAAAACACATCCAAACACCTTATCAGATAGGAAAGGAGAATGATAATACTAATACGTGAAGTGGATCTCACCTTCAACACAGTAAGAGCATTAGCGAAGGTCGCTTCAGCGTCATCTGAGAACTTCATGTATATGGGGCAAACTCCTTGATACAAAGCCAATTTCTGCTGTACCCTTTTGCTGTTCATCAAGCACATTATTTAAAATCAGTAAGAACGTCAACAAAGAAAAGCTGATATTTAGAAAACCAACAAAGTGAGTTACAAGACTTACTCGTCTGTGAAGGCAAATATGGTGCCATTGGGTCGATAATGGCTCAGTAAGACAGCCATGGTACTAGTTCTCGTGAATACCACAATTGAAGTTCCAAGAGTGTTGGACATTGATGTAGCATGGTATGCAAACATTTCGCTCATATGGTTCTGTTCATAAGGTCAAATGAGTGTTGTGTAAACTAAATGCAGTAATAAATAAAGAGCAGAATGTTAATATACAAAAAGTATATCCACCTTAAATGCTTGATTAAGACTTGATGCAGTGCCGCCACTCATTAAGCTTGATTCAGTTCGTAACGACACTGTGTGCATTACGTTAACAGCCTTTAATGGAAACCTACAAAGCACAAGAGAAAATCAGACGGAAATTATTAAGAAATAGTTCAAATAATCTAAGTTTTGTAATACAAAGATTTAGGAGGTCTTGTCATTTGTACGTTAAAATGCACATTGGGCGGCTCTCAACCCGCTTTCTTTTTGCCAATATTGGTATTTAGCCATTTCACGGTCAAAGTTTTTTACTTGACAAAACATAACCCAAATAAACTCATTCAATGGTCAAAGTGTGTTACTTCACAACTAAAGTTGCTGAAAAATGTTCAGAAGAGTCTTACTTTCCATGTGCAGTTTCTCCAGAAAGCATGACTGCATCAGCACCCTCTCTAACAGCAATAGCAATGTCAGATACCTCTGCTCGGGTAGGTGTAGGATGAACGATCATGCTTTCAAGCATATTTGTTGCAACAATAACAGCTTTTCCCATGCTACGGCATGTCCTGATTATCTCTTCCTGGAGAAAGTAATTCAATTGAAGTTGTGTTAGGGTACTTAAATAAATATGAGTCGATTACTCAATTTGTGTGTATGATTTTGATTTTGTACCCAATGGGCCAAATGGGTAGATTTTGAAACTTAGCTACATTGAAACAAACCAAAAGAGTAAAACAGGTTATAGGTCAAGTGCAGTCTAATGCTTACAACCACCTAAACTTTTATGTATAGTTTAAGTATATTAGTACATTGGTTACTTATGCAACTAACCAATAATGGACGCATTGTGTTTGTGGGTCAACCCGGCCCACCCCATCTTGACCCATTACCCAACCCGCCCATTGTCACCACTTCAATGATATTGATAGAAAGCCTTTACCTGCAACAATGGAACCTCTTCAACAGGCAGCTCTGCACCAAGGTCCCCTCTTGCAACCATTGCCTGAAAAACGCAAACCAACAACATTAACAAATGAATGTTTATCAACTGCTACCGTAACATTTAATAATTGACAATATCCTACCCCGTCAGACGCTGTGATAATTGACTGCAAATTCGGTATGGAGTCTGCACTCTCAATTTTGGGGATCACTTGAATATCTGCACCATGACCTGCCAAGATAGTAACAAGGTAGCAATATAAGTCATAAATAACAGCACTCGAAGTACAAATATCTATATCAATAAAGTTTTATATGCTTACTTTTTAGATAATTCTTCAACTCATGGATAACTTCTGCATCTTTGACAAAAGAAACTGCATAGAAATCAACTTGATTGTCCACACCAAATTTGATATCATCCCAATCCTTTTCTGTTTCAGGATAATATAAACGATTATATTCTCAAAAAATGCCAAATAGACACTTGCTATAATCAAGGTTACCGTTAATGAGTCTAACCAGTAATAGATGGTAGAGTTGCACTTTTTCCTCGAACATTCAGATGGCGTCTAGACTTAAGTTCTCCGCCATCCACAACTTCACATTTCACTGAATCTTCAGTCTTGGACTTCACCAATAGTGACATCATACCACCTAAAGGTAATAAAAAGCTTATAAGGTTGGAACATTTTAAGATATTAACTTTTTGTTGCCACATATAAGCATGTTTGGTTCATGAAAAGAAAATGTTCATTTTCATAGTAGTGGATGTTATTATCGTATCTCAAGTTCTGATTTTTGTTTTCAAGTGTGAATTTGTTCTATCGCTATGTCACTAATCAGTTCCATCAGAATGTAAATAAGTCCCTAAGTATTACGTGGTACCAAAATATTTTAACCAACAAAGCAAACAGAATTGATTAATAAAGGTTTCTATGTTAGACTTATGAAACTGAATCTCAATTTGTTGCAAGTTTACTCAACATAAAATATCAGGAGTAAGATATATTAGCGTACCGTCTACTAAAAGCATGTCACCCGCTTCCACATCATTCACGAAATCATCATAGTTAACACTAACACAATCTGCGGTGCCAACACCTCTTTTGATTGTGAAAGTGAATTCTTGGCCACTTTCCAAGTTAACAGGCTGAGGCAAGTCTCCGCTCCTGACCTCGGGACCCTGCAACAAGTAAAATCCTTAACATATCAGTCAAATTTTCCGTAAAATTTACACAAATATATAGCATTTTCGGGATAACAAAACGTACCTTTGTGTCAAGCATGATTGCGATGACATTATCCTTAGATTGAGCATTATATTCCTTAACAAGATCGATAACTTTCTGGTGAGAAGCATGGTCTCCATGGGACATGTTTAACCTTGCAACATTCATCCCAGCCTCAGCTAGCTTCCATATCATTTCCTTAGTGTCGGTGGATGGACCGATTGTACAAACAATTTTGGTCTTGCGCTTAACAATGGGCTTAGACCACATGGCTGAGCTGTCACCTTTTCGTAGAACTTCTTGTGGTTGATAACTCTGCTCAAA
Source organism: Chrysanthemum makinoi (assembly GCA_910596185.1). Lineage (NCBI taxonomy): Eukaryota > Viridiplantae > Streptophyta > Magnoliopsida > Asterales > Asteraceae > Chrysanthemum > Chrysanthemum makinoi. The sequence continues at coordinate 230,108,029 of OU343218.1, forward strand.
AAATACTAGTAAGGTAGGCTTAAATTAAGAACAATGAACCATAGCATAGCAATCCTAATTGGGGTGTTTGGATGTGACTTTCATATATGATTAGATAGCTAGTTGTAACAAAACACGTTGCAGGAGATATTACTTGGGTGTGCCAAGCTGCCTGAATAGTAACTCGTGATATTCAATTACGACGGTGTGCTAAAAGTTTGACAACTTATGATCATTTGAGGAATTAATAGAGTATTCAAAACTGGCCAGTTATCAAACTAATTATTTACCCTTTGGGCTATATTTGACAAAACTAGTAGTTGCTAGCATATTAGCATTAGCCACAAGCAGTGGCGGACCCAGGATTTTCAAGGGCGGGGGGCAAAAATTTTTTTTTTGATAAAATTTGTGATAAACTTTAATAAAAAGGTCATAATTTTTTTTTTTTACACTAAAAATTGATAGATTAAGATAGAGATCTAAGGTTTTTACATTGTTTGATGTTAAGGTGGGGGGCAATTTGATTTTATAATGGGGTGCACTATAATAAAATGGTCCTAAAAAAAATTTTTTTACACTAAAAATTGACATTTTTTGGCGAACCATGGAGGGCACCGCCCCCCCCTATCCTCTATGTAGTTCCGCCCCTGGCCACAAGCACTAGCAGACTGTTTATAAAAGCGTTAGGGTAAAATAGTTACATCTCTAATAATAAAGTGTAAAAATAACGTAAAAGCTAAAAGCTAACGGTAAAAATACTTTTATTAGCGTTTAAACAAAACCCAAAATGTAAATGCTTGTTGCCAAACACATCCCAACACCCCCTTGTCGAATTGTCGTACCCCTAAAATGATCGTAAAACTACTTTGGGCAAATGACAAAAAAATGCATCGAACTTGACACTTTTTATGATTGTTTTTTTTCTTATTGTGTGTATTGAACTTTCAAAATTCGATTATTGTGTGTATTTTGTGACCATTTTACCCTTAATTTTTCAAATTTCGAAGGGTAAAATGGTCATTTTACATGGCAGAATAGTCACAAAATACACATAATTATTGAAATTTGAAAGTTCAGTACATACAATAAAAAAAAAATAGTTGGCTACACACAATCACATCAAGTGTCAAGTTTGATGCATTTTTTTGTCATTTGCCCAACTACTTTCTTTTTTTCTTTTTTTTAATTATAAAACTACGAAAACCTAAATATAAAGTTTGACAAGCAATACGGAACAAAAAATATAAAAAACTGTCTTATACATTTAATAGGGTATACCAATAACATCACACTATTATTACACCTTGGTTATTGACAAAATCTTACTAGTAGTGCTATTTATTGTGAAAAGTCAAAATAGTGACACACTTTTAGCTAGGTACATTATTCATCCTAACTATAGTAATAAATTAAACGAACACGTTTCAACCAACCAACCAATAATAAAAAAAAGTAAAAAAAAAACAACCTTAGGGACATCTTCAGGTGTAACAGGAACAACTTCAGTAACAGCTCTCCTAGCTGTAACACTAAGACCACCACGGTTGCTGTTATGGTAGTTGGGTGTAACACGTGCAACAACCTGGTTAATATTAAGAGATCCATTGGTGTTAAGAAATGAATTGTTGAGCAGCTTTGTAGCAACAACCTGAGCCATTATTATTATTGGTTTTGTTGTTGTTGTTGTTTGAAAATGAAATGAATATAAAAGCAGCAGAGGCGATGTTTTCTGAGTGAGTTTGGACAAAACAATGGGTGTGTGTTTTTGTGTTCTCCTAGAGTGTATCGAAGAACCGAAACAAGTGTTAAATACTACTATAAAAGAGATATAAAAGTAGGTGTACTTGTTTGTATGTTTGTTGGCCTTCCTTTTATTTAGGTAAACTCAAACTCATTCATATAGTCCAACTTGTACATTCATTTAACTTCTTGTTGATCCAACTCTCATTACTATTGGGCCTTATTTTAGGGGTGAGCAAAAAACCAAAAAATCATATAAACTGAAAAACCAAAATCGAATCGAAACGAACTAATAACTGAACCGAACCGAACTACTAATTCGGTTTTCGAGTTGGATATGGGTTTGATAGTCTGAACAAAAAATCAGACTGAACACCGAATTTATATAAATTTTTAGTGTGAAAGTGAATTCTTGATATATATAATAAATACTATTAAAATGATATCTTAATATAAAAAATATTTTTTATGTTTGAGATAAATTTTTTTGATAAATATAAATGTAATTATTAATTATAATATATATAATTTGAGGGCAATTTCCTGCCATCTTATTGGCTGCCTGCCATGGAGCTTTTCTTAGCCCAAGCTGTAGTCCACTAACGTTATCCATGTTGGTTGGTCCACGTCCATGCTTTGGGCCACGTTTAGTGTAAAAAAAAAAGGCTTAAACACTATTGCCTGATAATAGTAAGAATGTTATAGTAGTAAGACAAACAGGTGTCAGCCATCTAGGTAGTGGTCAGGGGTTTTTGGCTAACATTTGTTTTACGTTACCTAATTCATGTACTCCGTAATATGTTTGCAATAGCTAATAAATTTTGTAATATTAAAATGTTATTGCCAGGCAAAGATGCTAACACTATTAAAATATGCCAACATAACATTGGCAACACTATTAAAATGTAGCAACATATAAATATAAAACATTAACAAAACTACAAGATTAAAATTCTCTCGAAAGATAGCAAAATATTCAAAACTACAAATCTACAACGTCCCGTCGCAACGCGACGGATCGACGCCCAACTCGTTTTTTAAAATAAATAGTGAAATTTGGGTTATTCGGGTCAACCTAAGAACCGAACCGAATACAAATTCGGTTTTCGGTTCGGTTCGGTGAAATTCTAATTCGGTTCGGTTCGGTTTTTGGGTTGAAAAAAATAATTTAACCGAACTAACCGAACCGAATTAACCGAACAACCCAATAACCGAACCGATCAACACCCCTACTTATTTCCAACATGCATGGGGTGTGCAGAATTCGGGTTTCACCCAACAAAATCGAAAATCGAAATCGAATCGAACCGAAATTAATAGTGGCAGAGCTAGAAAAAATTTTGTGGGAGGACCGAAACAAAAATGTTTCAGTAAACACTTTATATGGGAAAGCCGAGATGATTTTTTTAACACATGAAATCGTGAAAAAAATACACTAACGGGCTTAGGGCTAGGGGCCGGGACCCTTCCCGGTCCTCATGTAGCTCCGCCCTTGAAAATTAACAAAACAAAATTTGTAATCAAACCAAATTTGTCAAAATTGTGAAAAAAATACAATAACGGGCTTAGGCCTAGGGGTCCGGGACCATTCCCGGTTCTCATGTAGCTCCGCCCTTGAAAATTAACAAAACATAATTTGTAATCAAACCAAATTTGTCAAAATTACACCGAACTGAAAACCGATGTAACATAAGTATATATATTTTTATATAAAAAAATAAACCATTAAAACTTTTTTCTAGCATAAATATGAAATATAACTAAATGAAATAAGTTATATAAATTATGTAATTCGGGTTATTTGTGTCAAGCCGAAAATCAAACCGAATTCAAATTCGGTTTTCGGTTCGGTTTAAGCTAATTTGAATTCAATTTGGTTCCGTTTTACCGAGATTTTTTTAATCAAACTATTCGAACTGAATAAACTGACCAACCCGATAATCAGAGACAGAGACAATGGGGGAGCTAAGGAGTGCTCGGCTCCTCCAACCCGCTCAATCGCTTTGCTATTTATTTTCTAAAATTTAAGCTATGAACAACTATAGGCAAATGACCCCCCTAACCTTGAGATGGCAACAAAATTAAGAAAAGATTGATACCGTTTCATACATAAGGTTTTCATTTGATATACTTTTTATTAGTTGTTAATGTGCTTTTTTTTTTTTTTTTTTATCAAAATATTAACTTTGTAACAATTTAAAATTTTAGTTATATTACTTTGTTAGTTTGAGAAAAAAAATTGGCCCCTTATTGCTAATTTTTTGCTTTGTCCTTGCCGATAGCCGTACCAAGGAGATTAGTGACCGGGGTGCCGAGGATCCTTTGGAAGAATTTGAACGGCGAGGCGGCAGAATCGTTTAGAGTGAAAGTCTCAGAGGGACTTGCTACTCAGTCGGATGACTTGACGGCTAGAGACGCGGACCAGTTGTGGGGCACTCTTGCTGCATTATCAAAGATGCAGCAAAGGATTCCTTGGGTGGCTAGAGGGACATCGAGGTCCCAACTGGCAAACAGAGAATCTTGGTGGTTTTGCGAGGAAGTGCAATCCAAAGTCGCCGAGAAACAATCTAGGTTCGAGAGCTTCTTTGTGCCGAGAGCGTCGCCAAGCGCATATTATGCGGCGTGAAGAGAGGTATAAAGTTGCTAAAAGAGAAGCGAAAAAGGCAGTAGCTCTGGCAAAGGACAAGGCGTATGAGGATTTGTATAAGAAACTGGACTCCAAAGAGGGGGCTAACGACATTTTCAGGATTGCTAAAGCCCGAGAGAGGAGAAGGAGGGACTTAGGATGCGTAAAGTATATCAAAGATGAAGGAGGACAGACCATTGTGAACGTAGAAGATATCAGGAAGAGATGGGGAGAGTATTTCTCCTCACTTTTCAATGTAGGAAGGGCTGAAGGCAGCGAGGAACAAGAGAACCTTAGCCAAAATACAGAGTGCTACTATTCAAGGATTAGTCAACCAGAAGTGAAGATCGCACTACAGAAGATGGGAAGAAACAAAGCGGTAGGACCGGACCAAATACCCATAGAAGCTTGGAGGTGTCTGGGAGATAGGGGTTAGATTGGTTGACATGCCTCTTCAACAAGATCTTCTACGGGGATAAGATGCCAGAAGAATGGAGACTCAGCGAAGTCATCCCCATCTACAAGAATAAGGGAGATGTACAAGTGTGTAGCAACTATAGGGGCATTAAGCTCCTCAGTCACACCATGAAGCTTTGGAGAGAGTTATTGAGAGAAGGTTGAGAAGGGAGACGAGGGTGTCAGAGAACCAATTTGGTTTTATGCTAGGAAGGTCCTCGATTGAGGCTATTCACCTCCTCAGAAGTCTCATGGAGAAGTATAGAGAAAGACAAAAGGACTTGCATATGGCGTTCCTTGATCTTGAAAAGGCCTATGATAGCGTTCGCGAGTTGATTGGAGAACTCTTATCGACGAGGAACCCCAAATAGATACGTGAGAGTTATTAGGGACATGCGAGGGTGCTAAGACTGGTACGGTCCACTCGGGGACCTCGAGTTTTTCCCTGTGGAAGTTGGGCTCCACCAGGGGATCCGCCATTAACCCCTACCTCTCGCCTTGATTCTAGATGAGTTAACTAGAGGGTACAAGAGGGCATCTGTGGAACTTGATCTTTCTGATGACATTGTGTTGGTGGCGAATCGGCGGAAGGGTTAAACACCGACTTGAGACCTGGAGGGAGGCTCTTGAAGACAATGGCCTTCGGGTGAGCAGAGAGAAGGCGAATACGAGATGTGATTTTGGGAGGATTGAGCGGACCATCACGAACAAATTGATATTCATATCGGTGATCGATTAATGACTCCCAAGGAGTCATTTAGATACACAGGATCGATAATACATAAATCCGGAGGATAGAGGAGGACGTAACCCACCGGATTAGGCGGGGTGGGCGAGATGGAGGCCCAGGGAGTCCTTTGCGGCAGGGAACATTCCTTTTAAGTTAAAGGGAAAATTCTATAAGGTGGCGATTAGACCGGCTATCTTGTACGACTCTGAATGTTGGCCCATATTAAAGGCACATGCTAACGGGGTAGAGGTGGCGAACGAGGATGCTAAGATGGACTTGTGGCAAAACCTTGCTTGACATGATCCCGAACGGAGTTTTTAGAGCAAAACTTGAGGTCGGGAATATTGTTTCGAAAATGAGAGAAGGAAGGTTGAGGTGGTTCGGACATGTCGAGAAGGCCACGGTCGGCGCCAGTTAGAAGGGTCGGCGCTAGATGTAGATGGCGTGAGAAGGAGAGGCACCAATATCAAAGGTGGGAGGATAGACTTAAGCTTGACATGATGGAGCTTAGTTTGACCGAGGGCATGATCTCAGATAGGAAGGGGTGGAGGGATAGAATTAGGATTTGCGGGTAGTGGTGCTAGGTGCATGGCTTTTAGGTGTCCCCTTTTGCCTCCTTGCGTGTTTTGTTTTGTGGCCTCTTTTGCTTTGCCGTAGTCTTAGGCCCCGCTGGTTTGCGTTGCTCTGTTGTTGCTCCCTCGGGTTTTGCACTGCTTTGTCTTGCTCCTGCGTATGGTTTTGGAGCTACGTGTTTTTGCATTAGCTCTTTGCCTAGTGTGCTACTTTTCTTTTCTGTGTTGCCCCCTTTTGTTGTTGCTATTGGTGTGCTGGGCTTTTGGTTTTATTTCATTGCGCTTTGCTATTGGCTTATTTTAGGTGTGCTTGTGCGTGGCTCTTTTTCCTGTATGCCCTGTTTGCTTGTTTGCTTGCTTTCTTTTACTTCGCTTTTGCCTATTGTTTTTGTCGTATGCTATCTCTATACTTTCGCACTAGCACACATGCACTTGCCGGAGGTCTTATTGGAAGCGCTCTCTACACTCGGGTTTACCCTGGTGTAGGGGTAGGATCTGTCTACATCTTACCTCCCCCATACCCTGCCTAGGCGGGATTGGGTTTGTTGTTGTTGTGTACTTGTGTGGGTTGTCTAACGCGATAACAATTTGTTGCATGACCTTGTTGTGTTTGCTCTAGAAATTGGTTGTTGTTTGTGATGGGTTCTCTTTTAACGCATTAGCAGTTTGTGTGTTTTGTTGTGGCTTTGGCTTGTGATGATTTACGGGGATGAAGACTAAACTAAGTATGTGTATGTTTGTTAAGGTTGTGTTAAAACATAAAAGATTATTAGAGACTCGAAATGACCATCTTGTTCTCATGTGATTGGCATGTGATGACTCTGACCAACTTTGACTAACGGCTATTAGAAAAAAAGATCGATGAGGTTACGAAATGTAGACATTAGGGAGAAATGATGTATTTATTTTTAAAAAACGAGACGAATGGTGTATTCACTCTATTTCCAACGTGCCTATTTACTTTCGTGGGTCAGCTCTATACTTTGCCAACAGGAACATTAAAATGGCATGCGTTTTTCAAACATGTATTAAAAGTTTTGTAAATTATTCACTTGTAAAATACCATATGTTTTCAAACATGTGTTAAATTTTTTGTAAATTATTCACTTGTAGTTTGTAACTTTGAGGTTTTTATCAATATGTTTATTAGACAATAAAGAAACGTTGTACCAAGTAATACATAAAGATTGTCTGCAATGACGAACATATAAAGGCAAACGGTATAAAAGTATATAGTCGTTAAGCATAATTATAAGTTGGTATTAACACTTTCTTCAAATTTAACATTAATTGCATACACTTTGATACACTTATGAACAGGTTTTTGGGAACTTATTAGCTTATAGACTTGTAGTATAATGCAAATACAATAAGTTTTCTCAAACACTTATCAAAAAGTTCTCAACAACTTCTCATAGCAAAAATGTTACTATATTTTTTAGAGCTTTTGAAGATGGAACTATGCTAAAGCTACAAGCTTCCGGTAATGATTCACTGCTCGAGGAAGACTCCAAAGCTGGAAGACTTGTTGTATTTCCACTTTCACTCGATCCGGAAGAGACTTGCCAAATTATCCCCCTCTATAAAAGAATGAGTTTCATTTCTTGTTAAAGTGTTTGGTTGGTAGAATTAGATTCTAAAATTAAACTAAGTATTGTTAAAGTCAATGTCGATGGTCACACGTAATAAAAGAAAGATTTGATATCATAATTACGTAACAATAGTCTTCCAAGTCTAAATTTAAATTATGTATTGTGTTATTTGTAAAGTATATACGTCTAAATCATGCATTACTATATATAGTAAAAGGAATTCAAAACGACGTCATTTCAGTTAGCCCAATTCCGTTTCTTTGTGGGCTGAGTAATTTTCAGGTCCATTTGCTTCTCACACATCTTTCAGCCAATTTTCATTTAAGATAACAATTTTGCCTCTTCTCAAATGTTCCAGTACTCTCTCACACATGGACATAGGCGGTTATATCACATCAAAGGTAGAATTCACAGACACACCGACATAAAGCAGGTTGAATCAGGTTTAATTCTGTGGTTGCAATTATACTCAATCGAAACACAAGGACTACGGTTTCAGGTTAGGTTCTTTTTTTTTTGCCATAAAGATAATTTTATTTATGCTTCATTCATGCGTAATCATACAAATATACTCGATCAAAACATAACGACTACGGTTTCAGGTTTGGGACTGAATTTTTTTTGCCTAACGTTTTTTTGTTTATGCTTGATTTATGGTCAATCCAGTTAGGGTTTCAATTTTGGGCGGAAGATTATTGTTGTTTATGCTCGATTCACAACAATGATACAAACTTTAATTTAACGAAGTTTTGGAAATCTAGGTGATTGGTTACGAATTTGATAAGAAAAAAATTGATATGGATTGTATTGGTGATTTGGATTTTCTTGGCCTTACCAGCTTGATGTCTTTGCTCGCTTTCTGTGCTTATCAGGTTGTTGCATCAATACTGATGGGGCAGCAATGACTTTATACAGCCTATACTGAGGGTGTCCGGAACTTGGCATGGCACCATACTTGGTCTGCAGCCATGCCAGATGTACCCTGCTTTTCCGGTTTAGTCCCCCTGTTACACTAATGTTTTTGGACTTGATTCGATAAAAGGTTGTTGCCATCGATACTGAAAAGGCAATGATGAGTTTATATGGGCTCTGGAAAACCTGAGGTTGTCCGGAACTTGGCACGGCAACCTATTTGGTTTGCAGCCATGCCAGATGTGCCCTGTTTTTCCGGGTTGCGTCCCTGTCTGAGCCTGCTATTTTTGTATGCCTTAATGGGAAAGCGGCATGGAATTCCATCGTAATTTATTCAACCGAGGAAGCCCAAGCAAAATACTTTTTAGTTACCGACAGTGAATAAAATACAACAACATTTGATACCACTATCCCATTATGCTTTATATAAATGTCGGTTGATAAAAAATATTTCCCTTGGGCTTCGCTTGGTGGCCTGTCTGTTTCACAATATTGGGATATTCCAACATAATTAGGGGCTATGATGAGTTTTAATGGGTCATGTTAAAAGCGAGATGCCCTATACTTTGGCACGGCAACCTGTTGGGGTTGCAGCCATGGTGGGCGCGTCCGTTTTTTCCAAATTGCACCCTATCTGAGCCTCAAACACATTAATGAACTCAGCCATGGTTGGCGCATCCCCTAAACACCCCCAAACTAAATTTTTTGTTAACTTAATGTTTGTTACTCTTAACAGGCCGGGAACTTTGACAACTTATATATCCTTAGTCGATATGTATATTTGCATATTGTACTATGCTGGTATACGGGAGAGACCACATACCAGGTAACGTATTCTATGAATTTTGTTCTGGTGTTCACTTACTTAATACGTTTGGTTATATATAGTAATAAAAGTGGGTCTATTTGTGTAGGTTGTTAACGCGATTTGTGTAGTTATGCCATCACAGGTTATACACTACTTCTATCAAAATATAGGTAGACGTTCAAATTGATTGGATTCACTTTTGAGTCATTTCTTTTACCCAATCTACTTCTGAAAATATCGACTTTCGTCAATTGTGATCTCTGATCGTGTAGACAATTTTTTTCAGTTTCACAAAATTGTTGGAGTTAGCATGGACCTAACAAAACCTGAGAATCCAGTAAAAAGGTACATCATTCAAACTATTACTTGAAACTTAATCAAGCAACAGTATCAAATTTCTATATTACGTTCCAATTTCACATTTGATGCAGGCACGTACTAGAGCCCTTGAAATATATGAACAGATACCAATGATGTAAGGTATTCTTAGATTTTCAAGGTATTCAAGTCCTTTGTTGTGTTTTCTTTTGATTAACCCTTTTTTTTAATTATTTGTAGTTGAGTTCCCATTGCTAAGCATATTGCTACTGAAACAAAGTCCGAGCCTGCTCAACCAGGTCCTAACCCATCTAAAGAAAGTTCATTTTCAGGTAATGCTGATACTTTTGATTTGTCTATATATTTCTAGCCTTCTTCAAAACGAGTTTGGATGTAGTCTGTAACGATGAAGTGCTGACAGATTGTACATGTTATTAGGAGCTAGATGTTTTTGGACCATTTAAGATTAGATTAGGAATAATTATGAATGTAATGTGATATTAGCTCCATAATTGACCTATTTTTCAGGTTATCCAGCTGCAAGCACTACTAAATTTCCCTATTTTCAGGTTATCCACAGGTAAATATCGTATCGTTTTAGCGTTATTTTACCACATTTTACATTATAAATTTTAATCGTTAGCCTTGGGAACTTTTTTTTTTCCAAGTGTTGCAATTGCTTCTCCACTGTCGAGATGCATGATATCCTTTTTAACCCGTTAAAGATGATCAATGAAAAAGTTAAAAAACCAGTAACATACTAAAAGTGTACAGAAATATAACGTAACCTAACCTCGAACATCCTTTGGTAGCCGTACTCATGATCCTTTGGGTAATACTCATGGGTATTGTTACAACAGAAGTGTTGCTTTTCATCTCATCTCAGTTCTTACTTGCTGTTTTCACATTGGGGCTATAAGGAATTACGTTATTTAGTATATTTATGTAACCATTCATTGGGGCTATAAGGAATGCATATTCGGTGCGGGCAGAAAAAATCCCTCGCATTTTACTTACGTTATATTTCTTTCTTCAATTATCAAGTTATCCTCACATGCTTTTTTCAGGTTTTGTGATCGAGAAGGAAAGAGACTAAAAGGAAGACTATTCTGCTTGCTGATCTATCATAGAATTCTGGTAATCGATGTTACATTCTGTAACACTATTTTAGCCTTAGCAATCCACTTCAAACAAAGTTATCAGAAGTTGGCAGTATGATATATGGCTATAATTAAGGGATATTGTTAGAAAGAAGCCGAATTTGATCATATACTATGGTTTTATTTTAGGAGTTTGATGCTTTTAGGAGCTGTTGTGATATTATAAACCTTAAGTTTAAAGCCTAATTTTGTCGTAGACCATGTCGTTTCATTGGAATTACGGAAAATGGAAGCCTGAAAGAAGCCGAATGAGAGCAGCCGGAATGGTATGAAACATTATTTTTAAAGGAGCGTTTCTATTATCTTTGAAATGATAATTTGTAATCTGATCATTTCTTTTGCCAACCACGTAGCATTATGGGATGTAACCAACGGAAGTGGTGCCGTCACTTCAGCTGAAGGAGTAAAGGCATTCGCTTAGGATCAGTGGGCTGTGTAACAGGTTGGTGTTTTTAGGTTCACTCGCATAAAGTTATCATTTCCTTACGCAACTTATGGGTTGTGTGTTTTAATCATTAAGTTCATTGATTTTGCTGATAATATTGAAATTCTCATTAGGTAATAAAACCCCCTTTCTAATTATTGTTTAATTTGTGTTTGTTTTTACTAATTACTTTAAATTTTTCAGAAACCAAAGATAAGTGTGAACAAAGATTCATGATGGAGGAATGGTAGGTAAATACATGTAAGAATAGGGGCGTTTTTTAAAATCACTCAGCAGCACACGAAATTGGTGTTTGCCTCATGTACAGCGTCTAACAGGTTGGAGCTAGGAGCGGTAAGTTGAAGTTTACATACTTTTAACGTTTTTTTTTTTACATAAATTACCAGATAAAAATGTCAAAAAAAAAAAGCTCCGCCGCAACGCGGCGGATGGTCGCAATACTCGTTTTGTTATTATTTGAATCCACGTTGAGAAAATTAAAAATAACCTAACAAAATTCACATATAAGTAAAATTAACCGGTCTAAAAATATAAGTAAATCGTATATGTGTAACTACTATAATTTGTTAGCTAAAAGTTACAAACAACTTTTTTTTCCATGTCCTTGCCTCACTTCAAAGTTCAATACGATTCACAATAACAATGTAATTCGAATTTAATTTATGATGAAATCAAGATTATTCATATTTTAATAACGAAAATCTCCTCATTTGTGCTAACATAAATGTTGAAGCATTTTTCTGCTGGATTAGTGTTAACGCCTCTCACGTGCAGTTTATCCTTGTCTTAAGCTTTGAAGTATGCTACAAACATGAAAGAACTTGTTAGAAGGGGTCATGAGGCCGAACCCTGAGGACCACCCTCCGACGGTCAAGCCAGTACCTCATATGTAGAGGATTTAGTATAAATCTATACTATATCATAAAGCATTTGAGACTTTCTATAAAACTAGTCGGATACCCGCGCGTAGCGGCGGCGATAAGTATAGTTATATGTGTTTGTTTACCCGTTTAGTGAATCGTTTCACAACACTTCGATCGTATATGTGTTAGTTGTATGTGTTTGTTTGGGTTACCCGTAGCTTTCCCGTGATATCATTATTCCCGCATATAGAAAGTTCCTCACAATCTCTTACCCGTCAAACTCTCCCCCCCAAAAGTATATGATTTTGATGAATCAAGATTGTATTGATTGAAATAAATGTTAAAGTTGTTAAAATTTGAATTAAAATAAAATAAACCCACTAAAAATATAAAAACTAAAAACTCATAAAAATATATCAAAATAGATGTTGAATTAAAGAGCGTAAAATTTTTAAAAATGTGGTGAAATTAGATTATAAAAAAAAATAGATAAAAAGATATATCAATTTGAAAATAAAGATAAATTTTTAGTTGAGAAGTAACACATGTCATCTCATGATTGGAGCTCCTTATTTCAATCAATGGTTAGGAATTAGACTAGTGACACATGTCATCTTATGATTGGAGCTCCTTATCTTAATTTTTGGTTAGGAGTTAGGTTTAGAATGAGGTTTGACTTTTACATGCATTATAATATACTATAGATAGGTAAGTCCTATAATTTTAGGACAAAAAATATTATTATAAAAAAAAAGTTAATATAAAATTTTAAAATTAAAGTCTCATTTAAACCATATATTAATTCTCTCAAATAAGGGTATATTTTAATATAATTATTTATAAGTGTTAACTATTTACACTAATTTAATGTTAAAACTTAAAAAATCAAAGTGTTTTACACTATTAATAATTTAGACGTTTTAATTTTGAAAAAATATATATCTACTACATTAAAAGTATTTGGGACATGCTAAATAAGAAAGATTTAAAATGAAAAACATTTTTTTGCCACAATAGTCACCGGGTACCCGCCGTCGCATTGTGTGGATACCCTTCTAGTGTATATAATGTGTTGTGGCGTATTGTATGTGTGTGATGAGATGATATGAAATGAGATGAGAGAGTAGTATATATAGAGAGAGAAAAGGGTAGGTTCCCGGGGTTTGGTCTCAGGACCCCTTCTAACGGGTTCTTACATGTTTGTTCCATACTTCAAAGCTTGGGACAAGGATGAACGGCGCGTGAGAGCCGTTAATACAAACCCGGTGAAAATGCTTCAACAATAAATAACAAGTTTACGGTTATGATGACAATTATTACGTCTATTTGTTATTTTATTTTTAAGGTACTTTCGAGAAATAATGGAGCAAATGAGGAGCTAAAGTGATTATTATTGAAGGGTTTAAGAAGATCATAGAGAAGATTAGAAAAATGTAAAGATTATTGCTAGACTTGAAGCCCGATCTCAATTTACATATTCACAAACTATCATACATTAGTGACTACAAGCTAAACATATATATTGTAGGCACGTCTATTTCGAACAAGCTCAAACTATCACCTCGTTCATACTTTCATTTGCCGAGGTCGTCGTCACAAATGCTAATATAGTTAACATAAAGATGTAGTATACAAAAGTATGCTAAGTTAAAATACATTCAATTAAAAACATAAATCTTACTAAGACTAACAATAGTCCACATTCATCTACAATATTGAAAGTCAAAAATGTGTCACTGGTTCTTATAGAGTTACGATGTGTTTGCTAAAAATAGCAGTGAAAAATAGTTGTGAGGTGTGGCATGAATCTGTGAGCAGCACACTCACTCACCACAGGGGAGGAGCTTGAGCCATATTATTGGAGGGGCCGAAATGTAGTCGTAATAATTTTGAGGGGGCCAAATCTATAATTATTTTACATTTATATTATTATTTTAGAAATTATATACAAAACTACAAAAAATAATGCTTAGTGGTCCTAGATTTGGGGGGACCACAACCCCTTCTTGCCCCTAAGAAGCTCCGTCCATGCTCACCACTCACCGTTTCTTAAACAAACATTGAAAAATTAGCATTCATAAAAATTAGCCAAAGCTCGTCGCTCTTTTGCCAAACGACTACTAAAATTCAAAATACTCATTGCTCACCGCCTACTCCACGCCAAACATACCTAAACTCATAAAAATGTTCAAATATGATATAATGGAATGTTTATCTATCTAAAAATGGTCAAAGTGAAAAGTCAAAAAAGTGAAATGTTAAAAAAAATTAAAATGAAAATGTTAAAACAATTAATTATGAGCAAGTGAAAAGTTAAAACTAAAAAAGAAAATGTTGAAAACATATGTTTCAAAAAGAAACTAATACACATTGAAAACCCGGTTTGCCCGGGACGCTTCAAACCCGACGGGTTGACGCAGTTTAATTTGACCCGTTTTTCGGCCTGAACGGTTCAACCGATTGAACCACCCGGGTCGAACAGGATTTCAAAACATTATTTTTAATCCCAAATCCTCAAACTTTTATTATTTTTCGTTTATAACCCATAAACCTTTTTTATCACTAAAATTATCAGTCGCTATAAATCTCGTTGCTATGCACGGGTACTCATCTATACTACATAAAAACATGCATGTTTTCTTTCTTCCGTAAAACTTAAAAAACTTCAGGTAATCCCAACACTAATACTTAATAAAAATTCATCCGCACCCTATTATATAAGACATCATATTACAACTTATTTTTTTTTCATTGTTGATGAAAATGAGTAATCACACAATTATACAAGTTTGCCGTTATAAAATCTTATTGCTATGCATGAGTATTTCTTTAATAATACACCAAACTGAAGTATATAAATCTTAGTATCATGTGGAACACCAAATGTAAATGTCTAAAGCCATTGAATAAAAATCAATAATCTATATACATACAAAATGTATAAAGTCCACAAAAGTAAATAAATACATAAGTGAAGATTCAAAAGTTCTACCTCGGATGAGCTAAAAAAACTTGCTAACCAAATTGTAAATGCATACAAAATAATTGAGATTGATTACCAAAATATAAGGAGGAAATGAAGCATAAGAAATGGTGTGAAAGTAAATCAAGCAAGAGAGTGATAATGTGGTAGTAGCAATGCCAATGACAATGACAATGACTTAATTTTTTTTATTTACTATATATACTAATTACAATGACGTGTTCTTAATATGTAGGTAAATATACTTGTCACAGTACTTAAATATATGGATCAGATACTTGTCACTTTTAAACTGTGTAGGTGTCATCTCAAAGGTTGCTTACACTAAACAAACACTCTAATTATAAGGTAGTTAAAACTTAAAACCAAGAATATGGACATGTTGCAAACCTACTTAATGGATAATGGGTTAGTATTTTTTTTTTATCTTCAATGATACCCATACCATTGTGATTATCACTACTAAACCAAACACCCCCTAGATTTACATTTTACATTAGAACCAAATGAAATTTTACATAAGAAAAGAATAACAGTTAGATTTCAAGTTGAATGCAAATGAAAAAGGACGTTGAGTGACATACAATTTCTAATGAACAAATTCCTGAACAATTTTTGAAGCATTTTCAAAATTTCTTGGGCAAGAAAGATGATGTGGCTGAGTTCAACAGTGATCATGTTAATTTTCCAAACAAATTGTCAAGCTGTAAGAGGTGAAAGATTGGTTAGACCGGTGAGTGTGGATGAGATAAAAGTCGCCATGTTTGATATTGAAGACTTGAAAGCACCGGGGCCGATGGATTTACATCAAGATTCTTCAAAGTAGCATGGAGCATTGTAGGGGGTGAGGTATGTCCAGCGGTGCAAGAATTTTTCATCCGGCAAGTTACTAGGTGAGTTAAATGCTACACTAATCTCGTTAGTTCCTAAAATCCCAACTCCTAATAGTGTTTCTGACTTTAGACCTATTGCATGTTGTAATGTCCTATACAAATGCATTAGTAAAGTTATCACTAATAGGATAAAAGAGATACTAGGGGCCTTAGTCAATGAAAATCAAAGTGCATTCATAGCAGTGCAGCAGGTTACTGATAACATTCTTCTAGCTCAAGAACTGTTGAAAGGGTATAATAGGAAGCAGAAAATCAAAAAATGTGCACTTAAGATTGATTTGCAAAAGGCTTATGACACTTTAGATTGGCGCTTTTGAGAAGTGTTCTACATCAGTTTGGATTTCATAATAGAATGGTAGATTGGATAATGACTTGTGTTACTACCACAAAGTTCAGTTTGAATGTAAATGGGGAAAGGGTAGGGTACTTTAAGGGTGGTAGAGGGTTGAGACAGGGATATCCTATATCACCTTACTTGTTCACAATGGCTATGGAAGTTTTCAACCTTCTCTTGAGGAAAAACATTGATATGGGAAAGGACTTTCAATATCATCATGGTTGTAAAAGTGAAGATCACACATTTGGGATTTGCAGATGACTTGATATTATTCAGTCATGGGGATAGTCAATCTATGAAGGTGATTAAAGATACTATAGAGGAATTTACCAGATTTTCTGGTCTCAAAGTTAACATGCAGAAAAGTACAATTTTCTTTGGTGGCTTATCTAAACCTGAACAAGATCACATTGTGCAAATTCTCCCATTCACTATAGGAAAATTGCTTGTGAGGTATTTAGGTGTACCTCTGATAACCAAGAAATTGAGCATAAATGATTGTAAACCATTAATTGAGAAGGTTAGAAGTAGAGTACAAGATTGGAGGAATAGAGTTCTCTCCTATGCAGGAAGAATGCAGTTGATAGCCTCAATTTTATCTTCAATGCAAGTATATTGGGCATCAGTGTTCATTTTGCCTAAAACTGTGGTTAAAGATATCAATAAAATGTTAAAGGGGTTTTTGTGGTGTCAAGAGGAATTAGCAAAAGGGAAAGCTAAAATTTCATGGGCAAATATTTCTAAACCAAAAGATCAGGGTGGATTGGGTATTAAAGACCTACAGATGTGGAATGAAGTCCTGATCATGAAACGTCTTTGGAATATTGCCGCAAAAAGGACACATTGTGGGTAAAATGGATTAGTGTTGAAAAATTGAAATGGAGGAATGTTTGGGAAGTGCCAATTGAGAGAAGTAGTAGTGTAGGTTGGAATAATATCCCGAAATTAAGGGAGAAAGTTAGAATGCATATTGGCTATAAAGTTGGTAATGGCAAGACTACTTCAGCATGGTATGATAGATGGTGTGATGAGGGCCCTTTGAGTGAGTTTTTAACTGCTAGAGAAATTTACAATGCTAGATTGAAATGACCGCCAGATGGACAACTTGATTAAAGATGGTGCCTGGTGTTGGCCTATAGAGTGGTCAATTAAGTTTCCTAACATGAATAATATTCAAATCCCAACCCTGATCAATGATGTTGAAGATAAAGCTGGTGGATAACCAACATTGGGCATATAACAGAATTTGCAACAAAAGTAGTTTGGAAGGACTTATGCTGCCAAGGGAACATAATTTCATGGAATGATCTGGTTTGGTATTCACAAAATATACCCAGGCATTCTTTTGTTCTTTGGCTAGCTATACAAGGAAGACTGATGACACAAGATAGAATTGCATGTGGGATCCAAACAGAGATATGGAATGTGTGTTCTGTAAACAATGTATCGATTCACATGAACATTTGTTTTTCAAATGTAATTACACTCATAAGGTGCAGGAAGGTTTGCAAAAGTTACTTGACAAGCATTTTTCTTTCAACTGGAACACAATTATTGAAGAATTTTCCAAACTGAAAGCTAACAAGAATATATGGAGTATAGTGAGAAGGTTGGTTCGGGAGCTAGATTTATACCGTTTGGCAAGAGAGAAATGCGAGTTATTCAAAAATAAAGAGAGGAATATTGATGTGTTGATACAGAATATAAGGGAAACTATAACTTGGAGAATAATGAGCTTTGCAGTGAAAGATTCTAATGCAGTCAAAACAGTTGAAGATACATGGAAGGTGAAGTTACAAAGAACTACTGATAGTACAAAGTGAATATGTAATAAAAGTGTTGTATGTCTGTATTTTTTTTAGTATAGATGTTAAGTATAGAAGTGATAGAATCAAGTATAGAATGCTTGTAGTTTTTGTCAAGTTTATTTTTTAGGCTCTTTAAAACATCATGGGAAATGTCCACGGGGGTTTAAAAAGTCTTGTACACTTTTTGTGATTAATAATATTTCTCCTTTCAAAAAAAAAAAAAAAAAAAAAAAAAAAATAGTTCATTGACATTATGGTACACATTCTACATTTAATTTTTGAATAAATAATTTAAATTCCGTCAAAATTTCTTGTTAATCACTTATTATTATCTAGGCGACATTGTAGAATAACTACATGTTGCACGAGATGACGGTAAACTTGTGATATTGGTAATGGTAAAAGAGCTAAATTGGTTATTTTCTCGTTTCATTGCCTTGTAAACATGGTCTAACCCTTCCTCGATAAGCTCCAAAACTGATTGTGGCATTGGTGGCTCGTTCACCTCTACTGAACCTTCTAACATCATTACCACCTCACTCATCGAAGGGCGCATGCTCACCTCGTCTTGTATGCACCAAAAACCAACTTTTAACGCTCTCAAAAGCTCGTCTTCATCCACTGCACCTTCTAGTCGTCTATCAGCCACCTTCATCGCCTCCCCATTTCTCATTTCCTATATATACAATGTCATTAGTTATCATGAAAAGAAGATTATTAGGCACAAAGGTATAAGAAAATATCAATTATCATTTAAAAGTTTTGGGCAACAATTGTACCTTAAAAGCCCAGCCAGGGAAGAAGAATTCATCTGCATCAAAGTTCATATCAAGGTTTCGGCGTCCACCAACAATTTCCAACAAAAGCATGCCATAACTATACACATCAGCTTTTACAGTTACGGGACGATTGCTAATCCACTCTGGGGCTAAGTAACCTCTTGTTCCTCTAACCATGGTCACAACTTGCGAGTGCTCCCTACCCATCAACTTAGCCAATCCGAAATCAGAAACTTTTGGACAATAATTTTCATCTAAAAGAATATTCTCCGGCTTGATATCACAGTGTATTATCCTATTTCGACATTGCTCGTGAAAGTATGCAATCCCTTGTGCAGTACCAACCGCTATCTGAAACCGTGTTGGCCATTCCAAGAGCCTCTCTCGTGTTTTATGTGAAGTAAACAACCATTTGTCTAAAGATCCATTTTTCATAAACTCGTACACTAAAAGCCTGCAATTTATGATAATATTGACATCATAACTCAATACAACTCGTTTATTAATCATTATATTGGAACTTATAACTGAATTGTACCTTTGTAAACCTTCTGAGCAATACCCGCACAAGCGAACCAAGTTCATATGATGCATTGAACCTATAGTATTTACTTCGGTTACAAATTCCCTTTCTCCATGTGGCAACATCCTGTCGAGCTTTTTTACTGCAAATAGCGTCCCATCACCTAAAGTTCCCTTGTAAACACTACCAAATCCACCTGAAAAATACACAAATCAGATGCTTTCTAACATATATCTAAAAAAGTTACACCTTAATTTAATTTACCTGTTCCAAGCAACTCTGAAAAGTTATTAGTCCTGTTTTGTAGATCACGGAAGTTAAAACTTGAAGGCGCTCCCGAGACTATTAACGAACTGTTGAGGGCTCTTTTTAAACCTCTCTTTTTATGAACAAAGATGTACAATAGACACGTTAAAAGTCCAACAAGAACAAGCATGCTTAGCACAATCGGAGTAACCAAAACCTTCGCTCTTGTACTACTACTCATTCCTGTTTTGTCTTTTGGATCAGAAGACCCGTTCGACTGAACCTTAACAAACATAGTTGAACCAGAATCCTCAAACCCACCAAACTCCAACTTTCTTAACACCCAACAATACGGAGTCTCTTGGTCCAACCCGTAAACAGATGCAATGCATTCACAATCAGACAAACAAGCGTCCCCACACTTAGAAACAGTCGGTATATCGCTATAATTAGCAATCACTTCTGACTCGAAAAAATAATAATTTGTTTGCTGAACTGTTTCAATTCTAAATTGGGAACTGTTTGAGTTCCTACAGTTTCCAGTGCGTGATGAATTCATCATACACCGGAAATCATTTCCATTAGTAAAAGAACCAGGCAAACAGTCGCACGAAGCAGTTGTCTTGGTTCTATCCAAGTTACATATCCCATTTCCGCAAACCCCTGCTATATCACAGGGGTTTGAAACTGCAGCCCATTCAGGTACCCATTGGCGCGACCCATTAAAATCATTATCCCAACGATATAATCTCAAATTACCATTAGTTTCGAGTATTAGTCTTCTAAGTACTAACGGTCTATTAGTCATGTTGCTAGCAGATGATAACTCCCCTTTATCATTGTCATTTTTATAAACGTACACTGCCCCAACCGAATCACCACCATAAACCACACCAAAGCTTCCAGCTTGATCGAGCACAGCCACAACGTCCCCCGTGACATTAGAAAACTCGGGTGTAGCCCAATATGAATAGTTAGACTGTGCTTCCATTGACAGGTTATAAGGATCAGATGGTATATTGTAAGTTAAAGCTAAACTCAATGAAGTTGGCTGTTGTAGTATTTTCAAAGTGTAATAACCACCTCCACGTGTCGGTATACGTGAAGAAGTCAGCTCGGTAGATATAGTCAAAGGTTGACCGGGTAAAAGAGTGTCAGATGGGTGTGCAAAGCTTTGCCATGCTATGTTTTGGTTGCGGGTGTATAGGACTAGGTTGCCGTTTTCTAGTAACTCTTGCGGATTCTATGTCTGTAGCGGTCGTGTTTGAGGTCCATGCAGTGGTGCGGCCGTCTGTGAGGACGAGGTTTCCAGTATTGTCGAGCTCTAAGACTGCGTTTTTTGTGACCGGTGCGTTTCTAATGAGATAAAAATTTATCGTGTTATAGTTGCCTGCAACATTTGTAGCAAAGACTAATGTATGCCAAAGTTTGCTAATACACATGACCAAATAATTATGTACGTAAAAGAAAACATGGTTTCACATAAATTTGTTGTGTATGTATATGCATAACATCTACTTTGATGTACTTTCGATACTATCCTTTTTTGTGCGTTAAACATCTCGAGTCACTTGTTCATTTTGACTTAAAGCATGATCAATTCACAAGCATTACGAAAGTAAAAACGACGTAAAATGCATTTATGTATCATTGTTATAACTTATCTACGTACATAATCTCGTAGGCTCGAGTAGAGAACTTACAAATACGCAGACCATGCAAGAGTTCGGTCTCCAGGAAGATCAGCAAACCAGATTCCCAACTGGTATAGTTGGTCTTGAGAATTTGATCCTTCGTCTAAAGACGGCGTAAAACCAAATGCAAATGTACCATTATCTGAAACCCATGCTTGGTCTTTGTTAGCATATAATCTGGAACCCAAACCAACTCGACCCGAAATACACACAACCACTTCTAGCAAAACAACCAAGAACAAGCTCCAAGTAGTGGAAAAATAATAAGCCATCTACAAAAAGGCTCATATTACACCAAAACTTGTTAGACAAGTATATATATAAAAGATGGAAAATGGATAAGTTGGAAGAAAAATGGGTACACAATGAATAATGAATACGTGTACATGGGGTGGGTGAGCTATAAGTTGAAAAAGGGTTGCATGGTCGGCTTGTGGTTCGGGCCATTGAGAGGGATTTTGGGGATTTGAGGGCACGTGTTGAGCCTCTTGAGGTTTTGAAATGGGCCCGGTGTAAGAGCTAGGGCCGATATTTGGTGCTTGGTTAAACTCACACGTTTCTCTTTTAATGTCACAACACAAGACACCATTTTCTAGTGTTTCTCACTTTAAGAGGTTTAAAAATGGGAGTACAAAATGTCAAAATGGTTTAGGGTCAACCATTTTATCTAGTTTCACACTTGGTAAAGTACTCTATACCGATGATGTGTCAAATTGCTAGTAGTTGACTTTTTCATCTACATTTGGATGTAACTTTCGATCCTTTTCGTAAAAAGTTGTCATGCTGGCTTGACTTCACTTTCATGGGTGAATACAAAATTTTGTCTTTGTGGACCAACCAAGTTGAATAATGGGCCATTTATAATACATTGTTGGCTGTATGGGGCCTATATTGGGCCCATTCAATGATTGATTTAGGTGTTGCAGCTTTGAAGTTTTCAAACTTTTTCCTTAATAATGCAATTAGTTTTGTTAAAGATTATAAGTGTTGCAAATAACAATTTTAAGTAGGGCTAGGAAAAAATCACTCGAAAACCGACTTGAACCGACAAACTGATTGAACCAAACTGTACCAACCTTATTCGGTTTGATTTTCGGTTTTATATAACTATTTCTATTTTATTCGGATCGGTTCGGTTTTGATTTGAGTCAAACCAACTTATCAGGTTTGAAATAGCTAAATCGACTCGAACCGAACCGACGTTATTCGGTTCGGTTACAGTTTCGATTTCGATAGCTTTTACTCTGTTCACATTTTACTCTTATTCGGTTGTCCGGTTAGATTTGATTCGTTGCTCAACCCTAGTTTTAAGACTTGCATTTAAGAAAACATATAAATCATTCAAGGTTTTTTTGTTTTTTTTTTCACAGAATTGTATCCGTATTCGTAGAATTATCATCAAATGGTAATCACTATAGGTGCTTATGTGATGAGAATATTTCTCTCAACCGTAGCTCCAAGAGAGTGCTTTACGTTTAGTAATCGGCTACATGTTTAGTGGGTGAAAATCTTAAGTTGCACAAATTGATAAATTAAATAAAGTAAAGTTCAAAATACATCCTTGTAGTTTGTCACATGTATCGCTTTACATCCCTAATTTTTTTATTTTTTATTATTTATTGAGTGAATTACATAAATCGTCCTTGTGGTTTAGTAAAAATTACGGATCTTGTCCCTGTGGTTTTTTTTTTAGCGGGTTTCGTCCCTGTGGTTTACAAAAGTTACGGATCTTGTCCCTCGTCGACCGGTCCCAAAAAGGACTTCCCTTGCAAATACTTTCTAACGTGAGGGGCTAACGTCATATTTAGGTTTTAACGATTGGAGTTAATTACATAAATCGTCCTTGTGGTTTGGTAAAAGTTACGAATCTTGTCCTTGTGGTTTATTATAATATTTAAAAAAAATTTTTTTTTCTTTTAAAAAATTAATTTTATAAAAAAAATAAAATTAAAAAAACTTTTTAATTTTATTATTAAACGAATGAAGGCGTATAAAAAACGTTTTTATACGGATTTCTCTATTTTTACGTTTCATTTGTTTTTATACGGTTTCGCTCGTTTTTGTATGAAAACATTTTTGTACAAAATGTCGTTTTGTATGAAAATGTATGAAAACATTTTTGCATACAAAAACGAACTAAAAAATGTATGCTTTTGAATGAAAATGTATGAAAACATTTTCGATGCGTTTTTGTATGAAAAACGTACATTTTCATACAAAAACGCATACATTTAAAAAAAAACGTCGGTTTTGTTTTTAAAATGTACGTTTTTGTATGAATAACGTACATTTTAAACAAAAAAAAAACGTATGAATTAAATACAGATGGCTTTTTTTTTCATGGTGCAAGTTTCAATACATGCATTAGAGTGCTTGGAACAGGGTTTATTCGTACGGTTTTGTTTAAAATGTACGTTTTTGTATGAAAACGTACATTTTAAACAAAAAAAAAACGTATGTATGTAATTAACTCTTATTATTATTTTTTGATTAAGTTGGTGGGGTACTTTGTGAAACTAATAAAATGTTATTAGTTTTATTGTTGAATATTATGTTTTAGTTATTGATGTGTTATTAAGATGATGAGATGACTTAATGTAACATACTGAATAAACCCTGTTCCAAGCACTCTAATGCATGTATTGAAACTTGCACCATGAAAAAAAGCCATCTGTATTTAATTCATACGTTTTTTTTTTTTTTTAAATGTACGTTTTTCATACAAAAACGTACATTTTAAACAAAACCGTACGTTTTTTTTGTTTAAAATGTGCGTTTTGTATGAAAATGTCGTTTTTCATACAAAAACGTCGAAAATGTTTCATACATTTTCATTCAAAAGCGATACATTTTTTCGTTCTTTTTTGTATGAAAAAATGTTTTCATACATTTTCATACAAAAACGTACATTTTTGTACAAAAATGTTTTCATACATTTTCATACAAAAACGAACGAAACCGTATAAAAACAAATGAAACGTAAAAATAGAGAAATCCGTATAAAAACGTTTTTATACGTCTTCATTCGTTTATAATAAAATTAAAAAAGTTTTTTTTAATTTAATTTAATTTTTTTAATAAAATTAATTTTTTAAAAGAAAAATGTTTTTTAAATATTATAATAAACCACGGGGACAAGATTCGTAACTTTTACCAAACCACAAGGACGATTTATGTAATTAACTCCGATCGTTAAAACCAAAATATGACGTTAGCCCCTCACGTTAGAAAGTATTTGCAAGGGAAGTCCTTTTTGGGACCGGTCGGGCGAGGGACAAGATCTGTAACTTTGTAAACCACAGGACGAAACCGCTAAAAAACTACAGGGACAAGATCCGTAATTTTTACTAAACCACAAGGAAGATTTATGTAATTCACTCTTATTTATTTTTATTTTTTTATTTTTTTGCAAAGTTGCATTTTAGAGATCATATAAATCATTTAAGTGTTGATTTTGTGTTTGTTTTTTTTTCCCTTCAGAATTGCATCCGTATTCGTAGAATTATCATCAAATGGTAATCACTATAGGTGCTTATGTGATGAGAATATTTCTCTCAACCGTAGCTCCAAGAGAGTGCTTTACGTTTAGTAATCGGCTACATATTTAGTGGGTGAAAATCTTAAGTTGCACAAATTGATAAATTAAATAGAGTAAAGTTCAAAATACATCTTTGTGGTTTGTCACATGTCTCGCTTTACATCCCTAAAGTTTTTTTGGCACAAAATCATTCCTCCGTTAGTAAAGTTGGCATAAAACCATCCATCTGTTAGTAAAATCAGTCAATGAGGACTAACTGTGCAAATTATATCTCCGTTATCTCCTAACAGAAGAGAGAATATTTGCACCGTCAGTCCTAAGGACTAATGGTAGAATTTATTTTTGGAAATAAATTGCATCATTAGTCCTAAGGACTAACGGTGCAAAATGTTTTTGGAAAATAAATTAAAAGGGGGCCACTATCACCATCACCGTACCCACCACCACCCACCTCCACCGCCGCCACCCACCACAGCCGCCACCACCTCCACCACCACCATTGGCATCACCATCACCCACCGCCACCACCACCCACCTCGATCGCCGCCACCCAACATAACCACCACAACCACCTTCACCCACGATCACCATCACCGCCACCCACCACCACCATCACCGCCACCCAACGCTACCACCACCCACCTCCACCGTCGCCACCCACCACAATCACTACCGCCACCACCTCCTCCACCCACATCCATCGCCGCCACCTAACACAACCACCACCACCTCCACCCACCACCACCATCACCACCACCCACCACCACCATCACCGCCACCCACAACCCCACACCTCCACCGCCGCCACCCCCCACAAACACTACCGCCACCGCCATCCACCGCCCTCTTTGCCACCACCACCCACCTCCACCGCCGCCAACCACCACCTCCATCACCCACCACGACCACCATCTCCTTATTGGCCAATTTTTAATTTATTTTCTAAAAATATTTTGCACCGTTAGTCCTTAGGACTAACGATGCAATTTATTTTCAAAAATAAATTGTACCATTAGTCTTTAGGACTGACAATGCAAATATTCTCTCTTCCGTTAGGAGATAACGGAGAAATAACTTGCACAGTTAGTCCTCATTGACTGACTTTACTAACAAAGTGATGATTTTGTGCCAACTTTACTAACGGAGTGATGATTTTGTGTCAAAAAAGTTTAGGACGGGATAAATCAGAAGGATATATTTTGGACTTTACTCAAATAAATACCTTGGGTATGTTTGTTAAAGTATGAGTGAGCAGTCGTAGTGGGCAGTGGTAGTGAGCTATGAGCAATACTAAAAAATAGCAAAGGTCACCACTCATTTTCAAACGACTACAAAAAATCAAAATGCTTATTGCTCACCACTCACCATTTTAAAAAGTTTTACACCGCTCCGTACCAAACATACCTCTTGTATTATAAAGAAGAAAAACTAGTTACTATAAATTAAAATTTAATATAAGTCACGTTTTTATAGGATTTGCCCTTTTCAAATGTATAAAAAAGTTAACATTTTACACTAAAGTGTTTAAAGTTAAATTTAATATTATCTTACTTTTTAAAGTCACGTGAACTTAATTGTAAATTATATCTACTAATAGTAAATTTTCTATTATTACTTGTAATAACGGATTATAACGTTATTTTATATACTAATCAGATTATAACGTTATTTTATATACCTAACTCAAATAGCTCAGGATTACTTGCAATTTGATTTGATTTTGACTTTGAATAATTCATTACAATACCTGAAATATCTAACATGATAAACATGAACAAATATAATGGTTAATTTAAAAAAATATATATATATATTCAAATAAAAAAATAAAAAATGTGGTTCTTGTATTATATAAAAGATTTTATTAATTAAATATGTCAGAATTTTGGGTTTGAGTATGGGTGGTAATAATCAAACAATCATGATATATTCTTTAAATCTTATAGAGATTATTTTTAAATTGAAGTATTTCGACCCATTTGCGGTATCACAAAATCCTCAATTGAAAATTTTCGAGAATCACACTTAGTTTTCAAGACACGAGAAAACTAAGCAATACATGAAAAGTTGTTTTATTTGTTATGTTATAGAAGAGATCAATTCTGGTTTATATAACCCAAACGAAAGTTAGTTATATTCGGTTAAAAGCGATTAGCGGGGGAAGTCACACATGTTGGTGAAAAAGGTGCGTCTTCTGGTGGGAAAACGGTTTGGAGAGAAAAATAGGTAATACATGAATCTCAAAGATTGTTTAGGGTATGGGCACTGGCCCAAACCCATCGATTTAAAGTAAAGTGCAAAATACATCAATGGTACAAGTAAAAGGACAAAAATACCCTTAAGGTTAGTGGATCACAGAAACAGTTTGCATTATTCGTCCTTACAGATGTATATATTCTAGTAACATTTATCGAGGAAAAAAATATAAAGAGTTCAACTTTTTTTTAGTAAGGATGTAACTTACAAAATTTGGCAAATAATTATTTTGAAGATAGATATATATTACTAAGGGAGGTGATTTGCAACACTTTTATAAATGATTGAAATGAACATAACTAAAAATAATGTAAGGTTATAAACGCCCAAACACTAAAATAAAATTTGTAACGGATAAAGAAATTTGTAATGGATAAAGAAACGAGGAGCAGACTAATGTTCTTCTTCTTCCTGAGTGAGTGAGTGAGTCAGTCATTTCCTTAGCCCAAAACAAACAAGTGAACAACCGGTCCACCTAACTAACCCAATTGCTTTAACAACCTTGTAGATGCAGCAGCAACAACGTAACATGTCTACCACATCACCTATCTTTCAAGCCTTTTTTAAACGCCCACCTGCAACTATTTCTTCTTCTTCTTCAAACGTTAATTTTTATTATAAACTACTACGCAACAACGACAAACCTTATTTAACAACCACTTGCAACTTTTATTCTTCTTCTTCAAGCTCTTTCACATATGTAGGTCAACTTTTACATTTCTATCTTATTTACTTCTTCTTACGGTTACATTTTTTTAATATAAAGTATTTGTGTTTGTTTGACCAAATGTTTTTCAATGTTTTAGGGGTGGGTCATATTTATATATTTCAGTTAGTGCTTGTTTTTATTAAACAGCCCATCCTCACAAAATAAGTTGCAGAATTCTTTTTTGTAGTAGATACTGTTAGTATATGATCCCTAACAACCTGGTTACTAGAAAGCGGATTACCCGATCTCAAAGACGTGGTCGACAGAAAAGAAAGAATATGCACAAGTAAGTACCCTAATCGATTGTTTAGATTAGTATTGAAAGAATGTGCAAGACCCTCCCCCTCCTCCTTTTATAGAGATGAGGGGGATGAAAAACCGACTCTAACAAATCACCTATGTCGGTTGTGATAATAAAGAAAATACAGACGGGTTGGGCTTGGGACACAAACCGACCCAACGACCCTTATTGATATCCTAAGACTAGTTGACTAATAGGAAACTTAACGCTTAATCCCTTAGACACTCGTAAGCTAAGATAAAGACTAAATACATAACAATTTCCACCTTAGGCTTTATATTAGCCTACTCCGACACTCAGCAACTCCAAACAAGTCTTTGAAGCTTCATCCAATTGTACCACCTTCGTCAAGGCATCTGCAGCATTGTGTTCAGTTACCCACCTTCGAATTTCAACCGTCTTCGCTTCCAAGACCTCTCTGATAAAGTGATAACGCACATTGATGTGCTTAGTCCTTTCATGAAAAACATGATTCTGCGATAAGTGAATCGCGCCCTGATTATCACAATTAAGCGCCACATCGTTAAGCTCCACGCCCAACTCTTCCAAGAGTCCCCTTAGCTAAATAGCTTCCTTCACAGCCTCCGTAAGGGCCATATACTCCCTCTGAGTTGAAAGAGCCACCACCTGTTGTAGCGTTGCCTTCCAGCTTACAACACATCCTTGTACTAAAAACGCGTAACCAGTGATAGACCTACCTTTATCCGGATCCTTAGCGTAGTCGAATCAACAAAACACATTACGTCCACATGGTTGCCACGATTTGTCCCATACACCAAACCCACGTTTGCGATTGCCTGCAAATATTTCAAAATCCACTTCATTGCTTCCCAATGCTTTTTACCCGGATTCGCCAAATATCACGCTAACTACACTTACCGCATATGCTATGTCTGTCCTCGTGCACACCATCAAGTACATTAAGCTCCCAACCGCATTTGCATACGGCACCTTACTCATCCTTTCAACATCACAATCCCTAACCGGGCAATCCTTCAACGACAGCAGAAGTGCCCACCCAATGGCATCTTAACCGATTTCCCATTGTCTATTCTAAAATTATTTTAAATCTTAGAAACATACCCGGATTGTGACACCCTCGAATCTTGACTCCGATCCCGATGATCTCCATACCAAGAATCTTCTTTGCTTCCCGAGCTCTTTCATGTCAAACTCCTTTTTAAGCAAAGACTTGATAGACCCAATCTCAGCCTTGCTTGTACAAGCAATCAGCATATCGTCTACATATAACAGTAGATAGATATACTCAACTGCATAACTCTGTACGTAATACCGCAGCTGTAAATCGCTACGCTTAAACCCATTGCTCAGCATATACTCATCAAACCTCCTATACCATTGCCTAGGTGACTGCTTCAATCCATAAAGGGATTTCTTTAACAAACATACCTTGTTACCTTGTTCATAACCCGGTGGTTGTCTCATGTAGATCACTTCTTCAAGATTACCATGTAAAAATGCCGTCTTTACATCAAGTCGCTCCACTCATAATCTCTACACGCATCAATGCAAGTATAACCCGAATAGATGTGTGTCGAACTACCGCTAAAAATACTTCATTATAGTCAATACCGCCCTCGTGTGAATCCACGAGCCAACAACCTCGCCTTGTACCTAGGCTTTTGAACACCTTCAATCCCTTCCTTTATCTTGAACGACCATTTGCGGCTCACCGGCTTTTGCCCAGGTGGATGATCTACTAAATCATAGGTCTTATTCTTCCTCAGAGAATCCATCTCTTCATCCATAGCAGCTTTCCACTTAGAACTGTCTTCACAAGCAACGCCTCCGTGTATGTTAATGGTTCATGAGTATCTTCTTCCTCTGCAGCAAACGCGTAGCACCATATTACTTTCATCCCGAAACCTCAAAGGTTTCGTTCTTGTCCTTGGCTCTCTATCGAACCAACCGATAATCTGTGAGATCCGGTGTTTGATCATGATCCTGATCCCCTGCATCTTCATCATCGCCATCTTCCTCGATCATGGATCTTCCTCGCGAACGATTATTTAACCTCTGCAGTTCCACCTCAACCCGTAATTCCTCAACAGACTTATCAATTACAGCACCATAATCCTTCAACGTGTCTTTGTACATGACACTTTCGTTGAAGACCACATCCCTGCTAGTGACTATTTTAGGTGATTCATTATCAAGCCTATATAGCCTGTACCCTTCACACCTTCGAGATACCCCAAAAGAACGCATTTTACCGCTCTACCGAGCTTACCTTGTTTAACGTGTGAATATGCGACCGACCGAAAATCCTCAACATCTCATAATCACTTGGATGTCCCGACCACATCTCCATAGGAGTCTTTTTCTCAATCGCTATCGATGGTGACCTATTTATAAGATATGCGGCGTACATGTCGCTTCGCCCGAGAGGTCTTGGGCAATCCAATTGAAATTAATAAACAGTATACCTTATCCATGAGAGTTCTATTCATCCGTTCGCTAATCCATTCTGCTGCGGCGTCCGGCAACTGTCAAATGTCTAGCAATCCCACTCTCGGCAGTATGTTCAACTCCCGATTCTAGAACTCAAGACCATTATCTGTCCTAAGCTTCTTAACCGTCCTCCCAGTCTGATTCTCTACTAACTGCTTCCACTCTTTGAACTTTCCAAATGCTTCGTGTTTGAACCTGAGAATATAAACCATACCCTCCTGGAATAATCATCAACAATAGATAAGAAATACTTCTTACCTCCCAATGATTCCACCTGAGACGGACCCCATAAGTCTGAATGAACATAGTCTATCACTCCCTGAGTAGTGTGCCTTCCTACACCGAAACTGACTCGATGTGACTTTCCCAGAACACAATTCTCACAAAAATCGAGCTTACCTAGACTCTTCTTGTCACACCCTCGCCGGAGGCGGAAATACGAGGTGTAACGGAAGGGAACATAAGCACAAGATAATAGAACATACCAACGTTAATATTAAAAAGAAATATTACACCATTACAATACCAGTTTAGCCGTCATCGGCAAATATATTACAAAGTTTAGATTCCAAAATATTAAGTTTTAATACATACGACTTGTAGCGACAAGTGAAAACTTCTTTATGCAAGACTTGATAGAAAAGCTTACTAACGATCACCTGAAATGCATGAGAGAAAACGGGTCAACTATGAAAATAGTTGGTGAGTAAACACGTTTAGCAAAAATAAGAAAACTCGAAAGAAATAAACAAAGCTTTCGGATTACGACGAAAAATAGTTCTCAAAGCAAAGGCATTGTGTATCCACTCAGTTCCAAATTCCACCCATACAAAACTTGCAACCTGTGTGTACACAACCCATTGCACAAAATATAGTGCGTCAAGTAGTCAAGTGTAAGCGGTCATAATAGTTCACAATATAGTACCAAGTATATAATAATTTAGGTTGATGCTCCGAACATGGGAGACTTTGCCGCTCGAACGGGGAGACTCCTTTGTCCCTCGGCCACCTAGGCGAGATTTATTGAGACCGCTCCACCAATAAGGCGAGACTTTATAGTGATGCTCGGAACATGGGAGACTTTGCACTGCTCCAACAAGGGAGACTCCTTTGTCACTCGACCACCTAGGCGAGATTTATGGAGACCGCTCCACCAATAAGGCGAGACTTTATAGTGATGCTCCGAACATGGGAGACTTTGCCCTGCTCCAACAAGGGAGACTCCTTTGTCACTCGACCACCTAGGCGAGATTTATTGAGACCGCTCCACCAATAAGGCGAGACTTTATAGTGATGCTCCGAACATGGGAGACTTTAGGTCAAGATCATAACACGTACGGTTCATTAAGTTTAAACAAGTCATAAGTTCGTAATTAAGTTCAAGGATCGATTCGAGTTCACAAGTTCTAGTCTAGAGAGTTCATAGAAGTAATAATCAATTTAGTTCAAATATGGTTCATGCATTTCGCCCCAAAAGTATAGTAAAACGGTAAAAAGGGGATGTGATTACTCACCTGGTAAACTGGTGTGATGACAAGAGTGAGTACACTGAGGTATAATGTGATGCTTAAACCGGGACCTATTACGAATGATATGATATGTAATGAGTTGCAATGTAATGTTATGCATGCATTTCGTATATTATTTATACCATTTGCGAGTTTTGAAAATAATACTTATCGTCGAAAAAATACTCTTTTGACGTCTTGACCATTCAAAAATCACTTTACAAGTTTTTACGTCAAAATGTCATCCTACAATGGTTTTATAATGATTTATAGTGAAATTATCACTTTTCGTCGCAAAACAATGTCGTCGGAAATTCTTGAAAGTGATAAAAATGGCTTTGGAAAAATAGTCGTAAAATGGTGTACGTCGATCGTTAGAGAACGAACTCGACGGTTTTGGAAAGTTTGTATCAAAATCTAAAAGTTTCAGTTCAGGAGTTTTCGTCATAGAGGTCTCGAACATAAAGATAATAAGGGTTAAAGATGGTGATTTTAGTTACCGTAACACTTGTATCGTAAAAATAATATAGTTTTTCAGAAAATAATAGTTACGGCAAGTTTATGAAAAAGTGCATATCTTTGTCGTTTCAAATCCGTTTTCTACGTTTTATATGTCCTTAGCTTCGTATCGAAGTAAACTAATATATTTTTGATAAGTCGAAATAATTTGTGAAGCTTAAGGCTCGTTTTGACTCGGACAAAGTAAAACAGCAAGCTGAAATTTCTGAAATATATATATTTCGTCGTCAAACTTGTAAAATCCATAACTTCTTCGTTATAACTCCGTTTTATTCCGTTCAAGCGACCACGGATTCGTTTTAAAGTATATTTTCTAAATATCAAGGCCAAAAGGTCGTGCCTACTGTCGGATTTTCCAGAAAATCAAAACAATGACAGAACACAATATATACTTATCGAAAATAGTTTTTCTCGGACAAAACCTATTCTAATCCCTTCAAATCAACTCCAAAGCTAATCTAATCCTACCATACACCTTCTTAGGGTGTCATGGGTTCCTAAACATCATCAAGACCAAAGTATACCAAGGGGATAATTATAGGATGACTTTTATATATATAACACTTAAAAATCAATAAAAATGGTATAAACATCAATATAACTTGCATGATTTTATTAAATATGATAAAATGAATATGAAATGAATATGAAATATGATCATAAAAATGAAAAGCTTACAAGTAACTTGATGAGGTGATATGAACAAAGGATTAATCCTAAATACTCTTGGTTTTTATTTCAAAACCATATAAAGAGTAATAACTAGATTGTGTTAACACTTGAGCTAGCAAAATTTTGTGATCCCTTGGAAGACCTCTCTATGGCCGGTTTTGGATGAAGAGAAACAAAGAAGAGAGAAAAATTTTTGGTACTTGCATTATTGCCATTTAATGAGTGAAGTAAATTTTCTTGAAGTATAAATCTTGCCTTGAAGAAAATCTACCCAATTTGATTTCCCTTACCCATTGGAGCCGGATTTATGGGGATATGGTTCCCAAATAATAATTTTTTTTTTTATATTGCATATATACTTGTATAACTAATTGTAAAAAGTGTAAGTACATATGTAGATAACTATAACTTGTAAGGTTAATGGTAACGTTTTGGTACAAGTAAATTTTTAATAGATCAAATTAGAGTATAATGAGATCATAAAAATTGTAAAAATACATTCCTTGTGAAATTTGAGTGATATAAAAATTATCGTATAGTTTTTAAGTAAAACGTCGTAATAATATAAATTTAGCGATTCATGTACAAAATAATTTCAAAACACTAGGAAAACTCAAAATATAGTTTTTACAACTAAATGTAAGTTTAAAAATATGTCGGGATCATTTTTGAAAGTAACGGATTAAATATTCAAAATAATAACTCACGCGATAACGTTTATTAAATATAAAAAAATTACGCGTTAAATGTGAAATGAAATGCCATGAATGAATTAATATGATGCATAATTAATTTAAGAAATGGCCGGAATTTGAGAATTGTGACATTCTTCCCATGTCAGCGGAATCATGTCCTCATGATTCGATTAACGATACTATGGTCCGAACCTCGACAAGAGTTCTAAAAGTTCATGCTCGTACGAACAATCTAAATGATCATATCAATGCCCATGCGTCCAGGTTCCCCATTCAACTAAGTACGTGCCCGTGATTAGATTTGATAGGGTAAACTTACCCAATATCGAACGTAGCTCTCAAAAGACCTTTAGGTTGTCGATTATAATCTAATCTCACAACTCATCAAACAAGAACTGTCATGAGATTAAACTAAACCGACTTGAGTAAACTTGTCTCTTAGCTTGATTTTCGCAACTCATCAAACAAGAACTGTCACTAGATCAAGCTAGGAAACAAGTTGTTAGAAAGGTAGGATGCCACATCCTTGAATGAAGTCTTTTGAAAGATTCGCTCGATATTCGATTTGCTTACACAATCAAATCCAATCAACAAAATATATAACAAATAAGGTCGATATCAATAGGTCTCAAATTAATCGATGTCGTGAACGTGGTAAAGATTGGAAGGAAGTTATGCACTCAAAATTATGTCGTACAGAAATAAGGTAGTTGTTCGAAAGAATGTACCCGTTAAGCGTTGCGGGCTTCCTCGGTACCCAAATAGAATGCTCGACCACGTGCGGGAGGAATTTCAATGTTCTGATCTTGTGGGCCTTCTATTGCCAACGCCAGGTTTGGACGATTTCCTCCTTGATTGTGAGTTCTTTTCAGCTTTGGACAGGTATTGCGAAGGTGATCTAGACTTCCACTCTCGTAACATGCTTTTCTCTGTCCTTGATTTCCAGTTCTGTTTGAGCAATTTCGCGTGAAGTGGCCCGTCTGTCCACATTTGCCGCACCTTGGGCAGTCTCCTGAGTGATGATAATTACATCGAGTGCACAAAGGATGTGGACCTGCATATCCTTTGCGCTCCGGGGTGGTCGCCCCATAGTTCGGGTTATTCGGCCTCTTGTTTTGTTGATTACGGTCTCGGTTTCCCGGTGATCCTCCGTCGCTTTCGTCCATTGTCGTTTGCTTTTGTTAGTTCTCCAGACCTTATCACATCATTTGTCAAGCGATACGCCATACTCACAACTTGCAGAGTGGTTGGGTTTGACGAGGTGACATCCCTCCTAATTTCCGGTATCAATCCCCATATATATCGGTCGATCAACTTCTCCACAATGGAAACCATGTGAGGAACCATTCTAGTTAACTCGTGGAAACGGATCGTGTACTTGTCGATCTCTACTCCTACCATCAAGTGGTTCCAAAATTCTTCTTCCGGTTTACGCACTTCATCTTTTCTGTAGTACTCATCAGTTAGTAGTTTCTTGAACGCTTCCCAAGATAGTGCATTTGCAGCCCTCTTCCTCCGATCTGTAGTTGGTTGTTCCACCGGTCAATGCTCGACCACTGTAGTAGACCAGCAGAGAACTCAACCTTGTTTCCTTGGCACATTTCGTGATACTAATCTTCGACTCAACATTCTCGAACCAGGTTAGCAGTCCAATGGCACCCTCAGTACCATGAAATTCCATTGGCTTACATGTCATGAAAGTTTTATAGCTGCATCCTTGACCAGTGTTTGAAGTACCTTCTCCGTTGTTGGTTCGCCTAGCATCGAGTTGTGTTATAATTTGGGTGAGTAGATCCGCTATTCCAGCAGGCGTTGTTGTGCGGATTGTCATTGTTGCTTGGGTTGCCGTTGTTGTTACCTCCTGAGCGTGTGTTTCTTGCAGCCATGATCCTATAGAGGACCAAAACATCGGGTTGAGTAAACGACATTCGAACGAAGTCGAGATGAGGTGCGAACGGTGGTAATGTTTTATAGTGATCGAAACATGACAGGAACAGAGACATGCTATGTCTAACAAGTCGAAAGATGGAAAAGAGAAGATATGAACAGGGTACGGTAATGTAGACGTGAACGTAAAAACATGCTATGCATACCCACCCGACCAATGCAACTTCGGTGACCAGGACTCAAAAGACTTCGACTAAACATGATTCAAAACTACCACTCTTATCATTGCATGGTTCTTCATAAATTAGACATAGTTGATCAGGCTATGTATAATTTATGAGTAACAATGCAACGATAGGACTAATTGACTCGAATGGTGTTCAATGTTTAATAAAATAATATATAAAAAAAAATTTTATTCCGGTTATAGCTGTGATTTTTATTTTTGAAAAATCGGCATTCTCTATAACCTTTGGCTCTGGTACCAATCTGTCACACCCTCGCCGGAGGCGGAAATACGAGGTGTAACGGAAGGGAACATAAGCACAAGATAATAGAACATACCAACGTTAATATTAAAAAGAAATATTACACCATTACAATACCAGTTTAGCCGTCATCGGCAAATATATTACAAAGTTTAGATTCCAAAATATTAAGTTTTAATACATACGACTTGTAGCGACAAGTGAAAACTTCTTTATGCAAGACTTGATAGAAAAGCTTACTAACGATCACCTGAAATGCATGAGAGAAAAACGGGTCAACTATGAAAGTAGTTGGTGAGTAAACACGTTTAGCAAAAATAAGAAAACTCGAAAGAAATAAACAAAGCTTTCGGTCGACGAAAAATAGTTCTCAAAGCAAAGGCATTGTGTATCCACTCAGTTCCAAATTCCGCCCATACAAAACTTGCAACCTGTGTGTACACAACCCATTGCACAAAATATAGTGCGTCAAGTAGTCAAGTGTAAGCGGTCATAATAGTTCACAATATAGTACCAAGTATATAATAATTTAGGTTGATGCTCCGAACATGGGAGACTTTGCACTGCTCCGAACAGGGGAGACTCCTTTGTCACTCGGCCACCTAGGCGAGATTTATTGAGACCGCTCCACCAATAAGGCGAGACTTTATAGTGATGCTCAAACATGGGAGACTTTGCAATGCTCCAACAAGGGAGACTCCTTTGTCACTCAACCACCTAGGCGAGATTTATTGAGACCGCTCCACCAATAAGGCGAGACTTTATAGTGATGCTCCGAACATGGGAGACTTTGCACTGCTCCAACAAGGGAGACTCCTTTGTCACTCGACCACCTAGGCGAGATTTATTGAGACCGCTCCACCAATAAGGCGAGACTTTATAGTGATGCTCCGAACATGGGAGACTTTAGGTCAAGATCATAACACGTACGGTTCATTAAGTTTAAACAAGTCATAAGTTCGTAATTAAGTTCAAGGATCGATTCGAGTTCACAAGTTCTAGTCTAGAGAGTTCATAGAAGTAATAATCAATTTAGTTCAAATATGGTTCATGCATTTCGCCCCAAAAGTATAGTAAAACGGTAAAAAGGGGATGTGATTACTCACCTGGTAAACTGGTGTGATGACAAGAGTGAGTACACTGAGGTATAATGTGATGCTTAAACCGGGACCTATTACGAATGATATGATATGTAATGAGTTGCAATGTAATGTTATGCATGCATTTCGTATATTATTTATACCATTTGCGAGTTTTGAAAATAATACTTATCGTCGAAAAATACTCTTTTGACGTCTTGACAATTCAAAAATCACTTTACAAGTATTTACGTCAAAATGTCATCCTACAATGGTTTTATAATGATTTATAGTGAAATTATCACTTTTCGTCGCAAAAACAATGTCGTCGGAAATTCTTGAAAGTGATAAAAATGGCTTTGGAAAAATAGTCGTAAAATGGTGTACGTCGATCGTTAGAGAACGAACTCGACGGTTTTGGAAAGTTTGTATCAAAATCTAAAAGTTTCAGTTCAGGAGTTTTCGTCATAGAGGTCTCGAACATAAAGATAATAAGGGTTAAAGATGGTGATTTTAGTTACCGTAACACTTGTATCGTAAAAATAATATAGTTTTTCAGAAAATAATAGTTACGGCAAGTTTATGAAAAAGTGCATATCTTTGTCGTTTCAAATCCGTTTTCTACGTTTTATATGTCCTTAGCTTCGTATCGAAGTAAACTAATATATTTTTGATAAGTCGAAATAATTTGTGAAGCTTAAGGCTCGTTTTGACTCGGACAAAGTAAAAACAGCAAGCTGAAATTTCTGAAAAGTATATTTTTCGTCGTCAAACTTGTAAAATCCATAACTTCTTCGTTATAACTCCGTTTTATTCCGTTCAAGCGGCCACGGATTCGTTTTAAAGTATATTTTCTAAATATCAAGGCCAAAAGGTCGTGCCTACTGTCGGATTTTCCAGAAAATCAAAACAATGACAGAACACAATATATACTTATCGAAAATAGTTTTTCTCGGACAAAACCTATTCTAATCCCTTCAAATCAACTCCAAAGCTAATCTAATCCTACCATACACCTTCTTAGGGTGTCATGGGTTCCTAAACATCATCAAGACCAAAGTATACCAAGGGGATAATTATAGGATGACTTTTATATATATAACACTTAAAAATCAATAAAAATGGTATAAACATCAATATAACTTGCATGATTTTATTAAATATGATAAAATGAATATGAAATGAATATGAAATATGATCATAAAAATGAAAAGCTTACAAGTAACTTGATGAGGTGATATGAACAAAGGATTAATCCTAAATACTCTTGGTTTTTATTTCAAAACCATATAAAGAGTAATAACTAGATTGTGTTAACACTTGAGCTAGCAAAATTTTGTGATCCCTTGGAAGACCTCTCTATGGCCGGTTTTGGATGAAGAGAAACAAAGAAGAGAGAAAAATTTTTGGTACTTGCATTATTGCCATTTAATGAGTGAAGTAAATTTTCTTGAAGTATAAATCTTGCCTTGAAGAAAATCTACCCCATTTGATTTCCCTTACCCATTGGAGCCGGATTTATGGGGATATGGTTCCCAAATAATAATTTTTTTTTTTATATTGCATATATACTTGTATAACTAATTGTAAAAAGTGTAAGTACATATGTAGATAACTATAACTTGTAAGGTTAATGGTAACGTTTTGGTACAAGTAAATTTTTAATAGATCAAATTAGAGTATAATGAGATCATAAAAATTGTAAAAATACATTCCTTGTGAAATTTGAGTGATATAAAAATTATCGTATAGTTTTTAAGTAAAACGTCGTAATAATATAAATTTAGCGATTCATGTACAAAATAATTTCAAAACACTAGGAAAACTCAAAATATAGTTTTTACAACTAAATGTAAGTTTAAAAATATGTCGGGATCATTTTTGAAAGTAACGGATTAAATATTCAAAATAATAACTCGCGCGATAACGTTTATTTAATATAAAAATTACGCGTTAAATGTGAAATGAAATGCCATGAATGAATTAATATGATGCATAATTAATTTAAGAAATGGCGGAATTTGAAATTGTGACACTTCTT
Organism: Chrysanthemum makinoi; assembly: GCA_910596185.1. NCBI lineage: Eukaryota > Viridiplantae > Streptophyta > Magnoliopsida > Asterales > Asteraceae > Chrysanthemum > Chrysanthemum makinoi. Next base: position 230,147,658 of record OU343218.1, read on the forward strand.
GCCAAACAACTCCCCGCTTTTCCAACAGACAGTAGTCCCTTCGATATGTCCAGTCTTTTGTGACAAACCTGGCAAGACTGTCTTTTTCTTCAACACTAGCATTAAGCTCACCCGCCACTGCATGGCCATCCAAAGAGTATACGCAATTTTCCTCTCGGGTTCCGGATAAAACAACCACGGAACCATTAATCACCTTGATTTTGCCCGACCGCAATTTTACGGTATATCCTCTTTTTCAAGAGTTCCAATGATATCAAGTTTCTTTTCAATTCAGGAATATACATGACATTGTGTAATACAAAACTTGACCCATCTTTCAGTTGTACCCTTACCTTGCCAATACCTCGATCTTGCACTCCCCGTTGTCACCCAACAAGACCCCCCATCGCATTCCAGAAAATCAAAAAATAAATCTAACCTTGGTGTCATATGGTATGAACCTCCTGAATCCATGATCCAATCTAGCAGAGCCTCTGCACTCATAACCATCATCACCTCAGAACCGTCATAAATCGAACCACTAGAGCTTGGTCGATCATCTTTCTTGTGAAACCATTTGACTTCTGCGATTATTCTTGGACAGGTTTCTCTTCAAGTGCCCCTCAGATTGGCAAATATAGCACTTGAGTCTTCCACCTCGAGACTTCGATCTTGACTTTCCTAGGCTGATGCGAATTCCTGCGATCGATCTTCCCTCACGTATAACCCTTCACCATCATTCCCCTTCGCCTTAGATCTTTCTTTGATTTCCTTTGAATTCAGTGTGGCCATCACATCCTCCAAAGTCAAAGCTTCCAGTCCATAAAGCAAGGTATCCACAAAGTGTTCGTATGATGCTGGTAAAGAAGTGAGTAATAATAAAGCAAGATCTTCATCCTCGAATTTTACCTCAATATTTGCTAAATCAACAACGATTTTGTTGAACTCATCTATATGCTCGGAAATCGTTCGTCTAGCCGGCATGTAGAATGTGTACAACTTCTTCTTCAGGTACAACTTGTTGGCCAAGGACTTTGTCATGTACAAAGTCTCGAGCTTGGTCCAAACCCCTTGCGATGTCTCCCTAACCTCTCTCGAACCTTGTTACCTAAACACAAAATCATGGCACTGTGAGCTTTCTTGTTTAGCTCAGCCTTTGCTGTAGCATCCATAGTCGCGGGTAAAACCTCCAGAGCTGCTTCACATCCATGTTGGATTAATAAAGCACGCATCTTAACTCTCCATAACCCGAAATCACCAGTTCCATCGAATTTCTCGATCTCAAACTTGGCTCCCGTCATTCTTTAAAACCCTTTATTGATTTGCTAAACCTTGTGATAAAATCCCCACAATCACAAAACAATAAAGTCTCTTGTGCAATACCCTCTTAATTAATACCCTTTATTATATTACCAAGTACCAATAATATAATTAAAGTATTACTTTTGCTTTTTAAATAAAAAACCAATATCTTATCCTTTTACTTTATAAAAGCCAAGACAAGATATGTGTTTACCAATATCTGTGTATACCCAACGAAAAGACAAGATATGTGTTTACTTTATAATAACCACTATCTTCTTATTTAACACAAAAGCCAATAGTATGTCTTCAACCTTGATGTCACCTGCTACTTCCTCTATAACCAGAAAAAAAAACACCAAGAAACCTTTGTTGTTGATAATCTGGTAGCCCAAACAGAATTAAGAATCTGCTCCTTCCAAGATAAACGAACAATAAAGAGCCCATCTCGGCCGATCCTAGATAACCAGAGAACTCGCGAACCAAAGCTCTGATACCACTTGTTAGTATATGATCCCTAACAACCTGGTTACTAGAAAGCGGATTACCCGATCTCAAAGACGTGGTCGACAGAAAAGAAAGAATATGCACAAGTAAGTACCCTAATCGATTGTTTAGATTAGTATTGAAAGAATGCGTACAAGACCCCTCCCCCCTCACCTCCTTTTATAGAGATGAGGGGGGATGAAAACCGACTCTAACAAATCACCTATGTCGGTTGTGATAATAAAGAAAATACAGACGGGTTGGGCTTGGGACACAAACCGACCCAACGACCCTTATTGATATCCTAAGACTAGTTGACTAATAGGAAACTTAACGCTTAATCCCCTAGACACTCGTAAGCTAAGATAAAGACTAAATACATAACAGATACTAATACTATTACTAGTTGCTTGTTTATACACTTCATTTGTGAAGTTTTTGTTTAAGGAAACAATGGAAACTTTTTATTTAAATGAGTGAGTACCACCATTGGTTTTGAAATGATTAGGTTTTGTCTTATTCTGTAGAAATGGAGATATTCATGCTTTAAGGACGACATATCTTCTTCCGATTGTAACATTCCCGAGACTTCCGGAGATGCATTGCCAGAGCGACAAGAACAAAACCAACCAAATGTAAAGCGTGATTGGCTCTCAAATATAAACAAGGTAATTGTTTCGGTTATTAGATTACTGAAATTTCCCTTAACATCGGTGAAGCTAAATGTGCATAACCTATAATACGTTTCAATATAGGTGAACATCTTTCCAGTTAAACATTAACAAATACCAGTTTCTTACACCCCGCCCTCGTATCAATACAGAAACGATAAAATTTGTTTGGCCCTTTGTGCCACATGCTATTGACTGCTTGTGTGCTGTTTTCAGGTTGCAGACACGATATTCAGTGCAGAACCATGGACAATGCCATAGACAACGAGGACCATTCTTCAGGTGCAACTATTTCCTTTTATCAATCGTTACTTTGTTTTTCATATATTCTTTTCTGTAGTCAGATAACATAATTGTGATCATTTTTAGTTTCTGGCTGTTGATAACACTTTAGTGCGTTATTTTGATGAATGTTTTTATATTTAATGTATTTGTTTACAATATTTGCACATGTGGTTTTGGTGGTACTACATATTTGAAATGTATGCATTGGGCATGATACACATCTTGTACATGCTTTTCTGGTAGGTATAGTTACAGGTGGAGACAATGACATACATGATTTTAAGAAAACAAAAACATGCCTTTCATGTATGGAAACACACACGTACTAACCTATTTGTATAGCAGCATAATCCCTTTCCATGAAGGCTCAATAACTAGAGTTAAACGCAAAATACAGCTTTACTAACCACAAGGTCTTTTGGATGTAACAATTTCTTGTCACTCCTTAGGGTCTAGTTGTTGAATAAGGACAATTACCACCCTTCTGACAAAAAATCCAAATGCACCAGTTGTCATCTTTTATGTAGTGTTTGATGTGAAGGTGGTCTCTTATTAAGGTGCCCCTCGTGGGAAGATGTGCTTAAAGGCACAAAGAAATGAATTGACTAGCACGAGGGTTTAATCCTGCCAGCTAGCCATCTTCTAGGCCCAATTTGTCATTAAGATTATGATTCAATATTATGCCCACTCTATGGAATGTAATGATGAGCATATAACTTTAGCACGGCCAGCGTTAAACTTCGGTTTTCAATAAGGGAAAGAGTGATTGGTGGAGACAAAGGAGACTGCATATACCTTCAGTTAATAGGAATTGAAGCACTAGCTCACAAGTCAGTGTCTGGATATTATGAAAAATCTTGGCAGATTATGATAGCGGCTGTTAGCGTAGATTACTGGCAATATGACTGAGAAGGAAGACGAATTCCTCATATAGGTAATAGATGTTGGCATCGAATTTAATCAAGAATCATAAGTCTTTGAAAGTCGAAGGACCAATAGTGTTAGTTAGATAGTTTGTAACCATATAGCGGTTACAAAGTTAGTTATTGGCAGTTATTTCTGTAGGATTTCATGTAATGGTTGTGTCGGTTCAATACAAATTCGGACCATATATATGTAAGTACATGTATTGTATTTTAGTGTGGAATATATTAATATCATTGTGTTTATCAAACGTTCCCACCCTCTGTTTTTATACCGAGTCCCTGCACATCTCTTGTGCATACTCTTATCAATTTATATTGTTCATCCACAAGTAGCATGATTCGCAATCTATGAAAAATTAACATGGCATCAGAGCCCATGGTTTAAAGATCCTGGAAGAAGAATAACATTAAGAAACCTATGGAAGAATGTTTGCGATTCATTTGCAGTCCAAGGAAGATATCGCCTTGAAGAAGTAGAAGACCCGAAAACAGAGCATGAAGATGATTCATGGATACGTTATAGTTTTGGGCATAAAAGAAAGAAGGATGTTGCAAGAAGAGAAGTTCCAAAGGAAAGATGTCTTATGCAGATGGCAAGAAGAAGACACGGTGAAAAGATGTACATAGGAATGGTGAAAGTGTACTATGAGGAAGCACGCAGGGCAGGGCATGGAGAACCACGGATTAATATGGTCGGAAATGAACCATGTGGTGATGCGGAGACTAGCGTGTACATGGAGGAAGCACAGGAAGAAAAGCCAAGGAAGAATTGCAAGTATGTACAAGGACGATGATCAAGAAGATCATCCATGGAACAAATGAAAGGCAACTAAACATGAAAGACCGGACAAGTAACAAGGCAATCAGAATTTAAAACAGAAGATGCAAAGGGGGAACGAGACTGCAAATCAACGATGAACAAGAACAGAGTGAAGATTATGATGTCTTGATTAGGGGAGTGAATGTTGGCATCGAATTTAATCAAGAATCATAAGTCTTTGAAAGTCGAAGGACCAATAGTGTTAGTTAGATAGTTTGTAACCATATAGCGGTTACAAAGTTAGTTATTGGCAGTTATTTCTGTAGGATTTCATGTAATGGTTGTGTCGGTTCAATACACCGATTCAGACCCTATATATATGTAAGTACATGTATTGTATTTTAGTGTGGAATATATTAATATCATTGTGTTTATCAAACGTTCCCACCCTCTGTTTTTATACCGAGTCCCTGCACATCTCTTGTGCATACTCTTATCAATTTATATTGTTCATCAAAGTAGCATGATTCGCGAACTACAGCAAAATTAACATGGCATCAGAGCCCATGGTTTAAAGATCCTGGAAGAAGAATAACATTAAGAAACCTGTGGAAGAATGTTTGCGAGATCATTTGCAGTCCAAGGAAGATATCGCCTTGAAGAAGTAGAAGACCCGAAAACAGAGCATGAAGATGATTCATGGATACGTTATAGTTTTGGGCATAAAAGAAAGAAGGATGTTGCAAGAAGAGAAGTTCCAAAGGAAAGATGTCTTATGCAGATGGCAAGAAGAAGACACGGTGAAAAGATGTACATAGGAATGGTGAAAGTGTACTATGAGGAAGCACGCAGGGCAGGGCATGGAGAACCACGGATTAATATGGTCGGAAATGAACCATGTGGTGATGCGGAGACTAGCGTGTACATGGAGGAAGCACAGGAAGAAAAGCCAAGGAAGAATTGCAAGTATGTACAAGGACGATGATCAAGAAGATCATCCATGGAACAAATGAAAGGCAACTAAACATGAAAGACCGGACAAGTAACAAGGCAATCAGAATTTAAAACAGAAGATGCAAAGGGGGAACGAGACTGCAAATCAACGATGAACAAGAACAGAGTGAAGATTATGATGTCTTGATTAGGGGAGTGAATGTTGGCATCGAATTTAATCAAGAATCATAAGTCTTTGAAAGTCGAAGGACCAATAGTGTTAGTTAGATAGTTTGTAACCATATAGCGGTTACAAAGTTAGTTATTGGCAGTTATTTCTGTAGGATTTCATGTAATGGTTGTGTCGGTTCAATACACCGATTCAGACCCTATATATATGTAAGTACATGTATTGTATTTAAGTGTGGAATATATTAATATCATTGTGTTTATCAAAGGTTCCCACCCTCTGTTTTTATACCGAGTCCCTGCACATCTCTTGTGCATACTCTTATCAATTTATATTGTTCATCAAAGTAGCATGATTCGCGAACTACAGCAAAATTAACAATAGAGAGCTCCTAGTGTGCAGATTCGCTTGCACCTTCATACTTCATACATGACTAAGTTCTGGTTGGAATTCCTTTATCACAATAGGTTGCCTTTGGGATACGGTCAATAAAGTTCTATTTTCTTAACATTTAGAATATTAGAGGCTGCGTGCATGCACCAACCGAAGTTTCAGTTACTCTAGACTAATTGAAGTAGCAGTTATCTACATGTCCAATACACGATACTTTTTGTTTATTTTCTTCAGTTTGATCGCTTTTCTTTGCATCCTTTTACGTTTTATAAAATCTGTAAGAAGGTATATAGTTGATATCATGTATGTAATTGGCACCTTAATTTGCACATTGGCAACGTAATTCACTTACATGTGTTTCCTTTACTCTCCTTGATATCTACCAACCTTTGCTTATGTCATTCTTTATCTTTCCTCTTTAACTCCAATTTTCATTTGATCGATAAGATTTGGCCTTGAGACAGTGATTCATATCTCTGATGTTTTGAATATCACTAAATATACATGATAATTATTTTACCCGCTATGTAGAGGTTAAGTAATAAGGTAGAACTTTTACTGAGTGCAAATCAAGGGTTCATACAAAGGACATGCTATCGGGTTGAGACCCTGTTGCTGAGATTAAACACGTGGGAGGGTGTTAAAAGTCAAAACGATTGAATGGAAGAGAAACAACAAAAATCGAAGAAGAAAAAGATTTTTTCCTGTCGTGTATGAACTAAAAGCGTACAACATGCCACAATTATAAGTGAGTGTTCACCCGTTTGAGAATTTGTTCAACCCTATTTGAAAAATGAACCAAATTGTATGCGAATTTCTTAGACTAATCCCTGTTTTTGACGTTGAACAGCCCAAAATTGGTGAATTTGGTTTATTGAACCCAAATTTATAATGATGTCTTACTCGGTTAGTTACTTAGTTGGTTATACGGTTTATATATGAGGCTATGATCGAACCCAAAGTCAATGCATAATCCTTGTAGGGCCTTAGGCTTCTTTCAATTGCTTGTGTCAACTTTGTTAAGAGATGCCTATACAAGTGTAAGAAGCACTGTACTAAAAAGCGGTCTATTTTTGTTAATACAAATTGAAAGCTCCCCTTATCAATAAAGAGAATATTAGTAATAAATCTCTTTAAACGATAAATAAATTGTATCTGGCAGAGGTTGTTAATTTATGGATGTATTTTAGTATTGTACCAAACAGTAAGAAATAGCGCTTGCCTACTCTTGAGGGATGTCCATGACGACTCCTTGAATACCCACGAGTGGGCTCGCCTGGGCGAATGCACTGTTTTTTCAATACACATACTCGTTGACTTCTCCATGGATTTTCGAAGGGACCCTATGGACATTCATACTCGTTGAATGCCTTGATTGGAAGCGTCAAGACGTTTGTGCCAACACCTCTTTTCTGTGTCGTACTACCATATAGGTCTCTACAGGTGTGATGTTATTGCCTTTATGTTATTTGTATAAACCACAGGTCTGATTTACACACGCTGAAACAAGAACATAAACAAGTAAAACTGGAACAAACACAAACAATCATGCACAAGTTTTTCCTGGAATATGCTTTCCTTTAATCAGAAAAATATAGGCTCTAAAACTGATCGGTTTTTCTCATGCATCCAACCACAAGCTCGGCTGGTATATATAGGTGTTTAGAATATGCTTTCTAATCCTACTACAATTCTAATAAAGCAAAATAGTCCTTAACAAATAAGGAGTCCTAATTAGACTAGAATTGTAAACGTCCACATGCTTGGAATCTGTTTTGTCTTTCCATATGCTCGGTCAGACATTATGCCAACATTCACCCCCCTAATTTCTGACTCGAGATAGGTAGGTCTTCAACTCCGAGTAACTCTTGCATCTCCTTGAACTTAATCCTTGCGAGAGCTTTCGTCGAGAATATCGACGTTGCAAATCACCTCTTATAAACTCAACTTGTACTTGGTCTCTTTCAACACACTCTCGGATAAAATGATAACGTGTGTTTATATGCTTGCTTCTCCGGTGAAAGACTGGATTTTTCATAAGTGCAATAGCCGATTTTTTGTCAACAAATAAGACCACCACTCTTTCTTCCATTCCGGTTATTTCACTCAACAACCGTAACCATATCCTTGACACGCGGTGAAGTTGCACCATGAACTCGGCTTCACAAGATGATAGAGCCACCGTGTTTTGCTTTTGTGAGCACCAAGTGATAGGTGATTTACCTAGATAAAATACATGCCGGTTGTGCTTGACCATCATCTTGGTCCATTGCAAAACTACTATCACTAAACCCCACTAACTCCTTGGTTTTCTCTTGGTTATATCGCACTCCAAAATTCAAACTACCTTGGATATACCTTAGTATTTGTTTCCAGCGCCATATGTGATTCTTTTGGTTCTTGCATATAACGACTAACCAAATCAACCGAATAAGATAAATCAGGTCGAGTGTGTAGTAAATACCTTAGACAACCAACTCGTCGTCTAAACAGAGTTGCATCAACTGGTTTTCCTTCCTTGTCCATGCTTAACTTCATTCCAGGTTCTAATGGACATTGAGTAGGATTTGCTTCATGCATCCCAAAGATCTTTCAAGATCTTCCTTGCATAGCTTTCTTGACTTATTGAGATACTCGAATCCTCTTGCTTTACTTCAATGCCAAGATAATAGCTTAACTTTCCCAAGTCACTCATATCGAACCTTTCTTGCATTTGTCTCTTAAATTCACCAATTTCAACAAGCCGAACGGTTACTAAGAGATCATCTACATAGACCGCAATAATCAAGATTGACTTGTTTGTTTTCTTCACATATACCGCTTGTTCGTGTTGGCATCTTTTGAAAGACATTTGCTTGAGTTCTCTATCAAGTTTTGTATTCCACGCCCTTGGTGCTTGTTTAAGTCCATAAAGCGCCTTTTCAACTTGTAGATCTTCCTTTCTTCTCCTTTCTTCACGAACCCCTCCGGTTGTGTAACAAACACTTGCTCTTTTAGTTCTCCATGTAAAAGCGACTTTACATCCGGATGATGTAGCTCCATGCTTCTTTGCGGCCAATGAGATCAATAAACGTACCGTTTCAATCCGTGCTACGGGCGCAAATACCTCATCATAGTCAATTCCTTCCTTTTGAGCATAACCCTTTGCTACTACCCGAGCTTTAAACTTATTAATTGAACCATCCGGATTTCTCTTAATTTTGAACACCCACTTTAATCCAATGGGATTAACATTAAACGGAGCTTCAACTAATTCCCATGAATCATTCTTCTCGATAGACTCAATCTCTTGCTTCATAGCAACCATCCATTTGCTTGAGACTTTTGCTTCTTGGAACGTTCTTGGTTCATCATCTTCAATCAAAAGTAGATTTTGATCTTCATTAGCAACTGAGGTTCTTGAACTAGACCCCATAATAAAGTCATTAAATCTAGTTGGCTTAGTTGAAACCCTTGAAGAACGCCTCATAATTGGTTGAGTTTCTGTCACAGGATTAGGGTCATTACCCGCCTCGATTTGATCTTCTTGTTCGGTATTGACCGGTTGATTTTCATCAACATCATGATGATTTTCGACCTCTTGATCTTCACCTCAACTTCATCGGTCATACACGGGTTAACAAATCCACAACCCGTATCAATAGAACCGTGCCATTCTATGATAAACATACATGGGTTTAGCTCGTGTGTTTCGCTTCCAAAGACATACTTCCAGCCAAGTTCCTCATTAAACTCCGCATCACGACATACCACTATCTTCTTTAGTTTTGGATTGAACACTCGAAAACCTTTTGTACTGGCTCGTTTCGATGTAAATGATTCGTGTTGACCTGTCGTCTAACTTATGTAAATATGGCCTTGTTCCCGTTGCATAAGCCACACACCCAAATACCCGCAAACCCTCCAAGTTAGGCTTTTTTCCTTTGAAAGCCTCGTATGGAGTTTGATTAACTAGAGCTCGAGTTGAAACTCTATTAATCAAGAATGTAGCGTGTCTAACTCCTTCAACCCACATGTAGTTTGGTACGTCTCGTGCTTTCAAGATGCTTCTAGTCATTCCCATAAGAGTACGGTTTCGCCTTTCCACGACTCCATTTTGTTGCGGTGTGTAGGGGGCGGTTAGATGTCTTGTTATACCCTCGTTTTCACAAAAGTTGGTAAATTCTTTTGAAGTGAACTCACCTCCTCTATCGGTCCTTAGGGTTATAATCTTCTTTCCGGCTTCTTCTCAACTAAAGCTTTGAACTTTTTGAAGTATTCAAATGCTTCTCCTTTTTCCTTCAAGGTAAAAGTCCACATAAAGCGTGAGAAGTCCTCAATAAGATCAAATATGTACATTGCCGCTATGGATGGTGGAGAGATTGGTCCACATAGGTCGGCATGTATAAGTTGAAGAGGATGTGTTGCCTTAAATTTTGCAGCTTTAGGAAACGCCTTCTTGGTTTGTTTTCCTACCAAGCAAGATTCACACAACTTGTTCTCTTGATGAATTATTGGCAACTTTTCAACCATGCCCTTCCTTGCCATTAATTCCATCGTCTCGAAATTAATGTGACCCATCCTAGCATGCCATAACCAAGCATCATCTTCCATCTTTGCTTTGAGACACACCGGACTTCCAACTTGGAGCTTAATCTTGTAAAGTCTATTACTTGTTCTAGGAACCTTCATCAGAAGCTTGCCATCTGAGTCACGCATAGTAAGAAGGTTACCTTTCATACGAATGTCACATCCGCCTTCGGTAGCTTGCCCAAGACTAATTATGTTGCTTTTTAGCTCGGGTAGGTAATAGACTCCAGTGATTAACCGTTGCTCACCCGTTTTCCCTTCAATGATTATCGAACCCTTCCCTTTTATCTCGATGTAGGAGTTATCACCAAACTTCACTCTGCCGGAGATATTCTCATTCAACTCCGAAAAGTATTCTCGGATCCCCATCATGTGATTACTTGCTCCATTATCCAAATACCAAGTGTCTTCCTCGTTTGGCTTAGTATTCAATTGGTTTGGGATAATCTTTTCTTCATTCAAGAAAACTACTTCTTGAACGCTTTTCATCATAAAAAGTTCGGGTCATCATCATCCTCCGTTTTCAAAAGGTTTGCTTCATTCTTTTTCTTTTGTACACTGCGTTCGGGACAATTAGAAGCAAAGTGACCATATTCATCACATCTGAAGCATTGAATCTTTGAAAGGTCTCGACTTTTGTTCTTCTTTTGATCCGTATTGCTCCCGGAGTTGTTTTGGTTTCCACGGTTGTGGTTATTAGCTTGACCACTACCACGAGATTTGTTTTGAGAAGAAAAGTTTTGACCTTTACCGTTGCCACAAGAGGAATTCCTTCCTCGACCTTTCTTATCATATCTTTCAGCCCTTCCGAACATCAACTTGCCTTGATCTTCAGAAGTGGTGTCAACACCCTTCATTCTTCCTTCAAAAGCTTTCAACCTTCCAATTGCTTCTTGAAAAGACATAGTATTCAAGTCAGCAAATTGTTCTATTGAGGCAACAATTGCAACATACCTATCCGAAACGGATGCAAGTAGCTTCTTAACAAGTTTCTTGTCTTCATAAATTGTTCCCAAGCTATTGACTTCAGTTACAATTTTGCCCAACCTAGCCGCAAAGCCATCGATTGATTCGTTGACTTTCATCTTTAAAGATTCGAATTCCGTCTCCAAGGTTTGCAACCTTGCGTCTCGAACCCGATCAACACCCACATACCTGGTCTTCAAAGCTCTCCAGATTTCTTTGGCTGTGTTGAATTGTGAAACTTGAAAAACAAGTTCTTCTGGAATCGCCTGGAAGAGTAACGCTACTGCCATGTGATCTTGCTTAGCAACAACTTGTGTTCCTTCCCCTGGTTCCAGTGCATCGAGTATTCCATGGACTCGGAATACCGCTTTGACTCTTATTGCCCATATGTTATAATTTTTGCTTGTTAACATTGGACATTGAAGAGCCGTTTTAGAATGTTCGACAGGAGGTGGTTGACTTGGCTCGCCTTGCACCATCCTTCTTTTACGTCTTCTGTAAGTTACAGGTGTTGTTTGTTCTTCTTCCAGCCCTAGTGTGCTAGTCGACTGATTTACTTCCTGCCCAAGTAACCTTGCTAGTCGACTGTGCCTTTATAAACCCTTGGTCGATCCTTGCTTGACAACCCTTGGTCGATTGGCTTCTTGCAACCTGGCTCTGATACCAAATATAAACCACAGGTCTTGAATCACACGCACAGAAACAAGAATAAACAAATAAAACTGGAACAAACACAAACAATCACGCACACGTTTTTCCTGGAATATGCTTTCCTTTAATCAGAAAAATATAGGCTCAAAAACTGATCGTTTTTTTCATGCATCCAACCACAAGCTCGGCTGGTATATATAGGTGTTTAGAATATGTTTTCTAATCCTACTACAATTCTAATAAAGCAAAATAGTCCTTAACAAATAAGGAGTCCTAATTAGACTAGAATTGTAAACGTCCACATGCTTGGAATCTGTTTTGTCTTTCCATATGCTCGGTCAGACATTATGCCAACAATTTGCGCACCCAGTCCTGTCTTATTGAGTGGTTTGGCTTTAGAGCCAACTATCTCTCGAAACTTTAACAGATAATGCGTTGACTAGGTCCATAAGTGATTGCAATACTGTACTTCTTAGATGATTAACCTGTTTGCTTTCAAATGATAAATAATACAGTAAGTTTCAATGATGCAGGTGATGCTCTTGTGGATCACCTCATTCTGGTTGGTAGGGTCATGGATAATACCCTTTTTAGCTCATATATCAGGTTTCAGAAAAGAAACACTCACCTACAGAGGACAAGCGTTTTACAGTCTTTTGACCGATGTAGCAGAAGGCATTGCGGGAATAGCGATCCTCCACCGCTGCCGTGAACCTTTCCGTCCCTTATCTTCTGATTGGTTCAAATTTAGTATTAAAGGCAAATGGCAGCTTGATGTTGGGTTAGGATGCCTCATGTTTCCTTTAGTCAACCGTCTATCACAAGTCAACCTAAATTTATTGCCTATGGTCCCACCTGCTCCGGTCACGGTTTCAAATGTTGAGCAATCAATTGTTGCGCGAGACCCTGTGGCAATGGCACTTTATGCAGTAGTGGTTTCTGCTTGTGCCCCAATCTGGGAAGAGGTCGTCTTTTGAGGGTTTCTTCTACCTTCTTTGACAAGGTACATGCCTGTATGGTGTTCTATATTGGTGAGTTCTTTAGCTTTTGCATTGGCGCATTTCAATATGCAAAGAATGCTTCCACTTGTATTCCTTGGGATCGTAATGGGTACTGTTTTTGCCCGGTCAAGAAACTTACTGCCATCTATGCTGTTACACAGCCTTTGGAACGCATTTGTATTTATAGATCTTATGAAGTGATTTTTCTGTATACGTGATAGTACACTTACCCTTCCCAATTGTACAAATATAGACGTTTTATTTGAAAAAAATGTATTGTGCTTAAATTCTTGTCAAGTCTTTGTTTTGTGTGGTTGTTAGGTCGCAAGTAAGCATGACTAGTATAAATATCTCATGAAGCACCAAGTTCATGGACTATTTCACGAAACATGTTGTTGGTACAAAGTTGTGAGCCACCCAAGATCAGCTGGCTACCGCGTGACAGCGGTCGACCTTGGTGATTTCGGGGTGCACCAAAGTCGGCAAGAGGATATAGCCACCTTTTCAGACTACATACTGTTTGATTCCAGGACAATATTTACTAGCAATAAGATTGTTCCAGATAATGGGGTAGGCCTATATGTAACTAATAACTAATAAGAGCCCAAAGGCTTAAACAATATGTCGATTAACACATACAACCATTGATTCAGCTTCTCGAGTCTATGTCTGCTGAAGAGAGGGTGGTGTTGGTGGGACACAACTATATATGTTGGACTTGCTATTGCTCTAGCCATGGAGACTGGAGAGGTTTTCACACATTGTATCGGGGTTTTCATATCCGCTTATAAGCCGAATTCTAGGGACACTCCAGCCTTGCAAATGAAACAAGTCTGTATAATGATCATATCATGTTGAGATCAACATGATAAGTTTGAGTAACCAAATAATCTTATAAAACGACTGTATTTGGTTTACGGAGAGAGTTTCTTATTACGTGGTTAAAAATGGCTAATTATGTTGATCTCAATATCCTGTATACAAGTGTTCTAGTAACTTAACTACAGATATTACTACAAGATATGATATGTTTGTAATTTTGTAGTTTTTTTAAATGAACTTTGTACGTTAGAAAAGATGATAGAACGGATTGCCTGCATCAGCTGAACTAGGCGGAAAATTACATAGCCACCGGCCATGATGTATCAAAATTGCTAACCGGAGGTACAATCTACTCTTGAATCGTGATGTGATTTTGCGAGAAATTGGACTTGAATGCATATGAGACAGGCATGGGAAATAAACATGTGTAGCCGGGAACCACATGCCCGACTAGAACATATCTTACTCTAATTTGGTCAAAAATGATTATTTGAAGAGGTTCGTAAATTGATATGATATAATTAATGTATTCATAAAAAAAGCTCTGTTATATGGTTTTTAGTTAATTTGACCTTGTATTCATATAAACGGGATACTTTACAAAATCGCGGATAAAGTTTCGTTTATTCATTCTTTCGTTAGATTTAAACGGCTACTTTTCATCTTTTTCTCCATTTTGGTGCAAGCCAAATTTCTCACGGTTACTTTGGCGCCGGGGGGTCGGTGCAGTGGTGCCACCTTGGTGTTGAGACAACCCGGATTGGCACCGGTTTCAAGTAATTGCACTGGATGCTCTTAGCTAGCCTCTTAGAAATGGAGTCTTGTGATGTTGTTTTTTAAGTCTAATTGTTAGTCAAAAATTATAAACCTTATAAATTCTTTCCCTCCCTCAACTTATGGTAACAAACATCCAGTTTTTTTGGATTGATTGACTACATATATATATTCGAAAAAGATAAAAGATGGCTACAAAGTACACAAAACTTATAATTTATCAACTCTTATAACCTCTGAAAATAGAATTCCTTACATTGAACCCCAAAAAGTTTAATTATTTACGATTGGTTAAAGAAAACTCAATGACATAAGATTTGGCTTGATGTGGACTTGGCACCGGCAACAATGTTGTTAAGACCAAATGTGTTTTACTTGGAGGACATGAGTAAGGATTCTCTTCTAACTAAAGAAAAATACGGATCTAGGGTTTATATTCTAAGCGAAGGAGACCAATGTTGGAAAATATGGTCAACTAATTGGTTTGAATGACAATTGATGGTCATCATGTGTACTAATGGGAGTTAAGAACAAGATTAATGTTTGGTCAATTGTAACGACTGAATTAAGTTTGTGTTCATGAGCCATTAGTAGATTTAATTGTGACCGTTTCTTTTCCTCATCCCCTGTTACCTATAAATGAGAGCTTTTCTCATTTGTCCAAATACACCGAAAAAACACAACTCAATTACTCCTCTCCTTTTGTTGTCACTCATATTGACTTCTTGTGTATCCGTTCGTAATAGAGGGAAGGCATGGTTTTTGGTTCGCCTTGATAACCCGTTTGTGCTAACGGAGTTATCCGTTGTTGTTGTATCCTGGGAGATAGACGTCCACGATTCTCAAGCACCGTGGAGAGGACTAATCTGTCTTAAGATTGTAGGTAATATGTATATATTGCTATAAGAGACAAATAAACCATACATGAAAAACATAAAAGTGTAGAGAATGATACCGTAAACCTTTTTCGTGCATAGACTCAAACAACATCAATAAGGAAAATGTTATAACATTGTAGTATGTATTGCGTGTATTGCTATTAGAGACAAATAAACCATAACATAAAACATAAAAGTGTAGAGAAACGATACCGTGAATCTTTGAATCGTTGAGACACAAAAACACAAGTAAGGAAAATGTTGAGGCCTGTGATGCTCACAGTTTCCTTAAGACAGATTCGTCCTCTCCACGGTGCTTGAGAATCATGAACGTCTATCTCCCAGGATACAACAACAACGGATAACTCCGTTAGCACAAACGGGTTATCAAGGCGAACCAAAATCGTGCCTTCCCTCTATTACAAACCGGATGCACACAAGATCGAGATGAACGTTAAACAAAAAATGGAGAGGAGTAAGTTGTATTTCTTGGTGTGTAGAAATGAGAGGAGAGCTCTCAACTTATAGGAAATGGAATTGAAAGAAAACGGTCATAATTAATTAACAAAATTAATTTTACTAATGTCTCATGAATTAAAATAAAACCACAAATTAATTTTATTTTCAATTCACACTAGTACACATGATGACAAACATCAATTGTCATTCAACTCCTTTGACCACATTTTCCAACAATCCCCCACATGAATGCAATTGATAAAAGAAAACAAAATTCAAGAGTCGATGATGTAATAGAGTTTTGCAGTTGATATTTGCATAGGATAGGTAGGTGTTACCCTTTGAACCTTCCCTCGTGAAATATACTTAGCCTCCTAGCAGCCAGTAGAACTTGATGTCTTTGAACTGTCCGATGTTTGTGGAGACGACAATATATATTCACACAACTATCTCTTTGACACATTTTGGTTCTCATAGTTATGTTCGTTATGGTCATGAACATTAGCCTGGTTCTGCGAGGTGTTAAGAATTGTGCCCCACAATTCCTTTAGAAGCGACCCACTTCTCTCCATAGGTGATTTTCCATTAATCATTAAAAGTCATATGCTTAACCTCATATTGTCCTTTGTTATAGGAATGGACTAAGAAGTTTGCTAACTCCCTTAAATAAATGTGGAGTTTATTACTCCCCCACAGTAACCTCAGTTTATACAAGTAGGTTGTCCTATTGAACCCAGATCTTGGGATCTCCAGTCAGCTGGGTTAGGTTTTCCTTCATATAAACTTTTCAAGGGCTTTAGTCACATTCCTCTTCACGACTTGCTAACTAACTCTCACATTTGGCTTTTTGCTAGCGGATCCGCAAAGTTATTCTATGACTTCATATTTTCAATAGGGATAATCCATACTGAGAGTAGTTGTCGTATCGAAATAATATATTTGTACAAATTTGAGCTTCGTTCAACTCTAGATATATCATGCTCCAGGTAATTCTTGAGTATTCCAACTCGGCAAGAACTTCATGTTTGTTGATGTTCTTTTGAACTCTAGCTAGGCCGGAATCCCCCACATGGAATTTATCTCAAGAATTTTGTAGAAAAATTCTCTCTTTCAATGTATTAATCTTGTTTATAAGATTTTTTTTTCACATGGAGATGACATCAAGATCATTAGTAATTTGTCACTTCACAAGTTTCATCTAGTGTATGCACACTTTTTGAATGTCTTGTGTTAATTATTTTCCATTTCATAATTAACAGATTCCAAGTCTAGCATGCTATAGACCAAGGAATCAAGCGTATGACAGAAGATGCATCATTCTGATTACTCATAGCTTCATTTACTAACATTCTTCTTCTAGACAAATCACCGCCTTAAACCACACATGTTTTAGGAGGATCCCATAAGTTATATGTGTAAGTCCTACACTTATAACATGTCATTCCAATTCACTTGTGTTTATATATAATCACATTTAATCTCTTATCATTATATGATTCACAATTTATTATGTGATTATAATCACATAAAATCAATGTGTAATCATTTTACACAATCAAAATATGTCCAGCTTAGCCAATGGACAATAGCTCACATTGGATGACAATCACATCGTTCAAGCTAGTTACATAAACCAACGTAATTCGTTGTCATCTATATGTGTGTTCTTTCTTGACATTTCACAATATCCTACACGGTTATACTCAACGCATAGTCATTTCTTACATATGACAAACCGTTTGATTATTAACAAAATGAGTTATAACAAGTCTTGGCAATTATTCATCTTTCTTGAATAACAAGTAGTTTGATTATTCGCAACAATATCCACGGCAGAATATTTGCAACATCCAAACTTCTAATACTCGATACAAAATCGAGCGACCTGTTTATTCTCATATTACAAAATAGTTGCATAGTGCTAAACAACACCGCACCAAACAAACTTAAATAGGCATGCACTACTTTGTCACAATACTTTGCGCCAAACAAAACAAACAATTTTTGCGTTGAACATTGTACAAAATATCACATAATTTTGTATTATAACAAAAAAAATGTTGTTCCAAACAACTCAAATGTATGCATCCAAACAACCCAAATTTCAGCACAAGAAAAAAAAAACAAAACCACTTGGTGAAAAAAAACTGTTGTACTAAATTACAAACTGCGATCAAAATGATTTTATTTTTATTTTTTCGTTTAAGCTCCTTTTTTTTTTTTTTTTTTCCAGAAACCACTTTTAAGATGTTACATAATCACTGGAAAAAAAATTCAAAAC
The DNA here is from genome assembly GCA_910596185.1 of Chrysanthemum makinoi. Lineage (NCBI taxonomy): Eukaryota > Viridiplantae > Streptophyta > Magnoliopsida > Asterales > Asteraceae > Chrysanthemum > Chrysanthemum makinoi. The sequence continues at coordinate 230,165,984 of OU343218.1, forward strand.
TCGTTTTGTTTACTATGCAAACAACATTTTCTTTTTACTACGCACATGTGACAACAATTTGTCCAAAATGAATTGTTGTATTAAAATACAAACTTTGACCAAACGGTTCATCTATTTAAAATCAAACTTTCCAGAAATTAAGTTCGACGTCTTAGCTACACACAAAAAATTGGGCTCAAAACGCATTTGTTTAATATGCACACAATGCGTTTCCCACAAATTCGTATCTGAGACAACAAGTATTTTGGATTCCAAATAACATGAGAATTAACATTCCGAACGAATGAGGTTAATCTCAACATTTGGTCATGAAAAATATATGGTTTGGGGCTGATTGGACAAGCCTTTTAAAGGGGCTGTCTTTAGTTAATAGTAACATGGTAATTTTAAGGGAAAATGAGTTGTAGTCTTATGGATCTTATTTAAAGATAAATCTTTAACTCGTAGTTATTTTGAAAGTTTCTAAATCATTACGTAATGATGGAACAATAGAGTGCTTTAAGCATGTTGTTTGAAATTGTATTGCGGTACTGGTTTGTGTAACTAGTATTCATTTCATGACACGAATACTGAGATTAAACTCGTTCTTGTAAAGTGCGATTTTTGGTGTTATTTTGACTCCAAAATACTTGTTGTCACAACTGCATAGTCGTGGAAAAATGTGTTGTTCGCATGGTATACAAATGAGTATTGCACCCAATTTTTTACAGTGATTAGTAAATTGTGTTGTTTGGATGCATACATTTGAGTTGTTTGGTACATCATTTTTTGGTTGGTTTAATGCAAAATTATGTGATATTTGGTACAATGTTCAATGCATGTTTGTTTCATTTGGTGCAAAATATTGTGGCAAAGTAGTGTCTATCTAAAGTTGTCTGATGCGATTTTGTGCAACTAATTTTGTAAAATGAGAATAAACAAGTCGCTCGATTTCGTATCGAGTATTGAAAGTTTGGATGTTGCAAATGTTTTGTTGTGAATATTGTTGCGAATAATCAAACTACTTGTTATTCTAGAAAGATGAATAATCGTCGAGACATGAACGGTTTGTCATACGTAAGAAATGACTATGTGTTGAATATAACCGTGTATGACATTGTGAAATGTCAAGAAAGAACACACATATATATGACAACGAATTACGTTGGTTTATGTAACTAACTTGAACGGTGTGATTATCATCCAATGTGAGCTATTGTTCATTCGCTAAGTTGGACATATTTTGATTGTGTAAAATGACTACACATTGATTTTATGTGATTATAATCACATAATAAATTGTGATAATTATATAATGATAAATATTAAAAGTTATTATATATAATCACAAGTGAATTGGAATGACATGTTATAAGTGTAGGACTTACACATATAACTTATGGGATCCTCCTAAAAACATGTGTGGTTTAAGGTGGTGATTTGTCTAAAGAAGAATGTTAGTAGATGAAGTTATGAGTAATCAGAATGATGCATCTTCTGTCATACGCTTGATTCCTTGGTCTATAGCATGCCAGATTTGGAATCTGTTAATTATGATACGAAAAATAATTAACATAAGACATTCAAAAGTGTTCATACACTAGTATGAAACTTGTGAAGTGACAAATTACTAATGATCTTGATGTCATATCCATGTGGAAAAAAAAATCTTATAAACAAGATTAATACATTGAAAGAGGTAACCTTTCTACAAAATTCTTGAGATAAATTCCATGTGGGGATTCCGGCCTAGCTAGAGTTCAAAAGGACATCAACAAACATGAAGTTCTTGCCTAGTTGGAGTACTCAAGAATTTCCTGGAGCATGATATATTTAGAGTTGAACGAACTCAATTTTTTCAAACATATTATGTTGATACGACAACTACTCTCAGCATGGATTATCCCTATTGACAATATGAAGTCATAGAATAACTTTGCAGATTCGTTAGCGAAAAAGCTAAATGTGAGAGTTAGTTAGCAAGTCGTGAAAAGGAATGTGACTAAAGCCCTTGAAATGTTTATATGAAGGAAAACCTAACAGCTGGAGATCCCAAGATCTGGGTTCAATAGAAGCCTAATGTATAAACCGAGGTCACGTGGGGAGTAATAAACTCATATTTATTTAGGGAGTTAGTAAACTTCTAGTCCATTCTATGATAGTGACAATATGAGGTTAAGCATATGGCTTTTGATTAATGGAGAATCCTATGTGGAGGAGAGAAGTGGGGTCGTCTAAGAATTGTGGGGGCACAATTCTTAACGAGCTCTGCAGAACAGGGTAATGTTCATGACCATAACGGTAACATAATATGAGAACAAAAATGTGTCAAAACCGATATTTGTGTGAATATATATTAGATCGTCTCCAAAAACAGCGGCGTTCAAAGACATCAAGTTCTATGGCTGCTAGAGAGGCTAAGTATATTTCACGAGGGAAGGTTCAAAGCAACACTACTATCCTATGCAAATATCAACTGCAAAACTCTATTACAGCATCGAGTCATTGAAATTTGTTTCCCGTTATCAATTTCATTCATGTGGGGGATTGTTGGAAAATATGGTCAACTAATTGGTTTGAATGACAATTGATGGTCATCATGTGTACTAATGGGAGTTAAGAACAAGATTAATGTTTGGTCAATTGTAACGACTGAATTAAGTTTGTGTTCATGAGCCATTAGTAGATTTAATTGTGACCGTTTCTTTTCCTCATCCCCTTTTACCTATAAATGAGAGCTTTTCTCATTTGTCCAAATACACAGAAAAAACACAACTCAATTACTCCTCTCCTTTTGTTGTCACTCATATTGACTTCTTGTGTATCTGTTCGTAATAGAGGGAAGGCATGGTTTTTGGTTCGCCTTGATAACCCGTTTGTGCTAACGGAGTTATCCGTTGTTGTTGTATCCTGGGAGATAGACGTCCACGATTCTCAAGCACCGTGGAGAGGACGAATCTGTCTTAAGGAAACTGTGAGCATCACAGGCCTCAACATTTTCCTTATTGATGTTGTTTGAGTCTATGCACGAAAAAGGTTTACGGTATCATTCTCTACACTTTTATGTTTTTCATGTATGGTTTATTTGTCTCTTATAGCAATATATACATATTACCTACAATCAAGTCATGGACGAAGAATTTCAAATATTTGTTGTAAAAGATAGTCCTCCAAACGAAGTAAAATCTTTTTCCAGGGATGGTCATATGATCTTGTTGTCAAAGCCCAAGATCTAACCGTTTATTTGCGGGAAATAGTTTCTAGATACCCATGAGTAACATAAATCATGATCTTACAATAATGCAAGCAGTTGTAGTAAATGAATTATGTATTTGTGTTCGTGTTTGTGTGTGTTTTAATTTTACGTCCTTTTAGTTTAATGAGCTCGGAAACTTGCTAGTTAAGTGTAGGAATTTGTTCACCAATGCATTTGATGATCTTAGGTGCCCACGAGAAGTTTTATTTGGAGGACATGAGTAAGGATTCTCTTCTAACTAAAGAAAAATACGGATCTAGGGTTTATATTCTAAGCGAAGGAGATCAAGTCATGGACGAAGAATTTCAAATATTTGTTGTAAAAGATAGTCCTCCAAACAAAGTAAAATCTTTTTCGAGGGCTGGTCATATGATCTTGTTGTCAAAGCCCAAGATCTAACCGTTTATTTGCGGGAAATAGTTTCTAGCTACCCATGAGTAACATAAATCATGATCTTACAATAATGCAAGCAGTTGTAGTAAATGAATTATGTATTTGTGTTCGTGTTTGTGTGTGTTTTAATTTTACGTCCTTTTAGTTTAATGAGCTCGGAAACTTGCTAGTTAAGTGTAGGAATTTGTTCACCAATGCATTTGATGATCTTAGGTGCCCGCGAGAAGTTTTATTTGGAGGACATGAGTAAGGATTCTCTTCTAACTAAAGAAAAATACGGATCTAGGGTTTATATTCTAAGCGAAGGAGATCAAGTCATGGACGAAGAATTTCAAATAATCGTTGTAAAAGATAGTCCTCCAAACGAAGTAAAATCTTTTTCGAGGGCTTGTCATATGATCTTGTTGTCAAAGCCCAAGATCTAACCGTTTATTTGCGGGAAATAGTTTCTAGATACCCATGAGTAACATAAATCATGATCTTACAATAATGCAAGCAGTTGTAGTAAATGAATTATGTATTTGTGTTCGTGTTTGTGTGTGTTTTAATTTTACGTCCTTTTAGTTTAATGAGCTCGGAAACTTGCTAGTTAAGTGTAGGAATTTGTTCACCAATGCATTTGATGATCTTAGGTGCCCGCGAGAAGTTTTATTTGGAGGACATGAGTAAGGTTCTCTTCTAACTAAAGAAAAATACGGATCTAGGGTTTATATTCTAAGCGAAAGAGATCAAGTCATGGACGAAGAATTTCAAATATTTGTTGTAAAAGATAGTCCTCCAAACGAAGTAAAATCTTTTTCGAGGGCTGGTCATATGATCTTGTTGTCAAAGCCCAAGATCTAACCGTTTATTTGCGGGAAATAGTTTCTAGATACCCATGAGTAACATAAATCATGATCTTACAATAATGCAAGCAGTTGTAGTAAATGAATTATGTATTTGTGTTCGTGTTTGTGTGTGTTTTAATTTTACGTCCTTTTAGTTTAATGAGCTCTTGCTAGTTAAGTGTAGGAATTTGTTCACCAATGCATTTGATGATCTTAGGTGCCCGCGAGAAGTTTTATTTGGAGGACATGAGTAAGGATTCTCTTCTAACTAAAGAAAAATACGGATCTAGGGTTTATATTCTAAGCGAAGGAGATCAAGTCATGGACGAAGAATTTCAAATATTTGTTGTAAAAGATAGTCCTCCAAACGAAGTAAAATCTTTTTCGAGGGCTGGTCATATGATCTTGTTGTCAAAGCCCAAGATCTAACCGTTTATTTGCGGGAAATAGTTTCTAGATACCCATGAGTAACATAAATCATGATCTTACAATAATGCAAGCAGTTGTAGTAAATGAATTATGTATTTGTGTTCGTGTTTGTGTGTGTTTTAATTTTACGTCCTTTTAGTTTAATGAGCTCGGAAACTTGCTAGTTAAGTGTAGGAATTTGTTCACCAATGCATTTGATAATCTTAGGTGCCCGCGAGAAGTTTTATTTGGAGGACATGAGTAAGGATTCTCTTCTAACTAAAGAAAAATACGGATCTAGGGTTTATATTCTAAGCGAAGGAGATCAAGTCATGGATGAAGAATTTCAAATATTTGTTGTAAAAGATAGTCCTTCAAACGAAGTAAAATCTTTTTCGAGGGTTGGTCATATGATCATGTTGTCAAAGCCCAAGATCTAACCGTTTATTTGTAGGAAATAGTTTATAGATACCCGTGAGTAACATAAATCATGATCTTAAAATAATGCAAGGCTGCAAGCAGTTGTAGTAAATGAATTATGTATTTGTGTTCGTGTTTGTGTGTGTTTTAATTTTACGGCCTTTTAGTTTAAGTAGTTGGATACCCGCGCACAGCGGCGGCGATAAATATAGTTATATAATAAATATAGTAAATGAATTACTAACCCAATTCTTTCCGCAATTCCCTACCCGCTTAGTGAATTCATTCACAACACTCCAAATGTATATGTGTTAGTTGTATGTGTTTGTTTGGGTTTTCCGTATCTTTCCCGTGACATCATTATCACAATCTCTTTCCCGTCAAACACTTTACCAAAAGTAAATGATTTTGATAAATAAAGTTTGTATTGATTGAAATAAAGTTTAAGTTATAAAATTTTGAATCAAAATAAAATAAACCTACTATAAATGTAAAAATTAAAAACTCATAAAAATATATTAAAATGGATGTTGAATTAAAGAGCACAAAATTTTAAAAAATATGGTGAAATTAGATTATAAAAAAATTAAACGAATTAAATGATATTTAAATTTAAAAATAAAGGTGATTAATTAGTTAAGAAGTGACATGTGTCCCCCATTATTGAAGCTATTTATTTTAGTTTGTTAGAACTCCTCCCTTTTTGTTATTTTTTAATTAAAGAAGTGACACATGTCACTCAATGATTGGAGCTCTTTATCTTAATTTTTTGTGGAGCCCACAACTTAAATGCTTTATATAGTAGTATAGATGAGCTCGGAAACTTGCTAGTTAAGCGTAGAAATTTGTTCACCAATGCATTTGATGATCATAAGTGTTGATGAACATTTTTCACGCCAAAAAAGTGTAGTTCGTACCAATTTACAAAGTTGAACTTCACTAACTGACATCTCAGAAACTCACCTCGTGATTTAGATCACTTTGTGAATTTTAACTTTATTTTGATAAGAGTGAATTACATAATTGGTCTTTAAGGTTTACCGAATCTTGTATATATTGTTCTTATGTTTTTTTTTAAGACGGGTCATGTCCAGTTTACTAACGACATTTAAACGGTCGTTAAAAAAAGATTAACGTGATATAGATGCATAACGTGAGGGCCTAAAATTGTATATGTGAAACCCGGTAAACCTTAGGGACCATTTACGTAATTAACTCAGGAAAAAAGAAAAAAAAAATTATTATACTTAAATTTTGGGTTTATGTATTAATTTTTTTTTCCTTTTTTCCTGAGTTAATTACGTAAATGGTCCCTAAGATTTACCGAGTTTCACATATACAATTTTTAGGCCCTCACGTTATGCAAACATATCACATTGATCCTTTTTAACGACCGTTTAAACGTCGTTAGTAAGTTGGACATGACCCGTAATTTTTGCATACCACGAGGACATGACCCGTAAAAAAAAACACAAAGACAATATATGCAAGATCCGGTAAACATTAAGAACCAATTATGTAATTCACTCTTTTGATAACTAGTTAGTAATTGCATGTAATTATATGGTTATAAGTTTCGTGCACGCACGAAGTTTACACATAAATCAAATTTATTTTAACATTTTAGTTCAGCATATACACATATCAGAATTTGACCATGAAAATTGTGATATAAGTACAACTAATACTTATACACGAGTTTTTCATTATGCATTAATATCCATTAGAATTTGGTAAAATATTTGTAAAAAAATCAGTTAGGTAACTCAAGATTTAATTTTATTTAGCTGACAAAGATGTTGATGTTGTTATTTAAATTTCACTACTGATAATATGTTGTACACATTATGCAAGTTTAATAGCACATAATGAGCGTTGATAAAGCTAAAGTATACTCCTTAAAGTTTTAAAAAAAATATGTTTCTAAATATCCTTGTATAAATAAATAAGAATTTCATGAGTCATTGTCATAAGTACAATCGCGTATATTTATTTTTATATTAAAGTAACCCGTGCTTACAATTTGATAATTATATTTTCGTTTTCAGTAATTTAGCCGTATTTAAAATGTAAACTCGTGTTCACATAGGTTAAACTTTTAAAAATGAAATAAATGAGTCCTTATTGAACGTATATAGTAAAAAAAGTTGATACTTGTAATCTTATGCAAATTTATATGTTGTTATTTTAAAACAACATATACATTGTATTTTTTAATATATAAAGTATAAAGTATAAGAGGGTATTTGTTTATAATATAAATTTATTAAAAAAAATTGATGCTTATAATAATACATTTAACTCTATAATTTTTAAAATTTCAACCACTAAAGTTTTATTAATTACCTCATCTTTTTTAAGTTTTTTTTTTCACAAATTTAACACCTATATTTTTATGTGTATTTTTTATCAACCAAATTTATTAAAGTTTGACCAAAAATCAATTTAGTTTTGATTTTTATTAACCAATCAAATCACACGATTTTGCTTACGTGGCGAAATCGAGCTCTCCTATTTGCTCAATTATTTTTTCAATAAGAATGAATTGACAAAATCACTCTAAAATAGTGTAAGTCTATTATTATATAAAAGATTAATAGGCTTGAATGGTTGACACAAGCTCAGTTGTGGCTTTTAGATTTACTAGCCGGGTACCCGCACGTTGCGGCGACGGGTACCCGTGTATGGGTTTTTATAATAGATAAGTTGAGACAAGGCTCGGTTTTAATGGTCTATTACAAGCCTTTAATGGGCTGTTATAATTTACAAGTATGTATCCATGTTAGAATTTAAGAAAATTATGGGCCATTAAAAGCTTTTAAGGGCAGTTACAAGACTTTCTAGGCTTTTAATTATATGTGCATGTATTGATTTTTCATAATAAAAGTAAGACAAATATTTCTTATAATGGAAATGTTTTTGGTCTTACAATTTTAAGACTACGTCTTTTAACAAGTCCCAAATCTATTATAAAGTAGTATAGACTAAGGTTTTAAAAATCTATAAATATTTAAGCAAAAAACATTATATTTTACATGGCTTTAATCACTGATATGAGAAAAAGAATCGTAATACCCGACTCGACGGTATGTAAATTAGTCATTAAATTGAATCAGTAAATCATTTCGTCTTAGAGTTTAGTCATTCTTATCAAAATAGTTGTCTACAATCGACAAGTCATATGGGAACGAATATGATTAATACTGTTTTGCTATCCAGTTGAAAGTAAAACTTGTGATAAGGGTAAAAACATGTATTTCCTGGTTATAAATTTTATTTATATGTGTTCGCATGACGAGGATGTCACGAGTTTGATTGAGGTAGGGGTGTTTATCGATTCGGTTATTTGGTTGTTCGGTTTATTCAGTTCGATTCATTTGATTAATTTTATTTTTTTGGGTAAAACAGAAAACTGAACCAAACCGAACCATAGCGAAAACCGAATTTGAATTCGGCCCGATTTTTGGGTTGACCCGAATTACACCACTTATATATTTCTTTTTTAAATTTAATTAAATATATTTTTGGATAAAAAAATATTTCAAGCATAAAAAGTATTTTTTATATTAGGATAAAACTTTAGTGGTCTTTTTTATATATAAATCTATCAAAAATTTGGTTTTCGTTTCAAATAGCCAAAACCTTATTCAAACCTGTTGGAAGTACAAGGAGTAAATGTGTCAAGTTGGAGACTTCTCTTACTCAGAGTTCAAGTTTGGCATCTGTTTGAGTATATCTGATAAGTTGGAGGGCTATTATGAAACTTAAGTCTAGGGATGGCAAAAAAACCCGAACCCGACGGGGAAACCCGAAACCCGAACTTATTGGGGCGGGGCGGGGCATGCTTATCGGGTTTCGGGGCCTTAACGGGGATTCTTATCGGGTTTGGGGCGGGGACGGGGCACACCATCCCCGCCCCGCCCCGCCCCGAAACATATACATATATCTATATACATAAAATATTGTGTTAGTATTTACGTACTAAATATAATTCTCTAACTTTTTTTAGTTTTTATCTTTGTGATATTTTAAATTGTGATCATAGAAGCTTGTTTTGTATCATACTATTCTACAAAGTTGTGATTTATTCCAATGATTAATATATTACTAATGGTTTCTCGATTATTCAAGCTATTCCATAAAATCATATTGTTAATAGTACATAAATAAGAATAAACAGGGAGCGACACGAGTATGATGGAGTATCGTGCTCAAAAAAGACAACCCGATAAGGCCCCAATGGGGAATGGGGCGGGTTTGGGGGAGTATCTCGCCCCAATGGGGCGCCCCGATAAGATCCCCAATGGGGATTGGGGCGGGTTTGGGGATGGTTTTTGTTATCAGGTTTGGGGATGGGGATGGCCGCCCCGCCCCAAACCCGCCCCATTGCCATTCCTACTTAAGTCTATATATACTCTTAGTCAGACTTAGGGTTTCATAACTATATCTCATCTCTGATTTCATTCTCTCTCGTTTTCACATACAGTCTTGGTCTTCTCTTATTGTTGATATCACTTTGATATCAGTTTGTCTTGTATCATTCCAGAGATTAATCTCTTTATTTGATCTTTGTAGGTTGAGTGATTTGAGTGATATTGTAGTGAGGTTGATTGGTGTCTATCTAGTAGAGATCAATCTTGTCTTTTGTATTGTTTGGTAAGCATCCGTTTGGAGACTTATCTTCTTGAATCGTTATAATAAAAAGATACACCAAGGGGTGGTTGGCTGGGCGTAAAAGAAGTTTGTTGTGTGTTTGTTACCATTTTTACATGGTATCAGAGCTCACGGTTCTGATCTGGTGGTTTTGAGATTCTAGGGTTTTTAGGTTTTCGAAGGATATTTGGGGTTTTTTGCAATTGACGGTGTTATTGGTTAATTGAGGCTGTTTTCTTAACAACCGTTGTTGATTTAGTCTAATCAGGCTAGATCTGGTGATTCTTGTGGGATTCTTGATTAGGGTTCTTGAAACCCTAATTTCTGGTTTTGGGGATTTTGTTCCCTGGTGTTCTTGGGCCCATTCTTGGTTACAATTACGCTAGACTAAGTGAATCTAGTGTGGTTGTGTTTGGTTCTTGCATTCTATAAAGCACTATAAGTATCATCTCTTCTTTAAGACAACGCTAACTTGGTTGAGAAGGTGCAAAAGGGACAGTTAACATCTTGATCTGCCAACTTGATTGGTACAAATACCTGCTATGGCTGTCCCCAGTCTTCTGGTTGGTTTGTTTTTGTTCTTGGGTGTGAGTTGTGTTTACTATATTTTGTTATCTTTGTTATTTAGTTTCTTGTTGAGTCTAAGTTGAAGGAGGATAGGATTTGGGCAGTCTTGGAAGTTGGTCGTTCTGTTTAGTTCTAGTTATTTGTTGGTCTTGTTGTTATTGTTTCTTGTGGTTATTTCTGTTAGTTCTTGTTATTTGTTGATCTGCTTGTTATTATGGCTATTGGTGGTGATCCTAGTGGTAGTAATTCTGAAGTGTTAATTAGTAATCTTGATCTTTGGTAATCCTTTTCATATTCAAACTAATGATAATAGTGGTACTGCTCTTATTCCATTTAAACTTCTTGGAACTGAAAATTATAGAATCTGGTTTGGTGCTATGAAATTGGCTTTGCAAGCTAGGAATAAGTATAGCTTTGTTGATGGTACTTGTCTTAAGGAATCATTTGCTACTAGTGATGTCTTATCTGCTCAATGGGATAGATGTAATGCTATAGTCTTGACTTGGACTATGAATTCTGTTTTACATGATGTTTATATGGGTTTGGTTTATTTTGAGAATGTTGCTTCTGTTTGGCATGAATTAAAAGAAACATAAGATAAAGTTGATGGCTCTGTGATATACAATCTGTTGCAAAAGATTAATTCTGTTAAACAAGGTGGTAGTTCTGTTGCTGATTATTATCATAGGCTTAATTCTTTAAGGAGAGAATTTGATTCTCTAACTAAATTGCCTAAATGTACTTGTAAGCATAAGTGTACTTGTGAGGCTAGTACTAAGTTAGTTTTGCATCAGCAGTTGATGAAGCTGATGCAATTTCTTATGGGTCTTGATGACTGTTATCAACCTGTGAGAACTGCATTATTAACTAGAGATCCTCTTCCTGAGGTCAAGGATGCTTATCTTTGTTGTATCTAGGGAGGAGTCCCATAGAGGGATTCCTGAGACCTCTAGTGTTTCTGAATCCAAACTTAATGCTTCTTCTTTTCTTTGTTAAGTCTTTTAATAACAATAGAAGAGTGTTTAACAATAATAATACACACTAGAGGTACCAAATCTAATCCTAATACTGCTAATAGAGGTCCTAATCCTAATCTGAATTGTAAAAACTGTGGTAAAATTGGACATACTATTGACAGATGTAATGAAATAATTGGATTTCCTCCTGGTTTTGTTAAAAACAACAATCCCATTTTGCTAATTCTAGTCTGGTTGTTAGCACTATCTCTTTGGGTTGGATTATTGATTCAGGTGCCAATCAGCACCTGACTGTTTCCACCATTGGTATGACAAATGTTGTAGATATCACTAGTCTTAAAATCACTGTTGGCCATCCCAATGGGACTCTTGCCACTATTAGTCATGTTGGAAATTTGAAGTTGACCAATAATGTTATTCTTTATGATGTATTGGTTGTTCATGGGTATTGTGTGAGTATGTTATCTGTTAATAAACTTATCAGAGATAGCAAATTATTTGTTGGTTTTGATAAAGATAAATGTTACATTCAGGATTTGAAAAGGGAGAATGTTCTGGGGACTGGTAGCCAGCCTGATGGTCTTTACTTGTTTGATATGCAGCCTAATATGTCTTTAGGTCAGTGCAATATGGTTATATCTTATAATGTGTCTAAACTTACTTGGCATAATAGATTGGGTCACCCTGCTGATCCTGTCTTATCTGTTCTTCAAAAGGATCTTGGAATTTCCAAGAATTCTACTATTTCTGTTTGTGAAGTCTGTCATAGGGCCAAACAGACTAGGGAACCCTTTCCCTTGTCTGATCATAAGTCACAGAACATTGGTGATCTTGTTCATCTTGACTTATGGGGTCCTTACAGAGTTATAAGCAGAGAAGGATACAAATATTTTCTGACCATTGTTGATGATTATTCTAGAGCTGTATGGGTGTACTTAGTTAAAACTAAGGATGAAGTATTTGGTGTTTTTTGCACTTTCATTCACTTGATTTTAAATCAGTTTGATCTAAAAATTAAAGTTGTAAGATCTGATAATCGAACTGAATTTGTTAATAAGAAAATGAATGATATGTTTTCTGATCTTGATATTATTCACCAAACTTCATGTGCTCATACACCTCAGCAAAATGGGATTGCTGAGAGGAAACATAGACACTTGCTCAATGTTGCAAGGAGTCTTATGTTTCAAAGGGGAGGGGGGGGGTTCCTTTAAAATTTTGGTCTGATTGTGTTCTAACTGCTGTATATCTTATAAACAGGCTGCCATCACTTGTCTTACATGGTAAATGTCCCTATGAGTTGTTATATAAAAAGAAACCCAATCTTTCCCATTTGAGGTCTTTTAACTGTCTTTGCTTTGCTACTATTTTAAACAATCATGATAAAATGTCTTATAGGTCTGAAAAATGTATTCTTTTGGGTTTTTCTACTACTAAAAAGGCATACAAACTTTTAAGTTTGGATACCAGAAATGTGTTTTTTGCAAGAGATGTAAAGTTTTATGAAAATATTTTTCCACTTAAAATGAAAACCTGTGATTTCACTGATGCAGAGAATGCAAATGAAGTAGGTCACTTGAAGTTTTTTGATAGTCTTAAGTCTCAAAGTCCCAATGATGAAGGGGAAGATACACCAGTTGTGGATGGTAGTTTGCCATCTTCTTGTGATGCAGTAGACACAGATACTACTCATTTGCATCATGAAGGTGAGCATTCTGCAACCCAAGTTGGTGACCAATACTTGTCTGAGGGCAATCCCATTCCTGAACAAAACTCTGAAAACATAACAACTCAATCTATCTATGAAAATGATGATGTGCAGACACCTGTTGTAAGAAGGTCTAGTAGGGAGACTAAAACTCCTATTAGATTCAATGATTATGTGATGAGTTCTAAAGTTAGATATGGTATTGAAAAGTATGTGTGTTATTGAGGTCTTAACAGAAATAATATGTGCTTTTCTTCTACTCTTAATAAATATGTTGAACCTAAAACTTATGAGGAAGCTGTTAAAGATCCTTACTGGTCTGAAGCTATGAACAATGAAATTGAGGCTTTAAATAGAAATAATACATGGACTGAATGTACTTTACCTGTTGGTAGACACGCCATAGGGTATAAGTGGATTTGGAAAATAAAATATAAGTCTACAGGATAAATTGATAGATATAAGGCTAGATTGGTTGCAAAAGGTTTCAATCAAAGAGAAGGCTTTGATTATGATGAAACTTTTAGCCCGGTTGTGAAAATGGTTACTGTAAGATGCTTGATTAGTATTGCTGTTAATATGAATTGGCCATTATATCAACTGGATGTGAACAATGCTTTTCTATATGGTGATTTAGATGAAGATGTTTATATGGTCTTTCCTAAAGGTTTTAATGGTGGTGATGACAATAAAGTTTGCAAACTTAATAAATCTTTGTATGGTCTTAAGCAAGCTCCAACACAGTGGAATGCTAAGCTTACCACTGCCTTGATTGAGCATGGGTTTGTTCAAAGAAAATTTGATTATTCTCTGTATGTTAAGCAGAAAGATAATATGTTTGTTGCTTTGCTTGTGTATGTTGATGATATTGTCATAACTGGTAACAATGAAGTTGAGATTAAAAGGTTTAAACTGTTTTTGAGTACCAAGTTCATGATTAAGGACTTGGGTGAGTTGAAGTATTTTATTGGCATTGAAGTTTTGAAAAATGAAAAAGGTGTGTGTATGACACAAAGAAAATATTGTATGGAATTGTTATATGAGTATGGGTTGTTAGCTGCTAAACCTGTTGATACTCCTTTACCTGAGAATTCTGTGTTAATTAGTTGTGTTGAGAGTGATACTGATAAGGTTTTGCACAATATAACTAACTATCAAAAACTGGTTGGAAAGTTGATTTATCTGACTAATACTAGACCTGATATTAGTTATGTTGTTCATTGCCTTAGTCAACATATGCATAAGCCTTTGCAGTCACATCTTAAGGCTGCTTTAAGAGTTTTGAAATATCTTAAGGGTTCTCCTGGTTCTGGTTTGCAATTCAATAGTGTTTCTGATCTTAAACTTAGAGCTTATCTTTGATGCTGACTGGGCAAAGTGTCCGGTAACTAGAAAGTTTGTTACTGGTTTTTGTGTTTTTCTGGGAGATTCTCTTATTTCCTGGAAAAGCAAGAAGCAGTCCACTCAGCTGAAGCTGAATATAGAAGCTTAGCTTCTACCACTTGTGAAGTTATTTGGTTGAGCAATTTGTTGAGTAGCCTTGGTATTAAAGGCTTGTTGCATGTGGAAGTTTATTGTGACAATAGTGCTGCTATTCAGATTCTTTGCTAATCCAGTTTTCCATGAGAAAACTAAACACTTTGAGTTGGATGTACATTTGGTAAGAGAAAAGGTATCTGCAGGTGTGATTAAATCTGTTAAGATTCATACTAGTATGCAGATTGCAGATGTATTTACCAAGTGTCTTGGTCAAAAACAACATTGTGTATTATGCAAGAAACTTGGTTTGGTTGACATGTTTGCAGGATCTCTCAATGGAGGCAAGCAGGCTAAGGATAAAGATATTGATCAAGGTTGAAGTCTATCAACTTAAGAGGGGATGTTGGAAGTACAGGGACTAAATGTGTCAAGTTGGAGACTTCTCTTACTCAGAGTTCAAGTTTGGCATCTGTTTGAGTATATCTGATAAGTTGGAGGGCTATTATGAAACTTAAGTCTATATATACTCTTAGTCAGACTTAGGGTTTCATAACTTGTATCTCATCTCTGATTTCATTCTCTCTCGTTTTCACATACAGTCTTGGTCTTCTCTTCTTGTTGATATCACTTTGATATCAGTTTGTCTTGTATCATTCCAGAGATCAATCTCTTTATTTGATCTTTGTAGGTTGAGTGATTTGAGTGATATTGTAGTGAGGTTGATTGGTGTCTATCTAGTAGAGATCAATCTTGTCTTTTGTATTGTTTGGTAAGCATCCGTTTGGAGACTTATCTTCTTGAATCGTTAATAAAAATAAAAAATAAAAAATAAAGTTAAAGTGAGACACTCACTTTAAATTACAACCGGTGAAGTGAGAAAGCTGACGTGGCGATAATATGTAAGGATAAGGTAAGTCTTTTAATGAAATGTTAGGTTAAAGTGACTACGTCGTGTGAAATGTGAGAGGAAAGAGAAAGCTGAAATGTCATTAATATGTAAAGTGAAGAGGTAATGACCGTGGCCTTTAGCCTAAGATTGATTTATTGTTTTCAGTTTTGAAAGATCTAACGATCATTTATATTCATTCCAAAGAGATGTGAGTCAAATTTTTTTATAAGGAATGAGAACTTAATGAAAATGTCGTGATTTGCATTTGCTAATATTAATGACTTCTAAGCAAATATCACGTTCAAATAGTTTTAAAGAACAAATTCATCTTTATAACTATTTCAGCATATTCGATTGATGGGCTCACATTTATTACTTCGTATTTTATTCACATTTAGAAAGATGGTCAATTCATTTTGCAATCGGGCCAACTGTTTAAAATATGGTCATCCGCCAAGGGTCATGGTGACTACACCTTTACATTACGCATCAACATCACTTTAGATTTATTTTTTCTCTCACTTTCACTCACTTCTTCTCAACTTTCACAAGATACGATCACTTTACCTTCACCTTTCGCTAACATACTCACTTTATACAAATATACATCCACTAAACCCCACACACACTCACAAACAAAATGAAATAACAATAAAACAAAAAAAGAGACTCACATATCGTCAACCGAAACTAGGTGAGCCACTCACCATATCTTCTCGTTTTTGGCCTTGGTTCGCACGTGACTTAATTGGTATGTTGTCATGGGGCTTACGGATGACTTGATAGTCAATTAGTGACTAACCACGCCCTTGCCATATAGTCTTGGTGAATATCTTTCATCTCATAATATTTATATGGGAGAATTTTATATGCTCTCTTTTTCAACATTAATTTCATATATACCTACAATATAACGATTGAATGCATTTTGTATAACTAGGCGAGTACCCATGCCTAGCGACATCGGTTTATAGCGGCAGACAATTAACGATATGTAATATTGTGGTAAGTGTTTCGTATAACGATCAAAATAGAACGTGAAAAGATCTCGATGAGACCTGATTCACCAGTTTGTATCGGTTTTAACGGGTTCTCTCTTGTTCGTTTTCAGATGTCTTTAATTGGTTAGCCGAAAACCGGTGGCGACACCGGTTCCCAGTTGAACACGTTAGTCCGGTCCGGTCCGGTTTTCAAAACTATACGTAATATCAACTTGTTAGCTTGTATTAAGTTTTCTGTGTTTTGTTAATTTGTATAATGTGTATAATAACATGTACCTTTCATTTTAGGGTGTTTTAAAAATATCATTAATTAGTGTGTTTAATTATTTTATATTTTGGATTATGTTGTAGCTTCTTAAATTGTACGTTATGAAAATTTATTATACTTTTTAGTAAGGGGTGTTTTAATTGGTTGTTTTTAATTTAGTAGATGTGCTTTTAATTGGTTGTACAATGTGAATAAATTATTGTACTTTTAAGTAATGAGGTGTTTTAATAAGAGTATTAATTATACTATGCATTTCTCTCTCATTTGACCAATTTCAACATTTCAACTTTTCAACTTTTCACATTTGACTTTTTTTCTATTATATGTAGTATAAATATTTTAAAGCATTATTTGGGTACAAAAAGTTGCAATTCACCTAGAATTTTGTCACATAGAATTTTGGTGAAGAGGTGCAAACCCCTAAGGTATTCTATGTAATTCACCTCTTCACCAAAATATACAACTATTTAACCCCAATGTACAATCAAATCAAGCTAATAAGCCAAGAACTAAAAAATAAAATACCTTAGGCTGTGATCGATCGGTTTGGTCGCCGATGTGCCTGCATGAGGGTCAAACTTGATCGGTCGGCTCCAAAAATTAACGAAGGGTTCGTCCCTTCAACCGATAACTCCCGGATATTTTTGTGAGACTAACCACTTAAACTCGAGTTACCACAAGATAACCGAATCAAGTGGGTTTAACCAAGACTATCATAAGTACAAGAAAGTCTAACGAAAAAAAAGGAAAAAAAGAAAAAGACAAATCAAACTTATTGTCTACAACGAGCAACAAGATTAAACCACTCTCCATCTCACAATCCTAACTAACAAAAGCTTCACAACATAAAAAAAAAAAAAAAAAAAAAAAAAAATGATCTCAGATTGAGTTATCTTTTATACAAATCTTAAAATATTATTCTTAGCTTGAACATCAAACCAATCATTGATCTTAAAAAGAAACAAAACATCTAAGTCACGCCTACCCAAGACTTTTGCCTGTTACAAAGATCTTGATGCCAAAATCTGTGGGACACTACTAACGAGAACAAAAGTCATAGAGTGTGTTTTAGTGCTTGGTTATCTTTAACAGATTGAATTAGATGTGGTGATTTTTTATGGGTTTGAGTTCGAACTGTACAGAAAGAGAAGAAGAAAGCTTGTGTTAGGAGGCTCCAGTTTTGGAGTTATAAGATGGGAGACATTTGTGATGTATGGAGAAATAAGGATGGAAGTGTTGACTGCAATGGTGAAGTGAAGAGAGATGGGGCCGTGTGATTGTTTAAAAAGTTATTAGAGTTAGCTGTTTCATTATATTTATAAAAGTAGGGTTGTTAATTTGGGCTGGTAGCATTTTTTAATCCAAAAATATGGTTAGTTTATGGTTAGCTAATTTTATTTTTTGGAATAGGGTTGTTTTGGGCTATAAATTTTTGACATAAATTTTGGATTTGGACTAAATAATTTTTAAGGGGTTTGACTATCTTTTTGGGATACCTTTGTGCTATTTGATTGGTTACGAGTTATTTTTCGAGATCACGTTTCGTCACGAGATCCTTATGCTTCATGATATTGAGAAATTTTGGTCATTTGATTGGTTGATTGTATGATTCGCGAAATTGTTTTAATTTAAATTATCATTATTTATACAGTTATTGTTAAAAAAAAAACAAAACAGAAAAACAAAAAAAAAACAAAAACAAAAAAACAAAAAAAACCATGTAACAGAGCAAAATTTACTTACCGCAAAATATAGTCACAGGGTATCCGTCGCTGCATCGCGCGGGTACCCTGCTAGTAAATAATAACGTGCCAAACCCCCTAATGTGTGTGTACGCAAACCCCTATAGGAAAGTCCATATAGTCCGCCCAAAATTACACATATCACTAATCAAATCCTAAACCTAATTACAAGCCTAGCTCATTTTTAAGATTCAGTTACTTCAAGTCTAGCATCACCCTTCACTTTTAAAATTTTCAATCAACATTTTAACTTTCAAAAAATTGAGCTTTTGACAGCCACTTTACGCGGCTATGATACTAGTCTTTTTTTTACGGGTCATAATTTGAAACGGTCATTTAAACCATAAATTTATTCCTCTCTTAAATCATGTGGTGCTTAGGGTTTGGTAAATTTGAGGCAGCTTTGATACTTATTTTGCTCATATAGATTCACACTTACTGTAAAAAATATTCTAAAAACACCAACTTTACTTTAAGGTAAAAGTGTGATTAGCTATATATTACTATATACTTTTTCATATCCGATCAGATTATGTATTACTATCCATACGTTCAGATAACTAGTATTGTTAAAACTTATTCATAAAGAAGTGAAAGATCCATTATGAGTTAGATGTACGTAGCCTAAACGAGTTATCATCATCATCATCATCGTTTCTTAGTTTTTCTTTGATTACCTGAAATATGTATTTAGTAAAGTTTAGGGTTTTATATCAGACAGGTTACCCAACTTTCCCACTTTGTTCGCCTAAGTTACCAAACTTTCATTTTGTTCGCTTAGGTTACTGAACTTTAGTTAAGTATTCAACCTTCATTTTTCAGTGTAATCAAAGTAACCCAAATGCATTTTTTTAGGTAAGTTAAGTAACCCAAATGCATTTTTTTAGGTAAGTTAAGTAACCTAAATGTCTCATTTTACAAATTCAGTAACCTGAATGTCAACTCCGTATAGTCCAATACCATGTTTGCACAAAAAAAAAGTTTGGTAACTTAGGCGAATAAAATTGGAAAGTTAGGTAACCTATTTGTCTATAAACCCTAAAGTTTAAAGCTTAGACTTTTTGTTTACAACTTAAGTGAGTCATCACTATTCTATATATGATTTGACTTTTACTGTTATGGTAAACTTAAAGACTTAAAAATATATCTTTCATCTCATAATATTAATATTCCATGTAAAAGAAAATGTTCAAGTTAGACATGATCATGCAGACAATGTAGTATAAACATGTTAGCTACATAATTATATTATTATGTATAGTATATCCAAACAAAAACAGAACATTACACTCTTTTGTTTATTGACATTTAACGTGTTTAATGGCAAGTCCAATTAACGACAAAATTTTCTAGCACGAGGCTACAAAAACCCGTGCGTTGCACCGATTGGTTAATGGTTGAATATGTGTGATTACCAAACATGCACAATCATCTAAAATGAAAGACAAATGTATGATTTGTTGCCATTTAACAAAAACTTAGCTCGAAGACAAATATTATGATTTTTAGTACATATTAATAATGTTTTTTTGTCATGTACGTGTAATCCAACGTGTTCTCAAAATTGCATAATAGTAAAGAATAATCTTCGAAGCACATTTTATAAATAATATAAACTTTAGCCGTGTAAAATTTATCAACCCGTGAAAATTTGTAAGTCCAAAATATCACTCTTTTTGCCAACTAATATGCTAAAGTTAACACCATGTATTCAAATACATTGTATACTAAAATCATTCTAGCCCAACACTTGAGCACACGTGACAATTGACAAATATTGTTTTTCTTTCTGATATATGTTTTTTGAGGAAGTATGACAGAAGATAGAAATTAAGCATTGCCGAAGATAATGTAAGGGGTTTCTCGTATTATTTTTAGTTACTTGACCGGATTGTGACTAATTTTTCATAACTAAATGTTTGGTCATTAGGTTCCTATTATTTTAGATAGTTACTTAACCTTATAAAAGTACATGTGAAGAGGTTTATGATAATATGTTATATTTAGAAGAGACTTTTCATATGTAATACTTTAATATTAATATGTTACATAAATAATGTTTGGCCTATTTATTTGGTACTTGTTTCATAATGAGTTATAGAACCATTTGGTTTTTTATATATTTTATTTTCAATGGCAAATTTTGAGTTGATAGTGAATTTATCGAATGTTGCTGGTTTTTCAAAATTGCATAATTGCATGCGTTTGTGGTTTGTGCAACAGGCAAGTGAAGATGATGCATTATCCAAAATGTTTTTTGGTATCAACCGAAATGTTACTTGAACATACTATCATATTAACCTATGTCAACGGATTTAGATTCAAATTTAGACCAATATGCAATGCTCAGGTTGGATTTGCATTGCATTTGTACAATAATCACTTGTTCACAAAAGAAATTTATATCTTTATGCATATTTGTCATGAAAAATAGTAGAAACTATCAAAACCATTACATACAATTCTCAAGTTCTCTTTAACCATGCACTACTTAGTTCAACGACATACTTATTTCTTTTTGAAAAGAGTTAACGTGACGATTTCACTTGAAACGCTTGTATGATATTCACACTCGATCTCTTTTCAGCATGATATTGCAACCTCATACAACTTTATGCAATCTTTATTGATGCACCCAAAGTTCCTATATCAATCACAATATAACAAACAATATCATTCATTTAACAATATTAAATTTAGCCAAATTGACAATATTTTCAGTTGGGTTCCCCATGCCTCGTATATTCAAAAAGATGAATTGCCTATATATCCCAAAACGGATAATTGCGTATATTCAGAAGATAATTTTAGTAGCTAAAGATCTCGATCTTTCATCAATCCAATTAAAGGCTTGCGTGTTCATTGTTAGAACATATCTATTTATATTTTTATAACGTGTCGATATATATTAGCAACTCATTGGTGAGTGGTGACATTCAATATTCGTCGATCTAACCAATAGTTGTAAATAAATAATCTTGTCATGATCTTGCTCCACTTGTATTTGGTCAAAATCTTGAACGCACCTTGTGTTACTCGATGGATAAATAATAATAGGGTTTCCCTTTGCATCATACTTTTTCATTAGAAAGTCATGAAACTTGAAAAGTTTGCTTTCCATTTATATTTAAGCTTTATCATGTTGTCATAAAAAAAGCATACAACATGGCTATTTCATTCAATTGTTTATTGATTAACACTTAATTAACGACCATATAACTATAAACTTCATAACTTCATAAGAAATATACTCGAGCAACACACGGGTATTACACTCATATATATGAAAATTAAATTTATACTTGACACGCAAATTTTATAATCAAAGGCAAACAAAGCAAGTAATTTGTTCCGTCTCACCAAATCTTCTTGATGAAACTATAAATGTAACCTCCCTGACCTAGCTTGTTTTTATTATCAAAGCCATTTGTTGCAGACTCTAACGATGCTAGACTGTATAATGTCCCTTCAAATTGTTTTCCTTCAACTGTAAGATCATTTGGTCTTGTGTCACCCGCCGAAATGTCTAGGCTATTAGAATATGGAAAGAGTGGTGAAACATTTTCCTTTTGCCCCACAGAATTGAGATTTCTGTTCATCATAGTAAATAACGGATTGTAAATAAAAAGACCATTAACTGAAAGAAATATAGCATAATATACCATTATAGATCAGTATAGCTATGGCGTCTCATAAAAAAAAGTTCTATTCCAACTCAAATGAATACCATATACTGATGGATCATTTCAAACAGAAGAGCAACCTTTATTCATAGTATTTCATAAATATTGCAGGCTATTGTATTAAGGCTAAGATTATGTGAAACCTACTTTTTAATTTTTGCATGTATCTCCAGATTAGCCATATAATTACACCCAAAACAATCGTTCTAGTTACTGATGCCGCTATAATTGCAGTCTTGGATGCTTTGTTACCACCTAGGCAAAAAATGGCACAAATAAGTATAGATTTCAACAGAATGGGAGTTGGAAGTGAATGAAAGGGAATATGTATAAGAAAATGCCAATATCAAATATACCTAATTCTGAACTTGCGAGACGAATAAAAAGTTTCTCCACCTTCCTCAAATTGCTCAATATCCATAAGATCACCACCCCATATCAAACATCCAATTCCAGTGACGTGGGCATATGCGTTGCATGAACAATAAATAAATAAATAAATAAATAAATAAATAAGGTTACAATTTACAGGGCAACATACCTTTGACAGTAGTAATTTGCTTTCCACGGCTGGGGAGTTTATAACCTCTAACTTCTGTTAATTCTTAACTACTCAATCGCTCCAATTTCCGTTTCTTGGAAGTTACTGAAGCACTACACAGAAATTAGAGCACCAATTCAGATTAGTTAACTACTTGCAACAAAAAGATTAGTGAGCACGAAAAAATTTACAGCAATGACATAGTACATACGTTTTACTTTGCTGCTTCTTTATTATGCCGTCTTTTTCTTCGCTATGGTGTGGAAAGTTTAAGAAATGCATGTGTTATTTATAGGCTTGTTAAGATGAATATGAAGTGTTGCAACAACTAAATGCAGTGTTTCTTTGTATACCTCCAAGTAACTTCATGTTTCTTCATATACCTCCGATTAATGATCATACATGAATGTTGTAGCCTTCAAAGAAGAGTTCATATTCACCTTCATTTCATTACATTCAATTGAGAGCTTTTGTGAAGCATTGGCATGTTTGTACTGTACATGATTTTGTGCACAAACCCTCTTGCACATTAAATTAAGGGGGGTGAACTTTTAGATATAATAGATAGATAGATTTTTCAAATCATAAAACTCAGATATATATACAACAATATAGTAGTGCATGCCATGAACTTTTGACATAAAACATTAGTTTACAAGCATTTTTATGTTTATCCAATATAGTTGATTACAAAAAGTTGCAATTCACAGTAGCAAATGCTTAACCAAAGAGAAAACCTTGCAAGTACACATCTCTTCTCTTCTCTTATCAAAACACATTGAAATCTTAAAATTAATAAATAATAATGTGCCACATTTCAAAACCAAGGTCAGTAAACCACAACATGCTTGATCCAAAGACACTTCAAACCTTACCCATCATTTATCTTTCATTTATACTATAAATCGTACATATCACTAATCACAACCTAAACCTAATTCCAACCCTCATTTCTAAGATTAATTCACACTACAACAATCGCCGGGGAGAAATTTGAGGCTTTTAAGCGGGACATGTCCCTACGAAATCTTTTCCGGGGACATGTCCCGGCGAAAAGACCCGGCAATTCCTTCTCGGAATACTTTTCCGGGGACTGTTTGCCACTTTACCGGGAGATGTGGGACCCGAGTTGATTGTCGCCGGTCAAACATGTCCGGACGTGGCATCAGTTTTGCGGGGACTCGCCCCGGAAAACTATTTTTGAACTTTACTTTAAGTATCCTAATTACATCATTAGTCCGTGTTTTCCCGGGGACACGTCCCCGGGAAAAGCTATAAATTGAAATATGTTTTTGAACCTTCACCGGGGACATGTCCCCGACAAAACTAGCTGACCCAATAAGCAGAATATTGCTGCAAAATGGGTAATTTCCAGATTTTTTGGGGAAAAAATCTACAACCTGTTTGCTAACATAGTTATCCTTTTCCAAAATTATGCCAATCATAACACAAATTCGCTAAACATAATATCATATATACCCATCAATCGCTAACATAGTTATCCTTTTCCAAAATCGCCAAAACGGTTCCTAAACCGTTAAAGCATGATCATCTACAAAACTATCCAAAACTACCTATCCGCAAATGGTCCAAAACTATACGTATAATCCATTTACGGGAATCCTAGCACATAATGCACATAAACGACATAATAATCCATGTTATTCTCTACAAACATATCCAAAATGTGTTAAAGTAACATAAATCGGCATCTCAAACCCCACTACCCCCATTACCGTCCCCGGTATCTCTAGACTCGCCGGATGGAGTAGCACCAGATCCCGACCCACCCTCTCCAGATCCCGACCCACCTGGTGTAGTAGCACTTGATCCCGGGGTGGGTATTCGCTCTGCCAACCCGGCAATGTCCTCACAAACTCAATGACCTGGTCCATCTGACTCCTCTGTGTAGCGAGCTCCTCTTTCTGTTTCTGCACTGTTTCCCGCAGTGAGGACACATCCGCCGCTGCATCACGAGGTCGGGAGGTGCTAAAGGTCTTCTTCACTCCATCGTCGGGTAAGACCTGACCTACACCAGGAATATGACCGCGCTGCTTACCACCAATCACGGTACGCAAAATCTGACGGTCAGTCATGCGAGTCCCATCGAAGGTGCTCTCTTCCCGCATCCGTGGTCCGCTCCTCTTTGGCCATGGGTATTTTTGGTTAAGGGTCATGGGTCATGGGTTATGGGTTGATCCATGGTTTTCTTTCTAGATACAATGTACTTGGTTAAGTAGTATATATAAAACCATGGGTTATGGGCCAAAACCATTTGCTAGTATTTACCCTTTTAGTATATACTTGTATTTACCCAATTTAGCATACACTTATTTTTTACCCATTTTAGTATACTTAGTTTAAGTATATATGTTTAACCCAATATGTAAACACTAGTTGTTGTACATATGTATCTAAATCATAAAATCACTTATACTTGTTTTAGTGTTTTATGTGAAAGCGCTGTGTTTAGAAAACTATTAACTCAAACTATTTACGTACTTTATTTGTTTCGTTAAAATGATTTTATATTTGTTATCGACAAAACCTTAGAAGATCGTAAAATATAAATAAACGTTTTCACGGCTTATTTGTATTAACACATTGGTATACGTATCATGTTAAACGACCAAGTATAGGTGCTATGGTATACGTATCATGTTAAACGACCAAGTATAGGTGCATTGGTATACATATCATGTTAAATGACCAAGTATAGGTGCATTGGTATACGTATCATGTTAAACGACCAAGTATATGTGCATTGGTATACGTATCATGTTAAACGACCAAGTATAGGTGCATTGGTATACGTATCATGTTAAACGACCAAGTATAGGAGCTATGGTAAACGTATCATGTTAAACGACCAAGTATAGGTGCTATAGTATACGTATCATGTTAAACGACCAAGTATAGGTGCATTGGTATACGTATCATGTTAAACGACCAAGTATAGGTGCATTGGTATACGTATCATGTTAAACGACCAAGTATATGTGCTTTGGTATACGTATCATGTTAAACGACCAATTATAGGTGCATTGGTATACGTATCATGTTAAACGACCAAATATAGGTGCTATAGTATACATATCATGTTAAACGACCAAGTATAGGTGCTATGGAATACGTATCATGTTAAACGACCAAGTATAGGTGCATTGGTATACGTATCATGTTAAATGACCAAGTATAGGTGCTATGGTATACGTATCATGTTAAACGACCAAGTATAGGTGCTATGGTATACGTATCATGTTAAACGACCAAGTATAGGTGCATTGGTACACGTATCATGTTAAATGACCAAGTATATGTACATTGGTATACGTATCATGTTAAACGACCAAGTATAGGTGCATTGGTATACGTATCATGTTAAACGACCAAGTATAGGTGCTATGGTATACGTATCATGTTAAACAACCAAGTATAGGTGATATGGTATACGT
Source organism: Chrysanthemum makinoi (assembly GCA_910596185.1). Lineage (NCBI taxonomy): Eukaryota > Viridiplantae > Streptophyta > Magnoliopsida > Asterales > Asteraceae > Chrysanthemum > Chrysanthemum makinoi. The sequence continues at coordinate 230,192,230 of OU343218.1, forward strand.
ATCATGTTAAACGACCAAGTATGGGTGCATTGGTATACGTATCATGTTAAACGACCAAGTATAGGTGCTATGGTATACGTATCATGTTAAACGACCAAGTATAGGTACATTGGTATACATATCATGTTAAACGACCAAGTATAGGTGCTATGGTATATGTATCATGTTAAACGACCAAGTATAGGTGCATTGGTATACGTATCATGTTAAACGACCAAGTATAGGTGCCATGGTATACGTATCATGTTAAACGACCCAGTATAGGTGCATTAGTATACGTATCATGTTAAACGACCAAGTATAGGTGCATTGGTATACGTATCATGTTAAACGACCAAGTATATGTGCATTGGTATACGTATCATGTTAAACGACCAAGTATAGGTGCATTGATATACGTATCATGTAAAACGACCAAGTATAGGTGCTATGGTATACGTATCATGTTAAACGACCAAGTATAGGTGCATTGGTATACGGATCATGTTAAACGACCAAGTACAGCTGCATTGGTATACGTATCATGTTAAACGACCAAGTATATGTGCATTGGTATACGTATCATGTTAAACGACCAAGTATAGGTGCATTGGTATACGTATCATGTTAAACGACCAAATATAGGTGCTATGGTATACATATCATGTTAAACGACCAAGTATAGGTGCTATGGTATAAGTATCATGTTAAACGACCAAGTATAGGTGCATTGGTATACGTATCATGTTAAATGACCAAGTATAGTTTCTATGGTATACGTATCAAGTTAAACGACCAAGTATAGGTGCTACGGTACACGTATCATGTTAAACGACCAAGTATAGGTGCATTGGTAAACGTATCATGTTAAACGACCAAGTATATGTGCATTGGTATACGTATCAAGTTAAACGACCAAGTATAGGTGCATTGGTATACGTATCATGTTAAACGACCAAGTATAGGTGCTATGGTATACGTATCATGTTAAACGACCAAGTATAGGTGCTATGGTATACGTATCATGTTAAACGACCAAGTATGGGTGCATTGGTATACGTATCACGTTAAACGACCAAGTATAGGTGCTATAGTATACGTATCATGTTAAACGACCAAGTATAGGTGCATTGGTATACATATCATGTTAAACGACCAAGTATAGGTGCTATGGTATACGTATCATGTTAAATGACCAAGTATAAGTGCATTGGTATACGTATCATGTTAAACGACCAAGTATAGGTGCTATGGTTTACGTATCATGTTAAACGACCCAGTATGGGTGCATTGGTATACGTATCATGTTAAACGACCAAGTATAGGTGCATTGGTATATGTATCATGTTAAACGACCAAGTATATGTGCATTGGTATACGTATCATGTTAAACGACCAAGTATAGGTGCATTGATATACGTATCATGTTAAACGACCAAGTATAGGTGCTATGGTATAAGTATCATGTTAAACGACCAAGTATAGGTGCTATGGTATACGTATCATGTTAAACGACCAAGTATAGGTGCATTGGTATACATATCAACGACGAAGTATAGGTGCATTGGTATACGTATCATATTAAACGACCAAGTATAGGTGCATTGGTATACGTATCATGTTAAGCGACCAAGTATATGTGCATTGGTATACGTATCATGTTAAACGACCAAGTATAGGTGCATTGGTATACGTATCATGTTAAAAGACAAAATATAGGTGCTATGGTATACGTATCATGTTAAACGACCAAGTATAAGTGCTATGGTATACGTATCATGTTAAACAACCAAGTATAGGTGCATTGGTATACATATCATGTTAAACGACAAAGTATAGGTGCTATGGTATACGTATCATGTTAAACGGCCAAGTATAGGTTCTATGGTATACGTATCATGTTAAACGACCAAGTATAGGTGCATTGGTATACGTATCATGTTAAACGACCAAGTATATGTGCATTGGTATACGTATCATGTTAAACGACCAAGTATAGGTGCATTGGTATACGTATCATGGTAAAGGACCAAGTATAGGTGCTATGGTATACGTATCATGTTAAACGACCAAGTATAGGTGCTATGGTATACGTATCATGTTAAACGACCAAGTATAGGTGCATTGATATACGTATCATGTTAAACGACCAAGTATAGGTGCTATGGTATACGTATCATGTTAAACGACCAAGTATAGGTGCATTGGTATACGTATCATGTTAAACGACCAAGTATAGGTGCTATGGTATACGTACTATGTTAAACGACCAAGTATAGGTGCTATGGTATACGTATCATGTTAAACGACCAAGTATAGGTGCATTGGTATACGTATCATCTTAAACAACCAAGTATAGGTGCTATGGTATATGTATCATGTTAAACGACCAAGTATAGGTGCATTGGTATACATATCATGTTAAACGACCAAGTATAGGTGCATTGGTATACGTATCATGTTCAACGACCAAGTATATGTGCATTGGTATACGTATCATGTTAAACGACCAAGTATAGGTGCATTGGTATACGTATCATGTTAAATGACCAAGTATAGGAGCTATGGTATACGTATCATGTTAAACGACCAAGTATAGGTGCTATGTTATACGTATCATGTTAAACGACCAAGTATAGGTGCATTGGTATACGTATCATGTTAAACGACCAAGTATAGGTGCATTGGTATACGTATCATGTTAAACGACCAAGTATATGTGCATTGGTATACGTATCATGTTAAACGACCAAGTATAGGTGCATTGGTATACGTATCATGTTAAGCGACCAAGTATAGGTGCTATGGTATACATTATCATGTTAAGCGACCAAGTATAGGTGCTATGGTATGCATTATCATGTTAAACGACCGAATATAGGTGCATTGGTATACGTATCATGTTAAACGACCGAGTATAGGTGCTATGGTATACGTATCATGTTAAACGACCAAGTATAGGTGCTATGGTATACGTATCATGTTAAACGACCAAGTATAGGTGCATTGGTATACATTATCATGTTAAAGCGACCAAATATATGTGCATTGGTATCATTATCAAGTTAAACGACCAAGTATAGGTGCATTGGTATACTTATCATGTTAAACGACCAAGTATAGGTGCTATGGTATCATTATCATGTTAAACGACCAAGTATAGGTGCTATGGTCTACGTATCATGTTAAACGACCAAGTATGGGTGCATTGGTATACGTATCATGTTAAACGACCAAGTATAGGTGCTATGGTATACGTATCATGTTAAACGACCAAGTATAGGTGCATTGGTATACATATCATGTTAAACGACCAAGTATAGGTGCTATGGTATACGTATCATGTTAAACTACCAAGTACAGGTGCATTGGTATACGTATCATGTTAAACGACCAAGTATAGGTGCTATGGTATACGTGTCATGTTAAACGACCCAGTATAGGTGCATTGGTATACGTATCATGTTAAACGACCAAGTATAGGTGCATTGGTATACGTGTCATGTTAAACGACCAAGTATATGTGCATTGGTATACGTATCATGTTAAACGACCAAGTATAGGTGCATTGATATACGTATCATGTTAAACGACCAAGTATAGGTGCTATGGTATACGTATCATGTTAAACGACCAAGTATAGGTGCTATGGTATACGTATCATGTTAAACGACCAAGTATAGGTGCATTGGTATACGTATCATGTTAAACGACCAAGTATAGGTGCATTGGTATACGTATCATGTTAATTTTTCCGCGAACAATTAACATGCTTTTGACTTTTGGCGGGGACACGTCCCCGAAAAAACTTTGCGTTGAATTTGGACTATCCGGTCAAAGTTTAATTAAAATCAAACTTACTTTCGCCGGGGACATGTCCCCGCGGAAAATATGAGTTGAATTTTCCGTAGCAAGTCAGCGAATTCATGTGCCATGTCAGATTCAATTTTGTCGTTTAGTGACTTTCTCCGGGGACTTTGTGTCCCCGGCGAAAGTCTCCTCGCCCGTCCATCCGATTGTTGTAGTGTCACTTCTTGTCTGGTATCACTATGTACTTTCAAAATTTTCCGTCGAACAATCCAACTTTCAAAAAAGTTGAAATTCCGCTCTTCTATAGTTGTGACAACCACTTTGCGCATCTCTGATGCTAGTCTTGTGTTGTAAATGTATATATTTACAAACACGTAAATGTTCGGATTCGAACTCGTGACCACGAGATTGCACACATTAGCGAATGAGAATTAAAGTTAATAATTAATGTTTATGTTTACGATTAATTATTGCACATTAAGTCCGATTAACGATCGTTAAGTATTTAAAGGAAAAATGACTAACGACCGTTAAATGAAAAGAGAATGACTAGTAATGGAAAATCTTGAAAGAAAAAGTTATGGGTTTTCTTGTGGGCTTGTCTCATGGCCGGCCATAGGGGGTTATCCCAACCCAATCCCTAACTTGTTCCCAAAGGTATTCATCTACTATATAAACAAGGCTAGGTTCTAGGGTTTCTCACACTTTGTGCATTGAATTAACCCTAGATCTCTCCTCTCCTCTCTCTAGTCATTATTCGGCCGAACACCCCAAGTAAGGGAGTTTGGTTTCGTTTTTCTTAAACGATGACTTGTGTTAGATCTAGCAATCGCTTGATTCGTTGGTTAATTCGTGTGTACAAGAACGTGGTAGTAAGACACTATTCTAACACCAATTGGTTTGAGTTGTAAAACGGTAAGGGACAACTCTTCAAACCACTTCTTTGTTTTGCTCAAGAGATCTGACATTAGCGGGGAGGTGCGTTACGCATACTTTCAGTTAATTAATTTATTTGTTATGATTTTAGTCTTCCGCTGTGTACTCTTGATGTTTACATGTTTATTGTATGTTATATATATTATAAACTCAACAGTGGCGTCACGAGCCTTGTATAACAAGTAATTAATTACTGAAACACATAAATAAAATAAAGATGTTGTGTTATTATTTGTATGCTTAGATCTAGGGTTTGCAAAACCTAAACCCTAATTTTTTAGTGGGGGCGTTTTTTTTTGGTACCCTAATTAGGGTTTTGTAAACTTAAAGTTTTAATTGGATTAGAAACCCTAGGATGCATGCAACTTTATGTGTATTGTGTAACTCTGTTTAATTGCATTAATTGTTAAGTGTAATTTTATGTCCATGATAATTACATGCATGTTTTATCATGGATCTGCTTTATTGTATGTCTTTCATGTTTAAGTGATATACATTAAATTATGATAGATCTAAAATTGGGGAAGACCTCAACCATTATTAATTTAATCAATTGTGTGCTATGTGGTATGTATTTAATTTTGACTTACGCAATCGATGAATCGATGCATGTGGCTCACCTTGTACATAGATGAAAACGGGTGAAAGTCTTAATTAAATATATGCATATTGACAGATCTAGAATTGGTTATTAATAAGATTTATCAAAAGGTTTGCATGTGGCTATTTGATATGCATGATTTTTTGTTTATGCATTCATTGTTTATATGTTTATTTTTAAATACTTGCTTGTTTGTTATGTGTAACAATGGTATTTTTACAAGAAAATAAACTGACCTAAACAATGGTGAAACATGTATTTTTAAGCATAGTAATCATAATCGTTTAATTGATTGATGACTTTGGTACAAATGGTTGAACGGCTCACCCATGAGAATGAACTATAAAGGGGTTAATAAAGAAGTGCGCACGATCCTGAAAGGATGTCTAAGGTTATGCTTTTGCTTACCGGTCCTCGCCCTCTGTAAGTTAGCATGGAGCTACTTAGTAAGCCATTAATGTGCAAGCTCATCTTAAGGGCGAATTAGTTTTAATTCGAGCGCCACCGATTGGTAATTACCCGAAAAACTAAGTGTTTACACTTATGCAAAAGTACGGTATAATGGATGATAATTAACACTAAATTCCTTGATTGGTGAATCCAATACCTCAATTAAAGTTTGATGATGAAAAGCTTATACATTAAAACAAGATATATATGTTTTAATAAAAACTATGCTACAAAGATGAATGCATGACATCTTTGTACATATTTGATTTGACATCAAAACTATTACCTTTTAATTTAAGTTATATGCCATCCAACGAAACGGAAACACCTAAGATTACTTTTTATTTGCGTGAGAACGTGGCAAGATTTAAGAATTTGAACAACTTTTTAAGTCGAAGAATATATAAAGATCGTAACAGTTGTGCGTCCCTTCCACTAGTTAATAAAAGGGCAAAAACAACAGCCAAATAAAATGTTCGACGTGCATATATGTATCCATTGTTGGTCTTGGATCTATTGTTATTAGTAAGTAAGGTGACACCCAGTACAATTGTTTGCTTATTTTCTTCTTCTGTGATGCATATATGTATTATTAGTGGACTAAATGATTGTAAAACTTTGAAATAAGATGCAAGTTAAAGTAAAGGGAATGTCTAACCAATGCCCTAAGGGCATTGGTTAAGATTTGTTTTGTTGTGATTATTAATAACTATTCAGGTGGGTCCCCGTCCAAATATGCAATTTTGTGTCAACTAAAAAGACCATTTATGTAATTAAAACCCACAAAAAAACAAATCTTAACCAATGCCCTTAGGGCATTGGTTAGACATTCCCTAAAGTAAATTGTGTTTCAGCTTTTTGTGAATTTTTCTTGTGTTGTAAATGTATATATTTACAAACACGTAAATGTTCGGATTCGAACTCGTGACCACGAGATTGCACACATTAGCGAATGAGAATTAAAGTTAATAATTAATGTTTATGTTTACGATTAATTATTGCACATTAAGTCCGATTAACGATCGTTAAGTATTTAAAGGAAAAATGACTAACGACCGTTAAATGAAAAGAGAATGACTAGTAATGGAAAATCTTGAAAGAAAAAGTTATGGGTTTTCTTGTGGGCTTGTCTCATGGCCGGCCATAGGGGGTTATCCCAACCCAATCCCTAACTTGTTCCCAAAGGTATTCATCTACTATATAAACAAGGCTAGGTTCTAGGGTTTCTCACACTTTGTGCATTGAATTAACCCTAGATCTCTCCTCTCCTCTCTCTAGTCATTATTCGGCCGAACACCCCAAGTAAGGGAGTTTGGTTTCGTTTTTCTTAAACGATGACTTGTGTTAGATCTAGCAATCGCTTGATTCGTTGGTTAATTCGTGTGTACAAGAACGTGGTAGTAAGACACTATTCTAACACCAATTGGTTTGAGTTGTAAAACGGTAAGGGACAACTCTTCAAACCACTTCTTTGTTTTGCTCAAGAGATCTGACATTCGCGGGAGGTGCGTTACGCATACTTTATTAATTAATTTATTTGTTATGATTTTAGTCTTCATTGTGTACTCTTGATGTTTACATGTTTATTGTATGTTATATATATTATAAACTCAACATGGCGTCCACGAGCCTTGTATAACAAGTAATTAATTCTTGAAACACATAAATAAAATAAAGATGTTGTGTTATTATTTGTATGCTTAGATCTAGGGTTTGCAAAACCTAAACCCTAATTTTTAGGGGGGGCGTTTTTTGGTGCCCTAATTAGGGTTTTGTAAACTAAAGTTTTAATTGGATTAGAAACCTAGGATGCATGCAACTTTATGTGTATTGCGTAACTCTGTTTAATTGCATTAATTGTTAAGTGTAATTTTATGTCCATGATAATTACATGCATGTTTTATCATGGATCTGCTTTATTGTATGTCTTTCATGTTTAAGTGATATACATTAAATTATGATAGATCTAAAATTGGGGAAGACCTCAACCATTATTAATTTAATCAATTGTGTGCTATGTGGTATGTATTTAATTTTGACTTACGCAATCGATGAATCGATGCATGTGGCTCACCTTGTACATAGATGAAAACGGGTGAAAGTCTTAATTAAATATATGCATATTGACAGATCTAGAATTGGTTATTAATAAGATTTATCAAAAGGTTTGCATGTGGCTATTTGATATGCATGATTTTTTGTTTATGCATTCATTGTTTATATGTTTATTTTTAAATACTTGCTTGTTTGTTATGTGTAACAATGGTATTTTTACAAGAAAATAAAGCCGACCTAAACAATGGTGAAACATGTATTTTTAAGCATAGTAATCATAATCGTTTAATTGATTGATGACTTTGGTACAAATGGTTGAACGGCTCACCCATGAGAATGAACTATAAAGGGGTTAATAAAGAAGTGCGCACAGTCACACTGAAAGGATGTCTAAGGTTATGCTTTTCGCTTACGGTCCTACGCCCTCTGTAAGTTCGATTGGAGCTACTTAGTAAGCCATTAATGTGCAAGCTCATCTTAAGGGCGAATTAGTTTTAATTCGGTAGCGCCACCGGTGGTAATTACCGAAACACTAAGTGTTTACACTTATGCAAAAGTGCGGTATAATGGATGATAATTAACACTAAATTCCTTGATTGGTGAATCCAATACCTCAATTAAAGTTTGATGATGAAAAGCTTATACATTAAAACAAGATATATATGTTTTAATAAAACCTATGCTACAAAGATGAATGCATGACATCTTTGTACATATTTGATTTGACATCAAAACTATTACCTTTTAATTTAAGTTATATGCCATCCAACGAAACGGAAACACCTAAGATTACTTTTTATTTGCGTGAGAACGTGGCAAGATTTAAGAATTTGAACAACTTTTAAGTGAAGAATATATAAAGATCGTAACAGGTTGTGCGTCCCTTCCACTAGTTAATAAAGGGCAAAACAACAGCCAAATAAAATGTTCGACGTGCATATATGTATCCATTGTTGGTCTTGGATCTATTGTTATTAGTAAGTAAGGTGACACCCAGTACAATTGTTTGCTTATTTTCTTCTTCTGTGATGCATATATGTATTATTAGTGGACTAAATGATTGTAAAACTTTGAAATAAGATGCAAGTTAAAGTAAAGGGAATGTCTAACCAATGCCCTAAGGGCATTGGTTAAATTTTTTTGTTGTGATTATTAATAACTATTCGGTGGGTCCCCGATCCAAATATGCAATTTTGTGTCAACTAAAAAGACCATTTATGTAATTAAAACCCACAAAAAAACAAATCTTAACCAATGCCCTTAGGGCATTGGTTAGACATTCCCTAAAGTAAATTGTGTTTCAGCTTTTTGTGAATTTTTCTTGTGTTGTAAATGTATATATTTACAAACACGTAAATGTTCGGATTCGAACTCGTGACCACGAGATTGCACACATTAGCGAATGAGAATTAAAGTTAATAATTAATGTTTATGTTTACGATTAATTATTGCACATTAAGTCCGATTAACGATCGTTAAGTATTTAAAGGAAAAATGACTAACGACCGTTAAATGAAAAGAGAATGACTAGTAATGGAAAATCTTGAAAGAAAAAGTTATGGGTTTTCTTGTGGAGCTGTCTCATGGCGGCCATAGGGGGTTATCCCAACCCAATCCCTAACTTGTTCCCAAAGGTATTCATCTACTATATAAACAAGGCTAGGTTCTAGGGTTTCTCACACTTTGTGCATTGAATTAACCCTAGATCTCTCCTCTCCTCTCTCTAGTCATTATTCGGCCGAACACCCCAAGTAAGGGAGTTTGGTTTCGTTTTTCTTAAACGATGACTTGTGTTAGATCTAGCAATCGCTTGATTCGTTGGTTAATTCGTGTGTACAAGAACGTGGTAGTAAGACACTATTCTAACACCAATTGGTTTGAGTTGTAAAACGGTAAGGGACAACTCTTCAAACCACTTCTTTGTTTTGCTTTCAAGAGATCGACATTCGCAAGAGTACGTTACATACTTCGGTTAATTAATTTATTTGTTATGATTTTAGTCTTCATGTGTACTCTTGATGTTTACATGTTTATTGTATGTTATATATATTATAAACTCAACGATGGCGTCCACGAGCCTTGTATAACAAGTAATTAATTCTTGAAACACATAAATAAAATAAAGATGTTGTGTTATTATTTGTATGCTTAGATCTAGGGTTTGCAAAACCTAAACCCTAATTTTTTAGTGGGGGCGTTTTTTTGGTGCCCTAATTAGGGTTTTGTAAACTTATTGTTTTAATTGGATTAGAAACCCTAAGATGCATGCAACTTTATGTGTATATGCGTAACTCTGTTTAATTGCATTAATTGTTAAGTGTAATTTTATGTCCATGATAATTACATGCATGTTTTATCATGGATGCTCTTTATTGTATGTCTTTCTTGTTTAAGTGATATACATTAAATTATGATAGATCTAAAATTGGGGAAGACCTCAACCATTATTAATTTAATCAATTGTGTGCTATGTGGTATGTATTTAATTTTGACTTACATGTCGATGAATCGATGCATGTGGTTCACCTTGTACATAGATGAAAGCGGGTGAAAGTCTTAATTAAATATATGCATATTGACAGATCTAGAATTGGTTATTAATAAGATTTATCAAAAGGTTTGCATGTGGCTATTTGATATGCATGATTTTTGTTTATGCATTCATTGTTTATATGTTTATTTTTAAATACTTGCTTGTTTGTTATGTGTAACAATGGTATTTTTACAAGAAAATAAACTGACCTAAACAATGGTGAAACATGTATTTTAAGCATAGTAATCATAATCGTTTAATTGATTGATGACTTTGGTACAAATGGTTGAACGGCTCACCCATGAGAATGAACTATAAAGGGGTTAATAAAGAAGTGCGCACAGTCACACAGAAAGGATGTCTAAGGTTATGCTTTTGCTTACACGGTCCTCGCCCTCTGTAAGTTAGCATGGAGCTACTTAGTAAGCCATTATATGTGCAAGCTCATCTTAAGGGCGAATTAGTTTTAATTCCATGCGCCACTTGGTGGTAATTACCCGAAACACTAAGTGTTTACACTTATGCAAAAGTACGGTATAATGGATGATAATTAACACTAAATTCCTTGATTGGTGAATCCAATACCTCAATTAAAGTTTGATGATGAAAAGCTTATACATTAAAACAAGATATATATGTTTTAATAAAAACTATGCTACAAAGATGAATGCATGACATCTTTGTACATATTTGATTTGACATCAAAACTATTACCTTTTAATTTAAGTTATATGCCATCCAACGAAACGGAAACACCTAAGATTACTTTTTATTTGCGTGAGAACGTGACTTAGATCGTAATCAAAGGGTAAAATGTCCGCGTGTCGTGAGAACGGGCATGGGCGATTTTGCAGTTTCTTAAGTTGGACAACTTAATTGAGTTAGGCGGTGAGAGCTGGCAACTCAAGGCATAAGATGGGATAAAACATGTTTACATGGCGATTGAAATTGGCTATATGTAAATCCCATAAATCTAGGAATTGCAATTGATATTGGCAATTGAGCAAAAACTCTACCATTTTGTATAAGGTTCATTACTAGCGAGATCAACCGCGTGATGAAATTATGACAATTTCGATCCTAGTTTTCAATGAAAATTAAATGGTTATATATTTATGAACCATGGGTATTTAATTTTCTTGAAAAGGTTAATTATCGAAAATACTAAAATTGAATTTTGTAATTCTTTTGAATGTATAAATGCAACATTTAACCGTAGCGTGGTTTAGTCTTTGATTAGTAAATTGATCCATTATAGCATTAAAACAAATGTTTGATCGAGAATAATTCTTGAAAAGACAAACGAAGTCTCTTTTCCATGGGAGAAGAATGAGACTCAATCCTATTCCTTTTCATGAATGAGAAAAGTATAATAGGAACATTTGAATTGTCTAAATTCTAATGTAACTCATAGCAATGAATTGCACATCTTATTTTCCATAAAGATTTTATTACCCTCATTTGGTGAATGAATCCTTTGTAACAACATGAATGTTGGTTAACTGGAAAACATGTATATGAGTTACAATATTAGAAGCTAGAAAAATTACCGCAAAAATTGGTAAAAGGGAAACTAGCATATTTCATCTAGTTGTTTTGCTTTAGCCTTTAAAGGTACTACATACCAATATGGGGATGGTAGGCCTATTAAGGAAGAAATTGCATACCCAATTTTTCAAGTTAATAACATTGATGGATAACCCATCATTCAAAGAGTAGAATACAACTTTTAGTACCTTAGTAATAATTACGTATGGTTCTTTAAAGGTGTAGGAAAGTAAAAAGCAAGCAAGTTGTTTTCACTTGTTATGAAACACTTACAATGTTGTCGATTCAGATGGGAGCATTTGTGTTGCATTATTGAATAAGAAGTTGTTTTAATGATTTCTAATTCAGTGGGAGCTACAAGCCTTATTTCTTGTGTAGTAACCCAGATTATCTTCAAAGATAATTACTTTCCAATTGTAGGCACTTATGTTTTTAAGGATTGTCATGTGCGTTTCCTTACAAATCAATATAGTCCTATATCTACTAGTTATATCTATGACACAAATCATATTAATCAAATAAGCGAACGTGTATCGTGTTGTTTATATGTTACATGATGTTGTTCCATGCACAAGTGGGAGAAATCTTTATTGTGTGCAAGGTACAACACATATTAATATAATTTAAATGAATTCTCTTGACTGAAAAGTAAGAGAATAACGTTCTAATAGGAAGTATACATTTAAATATGTATGATTGCCCTATTAAGAACATGTGTCAAGATGATAACAAAGACTACTTTATTTTAAATATTTATGTCATTCAATATTTAAGAAACACTTGTAGTTACAATTTATGTTACGTGAGAACGTGAACTAGATTGTAGCCCAAGGTAAAATATCCACGTGTCGTGAGAACGAGCATGGATGATTCTGCAGTTTCTTACATGGAACTTTTCATGGAATGACATAATTAAATGAAATAATCTAATACTACCTTGAATTTGAGTATTCGTTGAATGACTTAAATATATGTAGTAAATATTAACTTGAAATATTAATTGAAACTCGAAGCGGTGTTCATAATTAGTTTAATTATAAATGTTTATGATTTTGTAAAGTTACAAACATGAAGTCTTTTAATACAAGACTTAGAATATAAAGTAAGACGTTAACTTGCTATGTTTTAAGACATATGCATGAAGTCAATGAGTTGATCAAAGACTTATAACGTATAGTGGGATTATAACTGTTATATCTTTTGACATGGTCAAGAATACTTGTGTTATAATACATGAAATTGACTTGGTAATTCTATTGTACCATTAGGTTTTACTTTGTTGGTAAATATGATAAACCAAAGAGTAGATGGTTATCTTAAATATTGTTAGATTAATCTTACAATATTAATTCTAAGGAAATACCATAATTTTATGGTATGTTCAGTTAGAAGAATCAAAATCTATTGGCATTGTTTGATTCAAGATAACTATAGTTTCTTTCAAAAGTTATCAAGGTCAGTAGATTGAGTATAGATTAAATATACTCAATAAGACTCCAACCTAGAAGATTAATAAGACACCATTTGTTTATGGAATGTGATGAATCACATTAAGTCTTATAAATGAAGTTCTGGATTTGTTAAACTACTTATAGAGTGAGTTGTAACAAACTAATGTTAGGAACTGTCAATGTTTTTTGTAATATCCCAAAAGAGAACAATGTATTGTTGCTCTACTTGCTAAACTATTTAAAGGTAATCTTTAAATTTTTAAAGGCAAGTGGGAGTTTTGTTTGATCTTGAAAGATTGAATTACAAAATACATAATCTTCTAAAATGCACTAGCAAATATCATGATGAGGCTAAACATGAAAATGATAGACCTTAATATGATGAAATTGTCATTCATAGATCCGTAAGGATATCTTAGATATTTAATATGCTTGAGGAATATGAGTTCTGAGGATCATGGTAAGCTTGTTAATCATAATGATAAATTTACCAAATGTTGAATTGTGGAAAATCAATCATACTATGAATGTAGAGATGCTGTCCATAAAGATAATCAACTTTAAATACTTGGTTTATCTTAATAATGAAAATGAGTTTCTTCAAAGGATGGAAACTCTAGTGGTTTAAATCTTTGTGTAGAAATCATATGGACAATATTGTACATGTATTTAATGTATGTCTAGTGATAATAATATCAATCATACTTAAGCAATTAACTATGATTGAATATTCTTTCCTAGATACATTAAATAGAAGTATCAAGATTATAATTGTCATACGTAGTTTCATTGATATGAAACTTTGACAATGAATATCAAAAAAAAAAAATCTTTGTTCTGGAATTACTTTTGCGAGGACGATAAGTAATGCAAAGGAGTTTTATGAATTCAAATAATCTTTGAATAATGTACAGACTGCAAGAATCCATGAATGGATATATGCATGCATCCAGAAGATGATTCTTATGTTTAATATTAAATCCATGTTTGATTTAATAATTAAAATAAGATAAGCTCATAAGTATTCCTGAAAGCTAGTGGGAGTATTATTTTCGTAAATCTTATATGTTGTATGGGCAACTACATTCCACCTAAATTAAGTTTTAGTTGGGAATGAAACTTCGTTTGTAAGATTTGGAAATAAGACATACAACCTTGGAATATATGTTTATTACTATAAACATATGCGGAAAAATAAATGAGTCTAATAGAACATGATGCATATATAATGAGATCTTAAAGTCTAACTTGAAGATTCATCATTGTTGTAAGATTGTTGTGCCATGCTTGATTACAAGATGATTTGACAACATTGAAAGTTGTTAGTGTAATAAATATTTTAAAAGGAAATATGTTTGGATTTAGAATCACATCCCACAGTCTGGAGATGCTCCTAGATTCTATGGATGAAAATATGACAATTTGTTTCATAATTGTCATTGCCAACAAAACTTGAGTTTTGGTAGGCACCAAAATTACACTATAACTGTTCAAATGTTTACGGATGTTTAAAGAACATATTGTTGTATACAATGATGCTAGTATAATTGAGATGACACTCAATTCTAGTAATGGTATCCTTGATGATGACTAGTTATGCTCAACTAAGAGCATAGTTGCATTATACATTAAAGAATAAAGAATACTTTGAAACTTTAAGGTTTTGAAAGATAATTGTCATAAAAGGGTGGTTCAGGTTATCACGCACCTTATGGAATGATATGACAATATCAAGATATGTGTAAACATATACAAGAAATTCACTTATTGAATTCTTGAAATAAGTATTCTCAAAATTCCTATAGATCAAAGTTATTTGAAATTATGCCTTGTCAACAAGTATGAGTTGCATGACTTGTGGCAAAATTCATTAACTAAGAATTATCATGCATTGATCTATTTAGTATTTGGATAAAAGGATATTCTAAACATTATTATTGAAATGAAATAAAATATTTTGTTATGTTTATTGTTCATTTATTATGATGTTATCCTATATTTACATGTTTAAATCCTTGAATAACTTAAGTTATTCTAAATAGTCCGTTGTCAATCAATAACATGGGAATGATATTGAATTAAGACAAATCTGAGTATTAGTTAAAATATACTTGAAAGTATATTGATGCGTAGCATGACTAATTTCAAATGATATTCAATGTATTGAGTATAGGACTTATCCCACCCACATGATGATACTTTATGGATCTTAGTCATCAAGTATATCATGAATATTTATCCTCTGACTTGAGATACCAGAGATATGTCATGGATGTAGTGCATTTACGTGAAGCAATCTAGCGCTATCATGTGGTAGTTATAAGGGTTGTTTTCAGAAGTGTTGCGAAATCTATGAATCTTGCTTGTAGTCAAAATGGGATTTGTTTCCTTCAAATTTATTTTGAAGTATATCTTCTTTGGGCCCTCGTAGGGTTGTCAAGATGTTTGCATGGCCATGCCCAAGGTCTTACGGAATATGTTGAAGAATTGGTAATCTTGATCAATCACATAAGCGAGAAGAGAATAGTTAATTAAGAAATGAGTGAGATCCATATTCTTATTAACATGGTATTAGAAACAAAAGGATGAATATGATGATGAATCATCAAAACTTGGTTTTCTCGAGAAAACCATACTGCGTGTTATACGGGGCATTGGCGTGTTGCTAGGCGCTAACCAATGTCATTTCACGTTTTGTAAACATATCCAAGTGGGAGCTGTTGGAAATGTATATATTTACAAACATGTGAATGTCCGGATTCGAACTCGTGACCACGGGATTGCACACATTAGCGAATGAGAATTAAAGTTAATAATTAATATTTATGTTTACGATTAATTATTGCACATTAAGTCCGGTTAACGATCGTTAAGTATTTAACGGAAAAATGACTAACGACCGTTAAATGAAAAGAGAAGGACTAGTAATGGAAAATCTTGAAAGAAAAAGTTATGGGTTTTCTTGTGGGCTTGTCTCATGGCGGCCATAGAGTTATCCAACCCAATCCTAACTTGTTCCCAAAGGTATTCATCTACTATATAAACAAGGCTAGGTTCTAGGGTTTCTCACACTTTGTGCATTGAATTAACCTAGATCTCTCTCTCCTCTCTCTAGTCCATTATTCGGCCGAACACCCCAAGTAAGGGAGTTTGGTTTCATTTTTTTTAAACGAGGACTTGTGTTAGATCTAACAATCGCTTGATTCGTTGATTAATTCGTGTGTACAAGAACGTGGTAGTAAGACACTATTCTAACACCAATTGGTTTGAGTTGTAAAACGGTAAGGGACAACTTTTCAAACCACTTCTTTGTTTTGCTCAAGAGATCTGACATTCGCAAGAGGTACGTTACACATACTTTCAGTTAATTAATTTATTTGTTATGATTTTAGTCTTCCGCTGTGTACTCTTGATGTTTACATGTTTATTGTATGTTATATATATTATAAACTCAACATCTTGTTAATAAGTCATAATCTGAAACGGCTAATTAAACTGTAAATTTGTTCCTCCGTAAATCATGTGGTGCATAGGAGTTGGTACAATTATGTGGTAGCTGTGATACTTATTTTACTCATATAAATTCACATTTATTGTCGGTAATTTTCTAAAAGCACCAATTTTACCTTAAGGAAAGAGTGTGATTGGCTATATTGTACCTCTTCGGATGACTAGTATTATTAAAAACTTATTCATAAGAAAGTGAATGATTCATTATGATTCCGATATACGTAGCCTGGACGAGTTATCATCATCATCATCATCATCATCGTTTCTCAGTTTTTCTTTGATTAGCTAGAATATGTATTTATTAAAGTTTAAACCATAGAATTTTTGTTTACCACTTAAATGAGTCATCACTATTCTATAGATGATTTAGCTTTTACAGTTATGGTAAACTTAGGGACTTAAAAATATAGAATCATTACATACATACATATTGTTACATCTTTGTTTAAATCTTTGCCTTACGTACATCTCTTTGAATGTCTCACGAAACTTTATTTGAATAAATTGATTTTTTTTTTTTTGAAAGATGGCTTTATTAACAGAACATAGGCCATAAGCCAATACACAAGAACACAAAACCAACAAACCAAGAACTACAACAGCAACATGAGAGAATTAAAATCTAAAAGATGAACCCAACCGATGAATGACCCCAGAAGAGAACCCCGCCAACTCGGATCAACCTGCACTCTCAATTCAACTTATGATGACTCATTCGACCTTCCATATAGCTAGAGGAAATGTTCTATAAACCCCATCTTTTGCCAATTTATCACCTCGTTGCATTCCGATGAACATGAACAATTGAATGACTTGAACAACTTGATAAAAAGATATCTACCTCCTGAAAGTATGATAATAACCTCCATGGTCTCTTGATTGGAGTACGAGCCCATGAAACCGCATTCAAAGAATCACTTTCAATAACGATGTTTACCGAGTTGAACTCCACCTTTTTGTTTAACATCTTGCACGCTTCTTTTAAGCCAACATTTCTGCAACATTAGAATCCATAACACCAACTGGGATAGAAAACAAATCAACAACAACACCCTCACTATTGCGTAATAAACCACCGATACCCGCCAAACCCGGTTTCCCTTTTATACTCAACGTTCGTGAATTCTGTGTAAAATATTGTAATATGAGCAACAAAAACTTTATGAACTCTTTATTTATTTGATACTACTCAACCAAGAATGAAAATGGAAAACAGATATTGCACTTTTATTATTTGCCTTTAAGAGCACACGGTATCGTGCTCTTTGGCTCGCCAAATGCTCCCAACTAGAACCAATAGCGCCGTCAAATCCATACCATCAACCTCGCCATTTGCAAGCCAATAGGTCTTGAGCCATTTGAATGGCTCACGCCAAATCATGTTTTGTGCAGGGGCGGACCTACAACCATATGAAAAAAGGAAAAGAAAGAAAAAAAGAATAGTTACTTGCGAAAGCGATCTATCTTTGACCTGCTTCAATATATGTTATGTAGGTTGCGGAAGTTTCTCTAGAGGAAAGAAAAAGAAAAAGTGAACCGGAAGTTAGCCGGACATTTTTGCAGCAACTTGGAAGAAGCTAGATGGAGAAATAGTAATTGTAGTTTGAAAGAAAATATGAGTGGTCATAAAAATTTAGATAAGGTCTTTGTTTTTTCCAATGTGAGTCACTCAACTACTTTTTATATTTTATTTGATAGAAAAATGTAAAATATGTTAATGAATTATCATCTACATTAAAAGATGTATTAAATGATATTCATAGTTATACAACCATGATTTATTTTTAAGAGAAATTAAGTAGTGAGTTAGTGGGTATATTTGGTGAGGTATTTTGTGGGACTCAATAACATGTTAGTGGTATGTTATGAGGGAGGGATGTTTTAGTTATTAGTGTGTTATTGAAAGGTGTATGATGTGACGCTGAGATGACATACCAATAACGTGTTATTGGTATCTACGTCACCTTATGCTCTAACAATCATAATTCGCTTTCCGGACAATAGTACCAACTAATAGTAATACGCATGTGACTTTATGGGCCATCACAACTTTTGATATTTCTAATAATGGACCTGATTTTTTTCTCTTTTAACTAGGGTCATAGTATGTAGACACCCCAAAAGGCTATGGGGTGCCTAGCAAGTGAAAAAATAAGAGGTGTTGCCGATCATTGGCAATGATGGGGTGAAATGTTTTTCTCGATTTCCGTGCTAATCATTGATATTTGGATGCTTTGGTTTGCAGAAATTTTTTATACAAGTTTTTTATATTTATTGTTTTAGAAGCTTTATAGTTTTTTTTAAAGCTTTTTACAAGTTTTTTTTTTTTTTGTTTTATAACTTTTTAGAAAAAAACGTAGTCAGAAAATTTTTGAGGCTCAGATTCGAAATAAGGTTGCAAAGTGAGATTTTATCTCACTTTACCGTCCATTCGATTATCATCATCGCCTCGAAAAATTTTAAGGCTCAAAATCATCATAAACGAATTTTTTAAAAGGCTCAAATTGAAGGTTGCAAAGTGAGATAAACCTCACTTTGCCGTCCATTCGGTTTCGGTTATCATCATCGCCTCACAAGTCACAACACGTCTCACAAGTCACAACAGGTCTCAAACTGCACAAGTGCACAAGTTCGCAACAGCAGTCTAGCCAAGCACCCCATGTCTCAAAACTACACAACATGTCTCAAAACTGCACAAGTCACAACAGGTCTAAAAGCGCATAACTCTAACCAAGCACAAAACACGTTTTCATTGTGCAAGAGGTACGATTCCATAACTGCAAAAGTTCACAAGAAAGTGAACAAGTGCAGGCATTCTACCTTATAAGCAACAACATTACCCAACAACTAGCAAGAAAGCAACAACACAACTAGCAATATCTCCAAAAACCACAACAAACAACAACTAGCAAGAACTAAAACAGGACCACAAGTGTCAGAGTCCACGACAACAAGCAACATTTGCACAAGCAACAACACCACAAGCAACAACCATGTCTAGTTCACCATTTGACACACAAGAGGTAAACTTATCGAATAGGCTCAGATTATTAGCTTTTTAGCTCATGTTGGTACGCAAATTCAGTTTTGCCATGCCAAAACTCTTAAGTTTTATTAAAAAATCATCATTGCCTTTTTTAGAAAATCATCGGTTTTGCCATGCCAAAACACTCAAGTTATTTTTCATTAAAGTTGCAAAGTGAGCTAAAATGATCACTTTACCATCCAGTAATGAAATGTGCCATGCCAAAACTCTCAAGTTTTTTTCATTAAAGTTGCAAAGTGAGCTAAAATGATCACTTTACCATCCAGTAATGAAACAGTATTACCAAATCAGTGAATAATGGGGTGCTTGGCTAGAGTATCACCCTGCACAGCCAAGGGTCATGCTATTGAGGCACCCCAAACCTGCAAAATATAACGAAACAGATAATCAACGAAACAGATACCAAACATGATTTCAAGATCTAGAAACTTTTTAGATCTAAATTTTTTTTAGATAATCAAAGAAAACCAAACATTTTTTTAAACCAACCTTAATTTTTTTTCAAGATCTAAAAATTTTTTTAAACCAACCTTAATTTTTTTTCAAGATCTAAAAAAATTTTAGATCTTCAAACTTAAACGAAACAGATACCACCACAACAGTTCATACCACAACATCACCACATCTCTCTAAAATTTGTACATGCAACCAACGATCTAACAAGTTTTATACTTGTTAGATCAAGTTTTTAGATCTAATTTTTTTTAGATAATCAAAGAAGACCAAAGATTTTTTAAACCAACCTCAAATTTTTTTTCAAGATCATAAAAAGATTCAAGATCTAAAAAAATTTAAGATCTAAAAACTTAAACGAAACAAATACCACCACAACAGTTCATACCACAACATCACCACATCTCTCTAAAATTTGTACATGCAACCAACGATCTAACAAGTTTTATCTTGTTAGATCAAGTTTTTAGATCTAAAATTTTTTTAGATAATCAAAGAAAACCAAACATTTTTTTAAACCAACCTCAAATTTTTTTCAAGGTCATAAAAAGATTCAAGATCTAAAAAATTTTTAGATCTAAAAATTAAACGAAACAGATACCACCAAAACAGATACCACCACAACAGTTCATACCACAACATCACCACAACTCTCTAAAAGTTTTACATGCAACCAATGATCTAACAAGTTTTATACTTGTTAGATCAAGTTTTTAGATCTAAAATTTTTTTAGATAATCAAAGAAAACCAAACATTTTTTTAAACCAACATCAAATTTTTTTCAAGATCATAAAAAGATTCAAGATCTAAAAAAATTTTAGATCTAAAAAATTAAACGAAACAGATATCACCACAACAGTTCATACCACAACATCACCACATCTCTCTAAAAGTTTTACATGCAACTAACGATCTAACAAGTTTTATACTTGTTAGATCAAGTTTTTAGATCTAATTTTTTTTAGATAATCAAAGAAAACCAAACGTTTTTTTAAACCAACCTCAAATTTTTTTCAAGATCATAAAAAGATTCAAGATCTAAAACATTTTTAGATCTAAAAACTTAAACGAAACAGATACCACCACAACAGTTCATACCACAACATCACCACATCTCTCTAAAAGTTTTACATGCAACCAACGATCTAACAAGTTTTATACTTGTTAGATCAAGTTTTTAGATCTAAATTTTTTTTAGATAATCAAAGAAAACCAAATGTTTTTTTAAAACCAACCTCAAATTTTTTTCAAGATCATAAAAAGATTCAAGATCTAAAAACTTTTTAGATCTAAAAACTTAAACGAAACAGATACCACCACAACAGTTCATACCACAACATCACCACATCTCTCTAAAAGTTTTACATGCAACCAACGATCTAACAAGTTTTATACTTGTCAGATCAAGTTTTTAGATCTAAAATGTGTTTAGATCTAAAACTTTTAGAGAGAGAGAGAGAAACAGGTGAGAAGTTGAGAGAGAGATTACTTTTGACAGAAGTGAGAAGAGACAGAGTGAGATATCAACTCAAAAGACAGAAAACGCGTACACGGTAACACCACAAAAACCACACACGTAACATCCTTTAAAACCACACACGTAACACACACACATCCTTTAAAACCACACACCTAACACACCCTTTTAATACTTTTTAAATGAAAGTTTTTATTAATTAAAGTTTTTTAAATAAAAGTTTTATAAATAAAAGTATTATTACAAGTTTTATATAAAATGTATTTATAAATTAAGTTTTATATTAAAAGTTTTGTATAAAATGTATTATAAATAAAAGTTTTATATGAAATGTATTAAAAGTTTTATATTAAAAGTTACATTATAAAAGTTTTATAATAAAAGTTGTATTAGAAAAGTTAGTATTAAAATAAAAGTTGAATTAAAGTTGTATTTTTTAAGTTTTATAAAAGTTGTACAAAAGTTTTATTAAAAGTTGAATTTAAAAAAAAATACAAAAGTTGTTAAAAAAATACAAAAGTTGTCACAGATATTGAAATCATGACAACCTGTGGCGGTGGTGGTGTTCCGTGATGAAGTTATAAAAGTTGTGTTTTTATTTTTAGGTGTTCGGTACTGAAGTTGCTTTAACTGATTGGGTGCAATCTATTACTCAATCGAACGGTTTTCTTATTGTTAAAGGAAGAACTAAAACAGATAGGGGCTATAAGTACTCAATCGAATTTAAGTGTTCTAGACATGGGGCGTCTGCACGTGAAGGTTTAGAAGATGAACTTGAGCGGCGGTATGCAGCTAAAATTAATTGCCCATTGATTCTTGGCGAAATTTATAAAAGGTAGAACTGGTAACACTAAAACTAGTGGTTGGATCTTGAGGGTCAAGTGTCAGAGGCATAATCATGATTTTGTAGACTCGTTCTATGGTTTTTCACAGGCCATGCAATTAAAAGAAAGTGAGTTAGTTTTGGTGGAGCAGTTGACAAAATATCAAGTAGCACCATGATTATACTTTCTTCACTAAAGAGAGCGATTCGAATAGCGTGTCTAGCATTAAAAGCGGTATATAATGCACAAGACAAGATCGTTGCACCAGTCGTGGTGATTTGACTCGATACAACTCCTTTTAGTACATTTAAAGGCGTAAAGGTTATACATATTACCCAGGGTAAATGACCACACCAATGGTGGAGGAAATATTTTTGTTCACCCGGCGTCATATGCCCCGTGGACAACATTCAGGAAATCATGCTGATGGACTCCACAACAACACCACGTTGGAGTTACTTCAACAAACAAAACATTCTCAATGGCGTTTAGCTTTTTGGACTGTGAAAAAGAGCCAAATTTCAAATGGGTGTTGGAATGTGTTAAGTTGGTAATATAAGAACAATATTACCGCGGGTTATCGTCATAGAGATTTAGCGTTGCTTGGGGCATGCAGAGAAGAATTCTCAAGCGCTAGCAGATTACTACGTCGATGGCATATCAATCAAAATGTGCTCAAGTATTGCGGACACAAATTCGATCACGCTAAAGGAGTATGAGTCCGTTAGATGGACATGTGATTTGATGGTTCTGACTCGGAGCCAAAGATGTGTTGCACTATTATCGACACCTACGGGATTTATTAGTCAAAAAGCGGTACTTACCCATTAATACAATTTTTTATTATTATTTAATAAATAACTACTCGAATTGTTTTCTCACTTTATTAATTCTTTGTTTTCTCGGATGTTTTCGCGGTATTTTCATAGCTGCGCGACATTACGACGCATGTTTGTGTCGTACATTACCGATCAATATCACGGCTTGACGGACAACAACATGTAGAGTTGAGAGTCAACACGCACTGTTGAAGTTATACTTGGGCTCCACACAGTCCAGCTTAGACACGTTGTTGTGTTCGGTCAACAAGATTATAGGCTGCGCAAGAAGAAAGCTGCGATACTGAGCCTCTTTGAATACAAGCAAAATCAAGCGCATGCGTGTAAGGGCAGCGTATTTAGCGAATTGCGGTATAATGTTTCAAGAGATGCTTTACTACTCATACTCATAGAAAGTAAACGGGATGTGGACCCACATGAATGTGGTCATCGATTCACGATTAGTTTATGGTTTACCATTCTATCACGACGTATTACCTTCAGATTCATAGTATGTATTTTAAATTTATGCCTATCAAGTTATTCTCCCCGTCAATCCCAATAATTTTAAATAGTCACTTTTTTTTTATGGTTACAGGATCCCTATTCCGCTTGATTTTGTTGATAATTTTTGCAGAACACTAAGTGTTCCCTGGCCTGTTGTCCGAAATACTCAAGAGCCTGAAGAGCCTGAATATCTTTCTTGTCAAGATGACGTAGAAAATTTCCAAAATGTTTTTACCAAAGCATCGTCGTTTGTCAAGAAAAATATGTTAAACATGCTCGAGTATATACGCTCACGAATGCGTGTCAACCCAACAACACTGGCTGTTAAAGAAAGTAATTGTGGGCGTTCGGCGAAAAGGACAAAAATCCATAGCTAAACAAAATATCCCATATTTGAACCAAGAACCCCCACAGACGCTGCGAAGCTATACAAAACCTAAAAAGTCCGAGACTTAAATGAAAAGCTGCGAGACATAATTCATACGTGGGAGAGCCTTAGCGTCCCGGACTTGAGCGAAGAGGTGAGCGAGGCGATTTAAGACCACGACTTGTACATTCCAAATGACGATGCTTGAATATTTTATGGCTCGAATTCCACCTCTTTTCTGACGGTGGATCCTAGGGATCGTTAACATGGAAGGTGATGGAAATTGTGGCTATCGAGCTCTTGCCGTAGGTCTTGGTCATCCGACGAATATGGCCCAAACTTGAGCTCTTGTCGGGGAAGAGGTAGACAATAGGGAAATTTACATGCAAATGTGGGGACTTGGTTTACAACCTTTGTCAACTCATTTGAATTGGTTTGAATCGGGTCCGGCACCCTACGGTTCTTGGATGATTATGCGAAAGCGGGCGTGGCTATTGCTACTGACTCTTAACCGTCAATTGTATGCATATCAATTCACAATCTATTATGTGTCTTCGAGAGATGGTCGGATACTGGCACAACTATTGTCCCGTTGTGATTCTTAGGTGTGGGGAAGACCGGTACTGCACCGTTCATGCGGTTCTTGATGAAAACTCACCACTCCCGTATACTCACCCACAATAGAGATGGTTCAGAAATGACTTGGCCGCGGGATGGGCACATCTGTTTCTTTGAACGACAAAGCATGTTTAGAAGGACGTAGTATAGACATATGTAAATGACAAAATGTGACAATCCGTCAATTTCCGGCTATTATTTATATTAGAATATGCGAGTTATTTAGTTTCTGACCATTATAACTCTTAAACGAGTAGTTATCTAGTGTTTTCCCAAGTCCGGCACCACAGCGGCGTCCGACACCATAATAAAATTGACGTAAAATTTACTTTAAAATTTCAAAGTAATAATAATACCATAATAATTAAGCCCGTCAAAGCGTCTCCAAAATATAAAATTTATAAAATACGGATACCGAAAAATATTCTACATAATAAAGCGTTATTACATGCGGAACAAATTATACGATGCGAGGTACATAATATACATCTAATAATAATAATAATAATAACCCTTAATAATAAAACAAATATCTCTTTGTCTTCCTCTCCCATTCACGACAAAAACAAAGATCAGGAAACCAAAGATATGCAAAATCTCATCTTCAACCTCTCACTACCCTAGCCTACGCCCCCATAGGCCGAATCTTCCCAAGAGAGAATAACCCAACATATTCATCCATCATATCCTCCTCTTTCATACCAAATCCATGAAAGTTTTTGCTTCACAATCCTCACTTTGATACTCTTGCTACATCAAGTACGAATCAAGGAAATCAAGATATAATCACTCAAGAGAATCATATCTTCACCTCAATCCATCTTGAGCAAGTCCAAGATTCGCCTAAGATTTTGGAAGCTAGCCAAATTTGGCTTCAAACCAAGACAAGAGAAGAAAGATAACCAAACTCCTCCTCAACATACTCCTACATTTATAGTCGAATTGCAAAAGCTCCAAAAACAGTTTCTTATCATCACTTTCACATCAATTCGAAAAATTAGGGTTTCTTCAAATCAAAGGGGTTTTTAAAATTGATTGAGGGGTTTCATTCTTGGGTGAAAGAGGAAGCTATCCCAGAAGTTAATTGGTCTAAATCAAACGGGTAAGCTTCAATTGGAGTTTTTGTGTTCGGTGTTCATAAAAATAGTGTAAGAACATATTCTTGTTTTTTTCCTCAACCTATTTCATTGTAATCACATTTATTATTAAAATCGAAATATTATTTATATTTTTCGGATTAATGAACTTAATAAAAATTAATGTTAGCTTAAATTTTTGTTAATAAGGTTATGATATCATAAGTGGTAATCTTGTTTCGATTTTTAAATTATTTTTTTTAATATCGATCGGTTGTTGTTGTTTGCGGGTGGTAAAAATATAATACAACTTTGTTTTGGCTTAATTAATATTCAGCTTCTTGTTTGGATTTTCGACTCACATCGGTTTTGACTCGTCTTCTGCTAAATTGTTTCGGCTTATTTAGTTAATAGCTTCGGTTTATTCGTGGCGTAATGTTTAGTGTTTCGGCTAAAATCGCTCGAAGGGTGTTGTTTTGTTGGCCCTTGTTCGACTCACAACTCAAAAACCCGTAGGGGATAAGTGAGTATCGAGTCTTGCGCAATACGGGTCGTACCCGATTGTCGCGAGGCAAGACTCGGTAAGAGTCTCCACGCTTTTCTTGATGTAGCATCAATACTTAGTTTATAGTCACAGTGGGTTGCTTAATTTCTTCAAGAGCAAATTCAAGAATTAATGACTCAAGTGTCAATTTAATAAAGTTGGAAATGGTTTGGTTTGGTATTGTATTAGGTTGCGTTGGGCTGTAATGTTGAGCCAACATAGGTATATTTTGTTTCTCTCCTTTGCTCGATGTGGTCACTAACAAAAATCAAAACAACATATCGCAAAATAGTTGAAAGAGAGTCATGTATTAAATGGGTCTTTTGCTCACTGATAGTCTAACCAAGTACTAAAAATGGTCCAACAAGTGAAGGCTATTAAACATGAATTTTTGTCAACAACTTACAAATTAGTAAACTAAGTACGTAAAATGTGTTTACAATTGTATTGTTTTGCCGCGGGTGTGTTGGGCCGAAGCCCACACCAAACCAAACAAATGTCCGAACTACTTACTTGATTCCGGCTTATTTTACTAAATCGATCCGCGACTTAACTTTTGACATGCTTAAAGCTACGCGACTTGTTTTATTCTAAATCATATTTTTTTCTTCAATAAAAGCTAAATATACTCAACGTGTAAGACTATAAGCCATTTTATATAAATCTAAAACTTATAAAACTAGACTAAACCAAAATATAAGTTTTAAACTTATTTTTAAGATCTTTTTTATTTATATTGCTAATTCTAACTTAACTAAGCTTATTGACTATTTTTTTTACTTATTGGACTAACTATGGACCGGGCCTAATTTGCCAAAATTCTATGCTTAGTCATATATATATTATTAGCAATAATGATTACAAAATCCGTAACATAAAATCTAATAGTATGAGTAATTATTTTCCGTACATAGATGCTTCGGTTGATATCGAACCGAAGACTCATTAGATCATTGATATTTTCTTATTATGTACTTATGCACTCCAAAGAGCCAAAATTTACAAAAATTATATTAAACATTAATCTTTGCCACACAAGCAACAACAACATAAAAAGACTTTTAATCTCGTTTAAAATTCTCCAAGACTTAAGCTAGAACTGTGAACTAAAATTTGCAATACTAATCTAGGTGGCGTGTCGTTGCCATCCATAATCTTTTTTGGCTTTGGCGCTTTAGGCGCTAATTGCCAAGGTGAGTATTCACGACCCCCTTTTCTTGTTTTACTTATTTGGGGTGAAATGCATGATTTAAAATTAAATTGTTTTCTTTGAACTATTTGATATATTTTAAACCCTTAGACTAACTTATAAATTTATGACTTGTTTGAACTTTGATGGACCGTCGTCCTTGACCTAAAGTCTCCCGTTCGAACCTTGCCGAGTCTCCCATGTTGGGCGGTCTTAATTGATAGTATATAATAGTTGTTATGATGTCTTGTTGTACATTCGCATTGTTAGTCCCCTATTGGTTTGCGTTCGCACTCAATTATCACGTACCGTTAAATGCGGCCTCCTTGTGTGGGGGCGTAGATAGTATGAGTAAGCGCTATTAGAATTCGGCCAACCTCTCGTTCCCTGTCTACAGCGCATATTATTTATTTTAGGGGCTTTGCCGCATACTTTATTATATACGAGGCATATTGTGACCATATGTACCTTGTTTTCTAGACTTGAAATATGGAAGTGCATGTGAACTTACATGTTACAAGTCTTGTATGGGCGGGACTTGTAACATGAGGAGTTGACGGGACATTTGCGAGACAGGACTTTCTAATTATAGTGTTCATAAAACCTGTGTACTCACCAACTATTTTCATAGTTGACCCGTTTTCTCATGCATTTGGTGATGTTGTTTAGCTTATATTATGAAGATTCTAAATAAAGGAGTCGTCACAAGTCAACTAGGTCGTTATGTATTAAAGTGTCATCTTTCAAATGTCAAACTTATGTTTCAATTGCCAAGGTCGGCTAGAACCTTGTTGTAATGTTACAATATTTCTTTAAATTTAAATTATGGTATTGTACTATATCTCTTTGCGATGTATATTGATTATGTTGCACCTCGGCGTTTCGCCTCCGGCGGTGTGACAATTGGTATCGAGCGGGTTATAGTGAAATACGGTTTTATAAAATAAAAATGCAACTATAACCCAAAAATAAAGTTTTCTTAAAACCGGAAACATAATCGTCGACTAGCACCCGACATTACATCGTTACTCCTAAATTATGCATAGCGTACACTATGCATAATGGGAGGAATCATATGATGATGGGATTAGTAGCCTCGGATTATGTTTGGTCGAGTCTTAAAGAGTCGATCACAGGCGCATTAGTCGCGTGAGTATGCATGACATGTTTATATGTCCACTATACCTTATATACATTTTATATATGCCATCTTCTTGCTTTATATATTATGACCCGTTAGGCTAAGCACATTCTTGTTTCCCGTCACATTACACTCACTACCTGTCGCCGTCCACACATCATCGCCATTGTCTCACTCAACCAAACGCCTTGGCCTATTGTAGAATCATGACTACAAGGAACACCCGTTCAGGAAGCATCAACAATGAAGCCCCAAGAGAGTCTTCTTTGGATTGGCGGATCTCCTCCTCAGTTATGCACACATTGATGCGGGGCGAGCCAATGAGGCTGGTACCTCGACCAATTGCCACGGATGCAGCTATAAGACCTTCATGTCATGCAGGCCAAAGGAATTTCATGGCACCGAGGGTGCCATCGGCCTGATATCATGGTTTGAGAATGTTGAGTCGAAACTTAGCATCACTAAAAGTCTTTGAAGGAGATAAGGTTGAGTTCTCTGGCGGGTCTACTTGATCGAGCTTCGACACGGTGGAACAACGGTGCAGACCGAGAGGGAGAGAAGCGACAAATGGATTATCTTGGGAAGAATTCAGAAGCTACTAGCGAGAGTGCTTGCGGGAAGGATGAAGTCTGGCTGAAGCGGAATTGCGGAACCATTTGATGGTAGGGTAGAAGTCGACAAGTACACAATTCGCTTTCACGAGTGACCGGATGGTTCCCACATGGTCTCTCTGTGGAGAAGGCGATTGATCGATACATTTGGGGTTTGATTCACGAGATCGGGAGAGATGTCACCTCATCCAACCCAACTACTCTGCAATTGCTAACATTGTGGGAATGGCATACCGCTTGACTAATGGCGTGATCAGTGCGGAGAACTAGCAAAACAAGCGACAATGGTAGCGACATGAGGATCACCGGGAAGCGGAGACCGGGACGGCGAGGACAAGAGGCGGCGGTAACCGGGAACTATGGGCGGCGACTTCGGGGCGTAGAGGATATCGAGGTCCACATCCTAAGTGTACTCGATGCAACCTCCATCACATAGGAAAGCGCCCTAAGTGTAGCGTGTGCGAGAAGAGCGGGCCACATTAGTGAATTGCTTTCGGGAGAAATGGAAACCAGGGCCGAAGGCTAACATGCTCGAGTGTGGAAGTCGGATCACCTCGGAACACATGTCCTAAGTTGAATAGGGCACAAAAGTGAACCGCGGTAGCATGACTCTGGCGTTAGCACTTGATGAAGATAACCCAAACCGTGGAGGCAATGTCGGCTCGAGGGTCGAGCATACTTCTTGGGCACTAAGGAAGCTCGCTAAGACACAAGCAAGTGGCGGGTACATTCTTTTGATCACCCACCTTATTTCAGTACCTTCTAGTTCTAGTTCATGGCATTGATTAGTGTAGAACCTTGCATCATGAGCCTTAGTTTAATTGTTGCCTTCTCACTATTTGAGCACCCCACTATTAGTTGATTTGAGTGGTTTAAATGATTTCAAACTCAAGCCAAACTTTCAAAAGGTCTCTTACATATATGAGGAGTTATCTCTCTTTCTGACAACTTGTTTCCTAGCTTGATCTAGTGACAGTTCTTGTTTGATGAGTTGCGAAAATCAAGTTAGAATCAAGTTGTTACTCAACTTACACAACTTAAACAAATGACCGGCCAGGTCGGAAAGTTGTGAAAATTCACCAACTAAGAGTCTTTTGAGGGCAAAGTTCGAGAATGAGAAAATTTGAACCATGAGAATATGCATGTAGTATAGAATTTGAATCTGAGGGCGAGATTCTTTTTTTTAAGTGGCGGTGTGACAATCCGTCAATTTCGGCTATTATTTATATTAGAATATCGCGAGTTATTTAGTTTCGACCATTATAACTCTTAAACGAGTAGTTATCTAGTGTTTTCCCAAGTCCCGGCACCACACGCGTACCGACACCATAATAAAATTGACGTAAAATTTACTTTCAAATTTCAAAGTAATAATAATACCATAATAATTAAGCGTCAAAGCGTCTCCAAAAATATAAAATTTATAAAATACGGATACAGAAAAATATTCTACATAATAAAGCGTTATTACATGCGGAACAAATTATACTGATGCGAGGTACATAATATACATCTAATAATAATAATAATAATAACCCTTAATAATAAAACAAATATCTCTTTGTCTTCCTCTCCCATTCACGACAAAACAAAGATCGAGAAACCAAAGATATGCAAAATCTCATCTTCAACCTCTCACTACCCTAGCCTCGCCCCGTAGGCGAATCTTCCCAAGAGAGAATAACCCAACATATTCATCCATCATATCCTCCTCTTTCATACCAAATCCATGAAAGTTTTTTTTGCTTCACAATCCTCACTTTGATACTCTTGCTACATCAAGTACGAATCCAAGGGAAATCAAGATATAATCACTCAAGAGAATCATATCTTCACCTCAATCCATCTTGAGCAAGTCCAAGATTCGCCTAAGATTTTGGAAGCTAGCCAAATTTGGCTTCAAACCAAGACAAGAGAAGAAAGATAACCAAACTCCTCCTCAACATACTCCTACATTTATAGTCGAATTGCAAAAGCTCCAAAAACAGTTTCTTATCATCACTTTCACATCAATTCGAAAAATTAGGGTTTCTTCAAATCAAAGGGGTTTTTAAAATTGATTGAGGGGTTTCATTCTTGGGTGAAAGAGGAAGCTATCCCAGAAGTTAATTGGTCTAAATCAAACCGGGTCGCTTCCAATTGGAGTTTTTGTGTTCGGTGTTCATAAAAATAGTGTAAGAACATATTCTTGTTTTTTTCCTCAACCTATTTCATTGTAATCACATTTATTATTAAAATCGAAATATTATTTATATTTTTCGGATTAATGAACTTAATAAAAATTAATGTTAGCTTAAATTTTTGTTAATAAGGTTATGATATCATAAGTGGTAATCTTGTTTCGATTTTTAAATTATTTTTTTTAATATCGATCGGTTGTTGTTGTTTGCGGGTGGTAAAAATATAATACAACTTTGTTTTGGCTTAATTAATATTCAGCTTCTTGTTTGGATTTTCGACTCACATCGGTTTTGACTCGTCTTCTGCTAAATTGTTTAGCTTATTTAGTTAATAGCCGGTTTTATTAGGTAGGCGTAATGTTTAGTGTTTAATAAAATAAACAGAAGGGTGTTGTTTTGTTGGCCTTGTTGACTCACAACTCAAAACCCGTAGGGGATAAGTGATATCGAGTCTTCTTGCCAGGTCGTACGATTGTCATGAGCAAGACTTCGATAAGAGTCTCCACGCTTTTCTTGATGTAGCATCAATACTTAGTTTATAGTCACAGTGGGTTGCTTAATTTCTTCAAGAGCAAATTCAAGAATTAATGACTCAAGTGTCAATTTAATAAAGTTGGAAATGGTTTGGTTTGGTATTGTATTAGGTTGCGTTGGGCTGTAATGTTGAGCCAACATAGGTATATTTTGTTTCTCTCCTTTGCTCGATGTGGTCACTAACAAAAATCAAAACAACATATCGCAAAATAGTTGAAAGAGAGTCATGTATTAAATGGGTCTTTTGCTCACTGATAGTCTAACCAAGTACTAAAAATGGTCCAACAAGTGAAGGCTATTAAACATGAATTTTTGTCAACAACTTACAAATTAGTAAACTAAGTACGTAAAATGTGTTTACAATTGTATTGTTTTGCCGCGGGTGTGTTGGGCCGAAGCCCACACCAAACCAAACAAATGTCCGAACTACTTACTTGATTCCGGCTTATTTTACTAAATCGATCACGACTTAACTTTTTGACATGCTTAAAGCTACGCGACTTGTTTTATTCTAAATCATATTTTTTTCTTCAATAAAAGCTAAATATACTCAACGTGTAAGACTATAAGCCATTTTATATAAATCTAAAACTTATAAAACTAGACTAAACCAAAATATAAGTTTTAAACTTATTTTTAAGATTTTTGACTTCTATTTCTAATTCTAACTTAACTAAGCTTATTGACTATTTTATTGGACTAACTATGGACCGGGCCTAATTTGCCAAAATTCTATGCTTAGTCATATATATATTATTAGCAATAATGATTACAAAATCCGTAACATAAAATCTAATAGTATGAGTAATTATTTTCCGTACATCGTCTTTCGGTTGATATCGAACCGAAGACTCATTCGTCATTGATATTTTCTTATTATGTACTTATGCACTCCAAAGAGCCAAAATTTACAAAAATTATATTAAACATTAATCTTTGCCACACAAGCAACAACAACATAAAAAGACTTTTAATCTCGTTTAAAATTCTCCAAGACTTAAGCTAGAACTGTGAACTAAAATTTGCAATACTAATCTAGGTCGCGTGTCGGTGCCATCCCATAATCTTTTTTTGACTGCTGCTTTAGACTGCTAATTGCCAAGGTGAGTATTCACAGCCCCCTTTTACTGTTTTACTTATTTGGGGTGAAATGCATGATTTAAAATTAAGTTGTTTTCTTTGAACTATTTGATATATTTTAAACCCTTAGACTAACTTATAAATTTTTGACTTGTTTGAACGATGGACCGTCGTCCTTGACCTAAAGTCTCCCGTTGGAACTTTGCAGTCTCCCATGTTGGGCTTGATCTTAATTGATAGTATATAATAGTTGTTATGATGTACTTGTTAGTACATTAGCATTGTTAGTCCCCTATTGGTTTGCGTTCGCACTCCAATTATACGTACGTTAAATGCGGGCCTCCGTGTGGGATAGATAGTATGAGTAAGCTATTAGAGGTCGGCCAACCTCTCGTTCCCCTGTCTGGAGCATATTATTTATTTTAGGGGCTTTTCTGCATACTTTATTATATACGAGGCATATTGTGACCATATGTACCTTGTTTTCTAGACTTGAAATATGGAAGTGTATGTGAACTTACATGTTACAAGTCTTGTATGGGCGGGACTTGTAACATGAGGAGTTGACAGGACATTTGCCAGACAGACTTTCTAATTATAGTTTTCATAAAACCTGTGTACTCACCAACTATTTTCATAGTTGACCCGTTTTCTCATGCATTTCAGGTGATCGTTGTTTAGCTTATATTATGAAGATTCTAAATAAAGGAGTCGTCACAAGTCAACTAGGTCGTTATGTATTAAAGTTTCATCTTTCAAATGTCAAACTTATGTTTCAATTGCCAAGGTCGGCTAGAACCTTGTTGTAATGTTACAATATTTCTTTAAATTTAAATTATGGTATTGTACTATATCTCTTTGCGATGTATATTGATTATGTTGCACCTCGCGTTTCCGCCTCCGGCGGGGTGTGACACAAAACATGTATAGACGATTACTGATTTATATTGTAAACGACAAAACATGTATAGACGATTACGGATTACTGATTTATAGCGATTCTTGATTTATATTGTAAATGACAAAACATGTATAGACGATTACGGATTACTGATTTATAGTAAACGATTACTGATTTATAGTAAACGACTCATCATCTTTTGTTCAGATTTACGCTCTGCTCCGGTTCTTCCTCATCTTTTGTTCAGGGAATCGGATGACATTGTCAGTGGAGGGACATTAATTGTGTCAACAACACATACGCTCGTGTTGAGAGTCCAGATTATGTGCCTTCTTCTCCATCTTATGTGCCTCCCTCTCAAGCTATATCTCCAGCTGCAGATGAGGAGAATTTTAAACACCGTCCTCCGGTTCTTCCTCATCTTTTGTTACAGCCGTCTCACGTTGGCGAGTACGCGAGATTGCCGGATTGAGGAGGCGCATTTGAGAGTTAGAGTTTAGTGTGGGACCGATGGCAACATCATTGGGCGACTACGCCTCCGGGCATGATTGATCTTAGTTTCTAGTTATATTGTTATTTTGTGAACCATGTATCAACTATTAGTCTATAACAAGATTGGTTATTTATGTTCGAAGCTTCTAATTTTGTGAACCATGATATTATTGATTTATGTTGTGAATAATTATACAAATTCTTTTGGTAGGATGCAACAAGAAAATCCTTTCTTATGTCGTTGTCGACGTGGATTTATAATTGAAAGAACATCTCAAAAGCCCAAAACTTGTGGTCTGAAGTATTATGCATGTCCTTTGTCAAAGCTAAACAATTAAACGTTTGCTTATTTACGTAAATATATCAATCACTTGTTTGTTAAGAATACATTTCTTATAATTGTTTCATCATGTAATAGCCAGGAACTGAATACTATGGGTGTCGATACTTTATGTGGAAGGAAGTATTTCAGCAAAAGTAATTTGGTCAAGCCTCTTACGTCGCGATCTGCTCAAAGCTAAACTAAAGATAAGCGATCAACATGCTATTGGCTCAAAACAATTTCTTTGAAGGCGAGAATAAAGGCGTTGGAGGCATCATTTGGAATTGGCAAGAAATCCAGGTTGATCCGCATGTCAGTCGAGTAGAATACTCTATGAGCTTATAGATGACATTAATAATCTTCATGTGGAGTAGATTTCGTTGTAATATTAGTAACATTTTTTGTTGTACTTGTTTAATGTTTTAATATTTTATTGTTATTGTTTAATTCAATGGAAACAAATACACAATTAAAAAAAATAACGTAAAATAAATACCATATAAAAACACTACACAATTAAATATACTATACATATAAAAACCAATTCTGTGAATAAATCAATATACATATACTCTAAACACTACAAAAAAAAAAAGTTACTGACCGCCGCTTGCATGCGGACGGGACCCACAGGCTA
Organism: Chrysanthemum makinoi; assembly: GCA_910596185.1. Classification (NCBI taxonomy): domain Eukaryota; kingdom Viridiplantae; phylum Streptophyta; class Magnoliopsida; order Asterales; family Asteraceae; genus Chrysanthemum; species Chrysanthemum makinoi. The sequence goes on from OU343218.1 coordinate 230,227,921, forward strand.
TGGGGTGCATGGCTAGGAATTCATGGGGTGCTTGGGTAGGGTGTACCTATTATTATTATTATTCGTTCAGGAGGTTGGATCTGTTGATTTGGTTGCCACATATGTTGGTGTTATGATGTACATACGACTCTGTGAACCATCTTAGATGGTGCATACGATTTGTTGACTTGGTGTTGTGGATCGATGAACCACGTAAGAGGTATATATTGTTTATGTGTTTTTCTAAATAACGATTTTATGTGGCTGGATCTGTTTATTTGTTCTTGTGATTTTTTTTAGCATTCATACACTTTAAGATTTGTTGATTAGGTCTAGTATATATTTGCTAGCAACATCATATTCAATCATATACACTGTTTTGTTTGCAACATTTTTTTTATTTAATGATTTGTGAACCAACTAATATGTTTTTTTCTTGATCATTTTTTTCACAAGTAATGTTTCTTAGATTTTTCTTTAATGATTTGGTGTTGTGGGTAATTTTCATGGACGTCGGGTTGGGTTGGGTGCAACCAGTTGTATAAATATTACTCCTATCAAATATGTTAAATGATTACACTATAGTCTATATGTTGGCTTAATTTTTTTAATTGAGCCATATATCAAATCATAACAATGTTTCGACCCATTCATGAGTTAGTTATGTGTAAGTTGTCATTTTTCAGAAAATCTTTCTCTCGTTTTGTTGCCATGTTGCAGATTCATAGGGAATTCCGTAAGCCACTTATTGTGATGGCTCCAAAGACTGCAAGTCAAACTTATCCGAGTTTGATGATGTTCAAGGTCACCCTGGTTTTGACAAACAAGGGACCAGATTCAAGCGTCTCATTAAGGACCAGAGTGGACACTCGGATCTTGAAGAAGGCATCAGACGTCTAGTTCTATGCTCTGGAAAGGTTTGTAATATTAATAGAAACAAGTATTTACATTTATTTTTCTTGCTTCTATGTATTTATAAATCATAATTTATATAAGTAGATTTGTTGTTATATACTATATATATATGAAATCAAGTACTTTTTTTTCCACCTTTTCTTCACGAGCTTTTACTTTTTGACTTTTAACATTTTAGCTAAAACCAACAAAATCTACTATTAACATTTTAGGCCAAATGCCTAGGGGTGTGCAGAATTCGGGTTTCACCCGCGCATAGACGGAACTTGAACATTTTTTTTGAGAGGGCCGAATTTATTTTGGGAGGGCTGAATCGGAGGTTTGTTTGTAACCTCAATTAAATTACCCCTAAAACCTATAATATTTACACCAGGTGCCGCAAATTTTGGGATGGGAGGGGCCGTGGCCCCCCCGGGTCTCTATGAAGGTCCGTCCTTGCACCCGCGGAAACCGAAAACCGAATCGAATCGAAAAAAACACGAACCGAATTTGTCAAAATTGAACCAAAACGAAGTAAGTATTTGGTTCTCGGTTCAGATATGGTCCGAAAACCGAATTCACGTAAATATATGTATAAATTTTATATAAAAAAAAGACATTAAAACTTATTCATAGTATAAATATTTGAAGGTTGAAAGTTTTTTGTTAGAAAAATAATAATAAATAAATAGATAAAAATAAGTAATTCGGGTTATTCGGTTTGGGTCCGGTTTAATCAAACTTGAATTGGTTTTACCGGAAAAAATCTAATTAACCATCATCAAATGGCCTAGTGGTAAGGTCTATATCAAACAAGAGATCGAGGGTTGGCAAACGCCATTTAGTGTACATTAAGGGTGGCCAGGTTTAGCGAGGAGGTTTACCTTCGCCAACTAGAGGCTATCCACATAAGAGCACAGCCCATTCAACCTTTAAATTCACATAAGAGCACAGCCCATTTAACCTTTCAAAAGACTTGGGCCCAAACTACACTTACACCTTTATATATAATCACACAGATTGATACACTAATCTGTAACCCTAGAAATTAAGAGAACGGCTTCTGAAAGATTATGGCAAATCCAAACCCCAATAACCTAGTATAATTCAATCTCTTTATATCTATGTTTTCTTCTTTGTTTACTCTGATTCTAGTAATTTAATTAGTTTTAGCTGTAAATTTGTATCTGGTTTTTTTTAAGGTTTTGTGATTATTTGCATAGGATTTCTATGTCTGGTGTAAAATAATATAAATATGCCTCCATGATTTGTTGTGTTAACTGCTTATTATGCTTTTGTGGTATTTGTTTAGTTGGGGTGAGTGGATTTAGTCTTAACTATGGATTTAAGCTTAACTATTTTAGCCAATGACTATTTTGTTTTAATCCTACCTTGACTGCTTCTTTATAAATTAAAATTAAAATGATGATAATATGTTAAAATTGAATCGAGTCTGATTGGGGCTTGGCTTTTGAAATGTGTTATTGTTGTTAACTGTATACTCAGGGTTGTATGTTTTCTAAGGTAATTTGCATAATAGAAGCTTTAAAGGGTGTTTGGAATTGGTAGATTTTTAGCATTTCATTGGGAAAAGTTGTTTAAATTTCAGTGTTCTAAGTTTTTAAAACTATTAAAAGCTTATCTAATTGAGTTCATAAGTTTTCAATTGATTTTTCAAATCTGTGAAACAGGAGTAAATTGCAAAAATAGTCCTTGTGGTTTGGCCAAATTGCAGATTTCGTCCGTACTGTTCATTAAGTGCAAAAATGGTCCGGATTTGGCACTGTTACGTTCACTTTTGGTCCTCCATCATTGCAAAAACAGTCCTTGTGGTTTGCCAAATTTCACTGTTGAAGGACCAAAACTGGACGAAACAGTGTCAAATAAGGACTATTTTACACTTAATAACGTCTGACGAAATCTAATTAACTAAACTCTGAAACCACGGACGTATTGCAATTTACTCGTGAAACAGTCTCAAAAGTAAGTTTCAGCAGTTTTATCTCAGCTTTTTAAGTGATTTTCAGTTGTCATAAAAATTTGTAAAAATTAAAAATAGTATTTTCAATAGTTGGTTTAACTATTCCCAAAAGGAAAAAAGTCTAAAAAAATCGTTTACCTAGGCTGCTAGTAGCTTGAAGTTGCTCATTTGGCTATTTCATGTTCTGTACCATCAGTAAGTTATTAGTCAATCTTAGCTATTTCAAACCTGCTTTTCTGCTTCTCAACTTGATAATTTTGTTTGATTGTTGATTCTTTAGGAAGTAAGTAGTGTAGATTTTTGTTGATTGCTTTGGTTAGGACTTTAGAGCTTATTTGAGTAGTTTAATTAGACTGCTAACAGCCCCTATTCTGACTCCTTGATTGCTGCAGCAGTAGCAGTCCATACGTGTGCTAATTATATCTTGTTTTGAGCTTATTTGATGATCTAGGAGTAGAAATGCTAGTTTAGTTGATTATGATTAAGTTGGTTCATTTACTTTTAGCTTATAGAACTAGTTGATTATGCTAGTAAAGTCGTAAACGCACTCGTTCTGTGCACAGCTTAATATAGTGTGTTTTGGTAATGTTGCTAGTAAAAAAATAAAAATGAACACCCCTTCCAGGCCCATATATATGTAACTGTTTTTTGGACTGGGCTTATTAATCTTTCTTGTTCATATAAGGTTGCTATGTTGTTTTGTTGCTTGCAGTAGTTATCTGCTAGTAATGATAGACTCAAATAAAGAGATAGTTAAGACGACTCTGATTTTCATAGTGTTTTTTTGATTAACGAAACTTAGAAATCAAGTAGTATCGTAGAACATTGACATCGAATTTCTGCGTGTTTGGATTTATCTGGTATGTGTGTATTTTATCTGGTAGACCATTGAAATCGACGATAGTGTTGTTTCTCAAACAATATATATTTAGGAACCATACACTTATTTGTTTTTAGGGTCGTTTTTTACATCATATGATGGTTTATTTGTTAATTATGATGGTCGTTTTTTACATATCTGTTTGTTTTTTGCAGCTTCCTCCTTTTAATAAGGATGCCCCATATTTGAAGATAGTTCCGGACAAATCCTTTTGGAGAAAAATTGCGAATGTAGGACTCAAAACATTCGAAAGAAATGCCACTGAGCTCCTTGGCCATGCTGTCCTAGCAAGTAACTGGTAAGTCTTTGTTGTTGACTTTTAATTGACTGCTTTTATGAAAAGCATATATGTTCACTTAAGAATCTGTTTTATTATGCTATTAAGGTTATAATAGGAATTCAATAGTGTACATTAAATTTTAGTTAACTTTATAATAAAATGGGAATATATGGTAGATTTAGTGTTTATATTGGGTATATATGTCATTTTATTGTTCATATTGGGTATATATGGAATTAACCCAAATTAATTTTAGGTGTATTGACGATATTGTCATACGTCATATGGCTGGTATTGCTAATCTTCCTCGTGTGGGTTTGACTTGCCTCGATAAAGAAAATTGTAATGATGACATTGAATGTATCTCAAAAGTTGTTCGGCACGGTGAATTCAGCTCATATTCGCCACACAGCTAAACCAAGAAAAATTCAACAAGGTAGGTGTTTTCTTCCAACTTTATCAATGCTTTACTATCTTTAGGATGATCACAGGTTTGAGATGAATTAATTTGGATCGAATTTTCGATCTTACTGATGGACGATTTTTTTGTTTAATGTTTGTAGGTTGCTAGATTGCCCGTGCTAAACTACACAGCAAGAAATGTTCTCGTTATCTGTCCTCCCAGTTTAGAGCAAGTAGCATTCGCTAAAAAACCTCTTGCTGAGAAAGAGAAGGAGATACTCAATGAAGCTGCAGCTGTGTACAAGAAGGTAAAAAAGGTGAAGCAGCAAAAAAGGAAGAAATGAGGCTTTTATGGTTGTTCTGGTTTTGACTCATCTGAGAAGTTACTTTTGCTATAATACACTCGTGGTTGGTCTTGCTATAGGCTTATGTTCTGAAACTTTGATATCTGTCTGTTTTACTACTTTGTCTACTATACTTTTAAAGATTGCTCTTGGTTTATTATAGAAATTGTGATTTGGTCTTATGGTATTTTCTTATATCTCACTACTGAAATAGTGAAATTGTAGTCCCCCAGATATGTTGGAAAACCGAACTAGGCATTTCTCTACAGTTTAGGTTCAAGCTATTGCTCTACGAAAACCTCACAATGTTTATAAGTTCTGCGAAAACTGATTTTTAGAAAATAGCTTGAACCTAAACTGAAGAGAAATGCCTAGTTTGGTTTTCCAGCATATATGGGGATTACAATTTCACTATTTCAGTAGTGAGATATAAGAAAATACCATAAGAACAAAGCACAATTTCTATAATAAACCAAGAGCAATCTTTAAAAGTATAGTAGACAAAGTAGTAAAACAGACACATATCAAAGTTTCAGAACATAAGCCTATAGCAAGACCAACCACGAGTGTATTATAGCAAAAGTAACTTCTCATATGAGTCAAAACCAGAACAACCATAAAAGCCTCATTTCTTCCTTTTTTGCCGCTTCACCTTTTTTACCTTCTTGTACACAACTGCAGCTTCATTGAGTATCTCCTTCTCTTTCTCAGCAAGAGGTTTTTTAACGAATGCTACTTGCTCTAAACTGGGAGGATAGATAACGAGAACATTTCTTGCTGTGTAAGTTAGCACGGGCAATCTAGCAACCTACAAACATTAAACAAAAAAATCGTCCATCAGTAAGATCGAAAATTCGATCCAAATTAATTCATCTAATCAAACCTGTGATCATCCTAAAGATAGTAAAGCATTGATAAAGTTGGAAGAAAACACCTACCTTGTTGAATTTTTCTTGGTTTAGCTGTGTGCCGAATATGAGCTGAATTTACTGTGCCGAACAACTTTTGAGATACATTCAATGTCATCATTACAATTTTCTTTATCAAGGCAAGTCAAACCCACATGAGGAAGATTAGCAATACCAGCCATATGACAATATCGTCAATACACCTAAAATTAATTTGGGTTAATTCCATATAAACACTAAATCTACCATATATTCCCATTTTATTATAAAGTTAATGTACACTATTGAATTCCTATTATAACCTTAATAGCATAATAAAACAGATTTTTAAGTGAACATATATGCTTTTCATAAAAGCAGTCAATTAAAAGTCAACAACAAAGACTTACCAGTTACTTGCTAGGACAGCATGGCCAAGGAGCTCAGTGGCATTTCTTTCGAATGTTTCGAGTCCTACATTCGCAATTTTTCTCCAAAAGGATTTGTCCGGAACGATCTTCGAATAAGGGGCATCCTTATTAAAAGGAGCAGGCTGCAAAAAACAAACAGATATGTAAAAAATGACCATCATAATTAACAAATATGATGTAAAAAACGACCCTAAAAACAAATAAGTGTATGGTTCCTAAATATATATTGTTTGAGAAACAACACTATCGTCGATTTCAATGGTCTACCAGATAAAATACACACATACCAGATAAATCCAAACATGCAGAAATTCGAAGTCAATGTTCTACGAGATACTCTGCTTGATTTCTAAGTTTCAGAATCAAAAAAACACTATGAAAATCAGAGTCATCTTAACTATCTCTTTATTTGAGTCTATCATTACTAGCAGATAACTACTGCAAGCAACAAAACAACATAGCAACCTTATATGAACAAGAAAGATTAATAAGCCCAGTCCAAAAAACAGTTACATATATATGGGCCTGAAAGGGGTGTTCATTTTTATTTTTTTACTAGCAACATTACCAAAACACACTATATTAAGCTGTACAACACTGCCATCGTTTACGACTTTACTAGCATAATCAACTAGTTCTATAAGCTAAAAGTAAATGAACCAACTTAATCATAATCAACTAAACTAGCATTTCTACTCCTAGATCATCAAATAAGCTCAAAACAAGATATAATTAGCACATGCGATGACTGTACTTGCCGCAGTGAGTCAGGAGTAAAGGGTCAATAGGGCTAGCATCAATTAAACTACTCAATTAAGCTCTAAAGTCCTAACCAAAGCAATCAACAAAAATCTATACTACTTACTTCCTAAAGAATCAACAATCAAACAAAATTATCAAGTTGAGAAGCAGAAAAGCAGGTTTGAAATAGCTAAGATTGACTAATAACTGCGATGGTACATAACATGAAATAGCCAAATGAGCAACTTCAAGCTACTAGCAGCTTAGGTAAACATGTAAAAGCGACAGACGTGTAAAAGCAGTGAAAACATGTAAAAACGGACAAACATGTAAAAGCGGATGAAAACATGTAAAAGCGGACGAAAACGTGTAAAAAGCAGGCGAAACGTGTAAAGCGGAAAACATGTAAAAGCAGAGAAATGTGCAAAAGCAGAGGCGGAAGCGTGCAAAAAGCGGGCCAGCGTGTAAAAGCGGACGAAAACGCGTGCAAAAAGCGGACAGCGTATAAAAGCGAGCAAAACGTATGCAAGCGTATGAAAACAGACGAAAATAGACCAAACATGAAATGCCTATACAAAGTCAAGGACCAAACATGTAATTTACTAACGAAATTGTTAATGGAAGTTAGAAAAAAACCTAAATCGGCCCAAAAAAAAAAGTCGGGTACCTTAAAGTGAGAAAAAAAAGAACACTATCGTCGATTTCAATGGTCTACCAGATAAAATACACACATACCAGATAAATCCAAACATGCAGAAATTCGATGTCAATGTTCTACGAGATACTCTGCTTGATTTCTAAGTTTCAGAATCAAAAAAACACTATGAAAATCAGAGTCATCTTAACTATCTCTTTATTTGAGTCTATCATTACTAGCAGATAACTACTGCAAGCAACAAAACAACATAGCAACCTTATATGAACAAGAAAGATTAATAAGCCCAGTCCAAAAAACAGTTACATATATATGGGCCTGAAAGGGGTGTTCATTTTTATTTTTTTACTAGCAACATTACCAAAACACACTATATTAAGCTGTGCACAGAACCAATGCGTTCTGACTTTACTAGCATAATCAACTAGTTCTATAAGCTAAAAGTAAATGAACCAACTTAATCATAATCAACTAAACTAGCATTTCTACTCCTAGATCATCAAATAAGCTCAAAACAAGATATAATTAGCACCGCGTATGGACACTCTGCTGCGACAATCAAGTCGAGAATAGGGGCTGTTAGCGATCTAATTAAACTACTCAAATAAGCTCTAAAGTCCTAACCAAAGCAATCAACAAAAATCTACACTACTTACTTCCTAAAGAATCAACAATCAAACAAAATTATCAAGTTGAGAAGCAGAAAAGCAGGTTTGAAATAGCTAAGATTGACTAATAACTTACTGATGGTACAGAACATGAAATAGCCAAATGAGCAACTTCAAGCTACTAGCAGCTTAGGTAAACATGTAAAAACAGACGAAAACGCGTAAAAACAGACGAAAACATGTAAAAACGGACAGAAACATGCAAAAACGGATGAAAACATGTAAAAACGGACGAAAACGTGTAAAACAGACGGAAACGTGTAAAAACGGAAGAAAACATGTAAAAACAGACAGAAATGTGCAAAAACATACGGAAACGTGCAAAAACGGACGAAAACGTGTAAAAACGGACGAAAACGTGCAAAAACGGACGAAAACGTATGCAAGCGTATGAAAACAGACGAAAATAGACCAAACATGAAATGCCTATACAAAGTCAAGGACCAAACATGTAATTTACTAACGAAATTGTTAATGGAAGTTAGAAAAAAACCTAAATCGGCAAAAAAAAAAAGTCGGGTACCTTAAATTGAGAAAAAAAAGAATATTATCTTTAATTGAAATTGGACATAAGATGAGTACCTTTTTATGCGATTTGCCCTAAATTGTCCACCTAAGCAATTATTTTCGAAAATTATTTAGCTAAGCAAATTAATTGATAATTTCGGATTAATAAATGTAAAAAATGTAGTTGCCAAGATTCGAACTTGAGATGGTAGGCACAAATAAACAACACCTCAACCACTAGAGCAACACATTTTTTTGATTATATCTTGCATATCCAAATCTATAAACCTCTAGAACCAATTATTGTCAATTTTATACATATCTTTTCCTTAAATATAGTTTCACGTATAGAAAAAAGGTACCTTCTTTCCCCTACAAACCCTAATGTTTTCTATAAAATCTTGTGTTTTAGCAACTGGAAGTAGTTTATGCAGAAAATCAAGTTGGACCATCATGGGCAGTTGGTGAAAACTGCACGTATGAACAAAACATCCTCGATCACAAGTGCTCTTCCAGCCTTTGGATGGCAACTCCAATTTGCAAATCGGGTAAACGCATAGACAAGTTTCTTTTTGTTTGTTTGTGCGTTTGTAATTCTAAAATTTATTTTAGCCACAATTATGTGTCTTGGTTCTTTCTTACCACATGTAATATTAGTGATCATGAACTAAATTTTTTGAAATATTAGATACTGCTTTTAAATTGGTTGTGGAATTATTTTAAATTGCTGAGTTTAGGTGTTTTTGGGGACTGCTTTTAGTTGTTTTTTTTGGTGACTGATGCACCAGGTTAGCGGTATTCTCTAAAACTTGGAATGAAGTCTTACCTCTGCAAGAGATGTCGCTAAGCAAGTTAAGGTAAACCTTTGTTTTATTTAGCGTTTGAGAAAAGTGATGCATGCTTGTACTCACTCATTAGGTTATTTGCTTATGATCGATTGACCCATACATATGAGACAGGCATGGGAAATAAACATGTGTGGCCAGGAACCACATGCCCGACTAGAACATATCTTACTCTAATTAGGTCAAAAATGATTATTTGAAGAGGTTCGTAAATTGTTATGATATAATCAATGTATTTGTAAAAAAAGCTTTGTTATATGGTTTTTAGTTAATTTGACCTTGTATTCATTTAAACGGGATAGTTTACAAAATCGTGGAAAAAGTGTCGTTTATTCGTTCTTTCGTTAGATTTAAACGGCTACTTTTCCTCTTTTTCGTTTATTCGTTCTTTCACGATTTCTTTGGCGTCGTGGGGGTCGGTGCAGTGGTTGGCGTTGAGCCAACTTGGATTGGCACCGGGTTCAAGTAATTGCACCGGATGCTCTTAGAATTAGAGTCTTGTGATGTTGTTTTATAAGTCTAATTGTTAGTCAAAAATTATATAAATTCTTTCCCTCCCTCAATTTATGGTAACAAACTTCCAGTTTCTTGGATTGATTGACGACATATATTCGAAAAAGATAAAAAAAAATGGCTACAAAGAACACAAAAGTTATAATTTATCAACTCTTATAACCTCTGAAAATAGAATTCCTTACATTGAACCCCAAAAGGTCATTGAATATTTCATAACAATTAGTTTCGAGAAAGGCATAACTAACATTAATGTACACCGATGTGTAGCCACACGAAACTACCTTTCATAAATTCATAACAATCACAATGATTTTTCGTTGATGATATAAGAAAAGTTTTTTTTAAACGGATGCAACGACTTAAGATTTGGTTCATTGAGTTTTCTTTCACCAATCAAATGGTGGCTTGATGTTGACTGGCGACAATGTTGTTAAGACCAAATGTGTTTTACTTGGATGACATGAGTAAGGATTCTCTTCTAACTAAAGAAAAGTACGGATCAACTAGTAGGGTTTATATTCTAAGCGAAGGAGATCAAGTCATGGACGAAGAATTTCAAAGATTTGTTGTAAAAGAATATGCGTTATGGTTATGTGAACAACTTCATATTTGGTTTAACATGGAGACTAAAGAATTTGAAATAATGAATCTAAAGTCTATATTGTAATATATAAAGTGTTCTACACTAGGAATGGCAAAATCACCTGAAACCGACGGGGAAAACCAAAACCCGAACCGGTTGGGTCGGGTTGGCGGGTTTGGGTATTGATAAATTCTTTTAGTCGGGTACGAGTTCGGTAACGGGTTCTGATAATACCCGCCCGATTACCCATATCCGTACCCGTATCTGTACATGCTTTATTGAAATTATAATTAACTAGAATCTCTATATTATACATAACACGTGGCATTGAGGTGGCATTAATTGTTTCTGAAAATCGATTTTGCTTTTTAGTAATTATTTTTGAAAATTATTTATAAAAAATGACCCATGCAAGGATTGAACCTTGGTCATTTGGATAAATAACTTGTGTGTTTATCACTTAGACAACAAGTTATTTTGATAATTATGTTGCATATTATAATCTATAAATGTATATGATCTATTAATACCTAATTTTTTATTGTCCCATATATCACGTAAAAAAAATCTCAGTGCATTCATAATTCATAATATACTCTTTCTCCAAACCCTAATTTCATCTTTTCCTCAGCCTTTTTTTCTCAATTCTCTCATGTTGATCTTCTTTTGTGTGTTGCAGGTTTGAGAATACCAGGGTGCATAGAAAGCCAGATGAGCCACAAGCAACAACAGCATCAGATTGCACTCGCATCCTTTTTCTCACATATTTGCATAGAATACCAGTCTCACATATTTGCTGTTGGGAGCTGGTGCTTCCAGCAATGGCTAAACAAATTGTGTATCGGCACCTCATTATATTAGCAGCAGTTTACCGTTGAGTGGTGATGATGAGTTGTTGAAGGAAAGTGTATGCACCAAACAACAACAATCATTAGTATACAGATTGTGTGTCCCAAGGTAATTTGATTAACTACTTTTGTACAGTGTATGCATGATTCTTTCTTTTGTATCAGCCTGCATATCAAAAAAATTTAGACTTTGAATAGTGGTTTGTTTGTTTTGCAAGCTCACCCCGGACATTTTATCTTATAGTGTATAAAACCATGCTAATGATATTGCGTATGTGGCAAAACTGATAATTTCCAATTGCTTATCTGATTATTTTTGTACTCTTGCATTGGGCATCGCATTTGTGGCGCCATTTAATCATGATGTGGTATGTGATATTTCAATTAGTGATTATTTTATTCGAGCACCACATTCAGCAGGTTCGTTTACTTCTATACATCTTTGTGTTTTTATGAATGCTGCAAATCACATTTATTTCAGTTGAATATCATTATTGCGTACATCAACAATTTATCATATTTATTTTAGTTGAATATCATTATTTCGATCCTCTGTGTATTGTAAGTTATATGTTCATGTCACCAAAATAAGTTTCATTGGGTTGTAACAAGGGTTTGTGTGCAAGATTTTGTTTAGGTTTGGTGGTGTGCGCATACAAGAAACAAACTAAGTTTAGCTTAATTTCCACATTCAACAATTTGTTGCGTTAAACGCACGCAAGGTTTGTACACCTTATCTAGCTATTTACCTTATAATCAGTGTAATTCCATTTGTCGAAGTTTCATTTTCACTTTTGCAAATCCTAAGGAGTGCCCGATTGCCTTTGTTAATATTGGAAAGAGTTTTCACTGATGGGAGTAAATCGATCACCTTTGTTATGGAAATCCAGAAGTTATAAGTGGAGGTATCGCCTTAAAGTTTTTTTTTTTAATTTCATCTGTTTAAGTTGAAATATGGCCAATAGGGACGCTAAAATGTGTAAGCACACCAACAATTCCAAGTCCCCTCTCGACTATTTGTTCTTGCATAAGTTCATGAAGTGGATATTTGTTGGTTGTATCACAGGTCAACGGTGACAAGGACATTGGGCTTATGGTCCGCGTAAGAGTTCAAAAGAGTAAGGTGAATACCGTTTTTTGCTTTACAACGATTTGCAATACGTTCACTCCAAATGCAAGAATTGATATTCTATCACTAGAGGAAAACGAAAAAGACAATGTACAGTCTTGATAAAGTATTATATCTTATATGTATGCGGAGAATACCCTTATATTGACTCATACCTTTTCTTTGGTTCTCATTCCAGAAAAAGAGGGACTAACCATTTAATTTACTACATTTTTGAAGCTGAAGTTACTGCTCCATAAAGAAGAAGTGCATCAACATTAGTCGCCTTGTGATCAAGGGGTATAGCCGATGTAGGTATGTTGTTAACTGATGCTTTATTTTTTGCATTTCTCCTTAGGATCTGCACCAACAATCAAGGATAGCAATTGCACATATGGATACACATATTTTTTTATTTTTTTTAATAAAAGTCGCTAACCTAATCGTACCTCTTTATGTGCAATTGCTATCCTTTAATAAAGAGGTACGATTAGGTTTGACGAACGGTTGAACATTTTGAAAAATAGGCTAGGTGCACTCACTTTTACTTGTAGACATTGTTTTCTCAAAAGTACTCTATCAATATGAAAAAAGGCTCCAAACATGGTCACTTGCGATAACCATTTTGGACTAATAAAAATATGTAAGTGTTAATACTTGTGAAAAATAGTTACGATAGCCATATTTAAAATGCGTGTAACTTAGTCGTTATAAGTCCGTTTTCTACGTTTTATATATCCTTAGTTTCGTGTTAATGTATACTAATATATTTTTGATAAATCGACTCATTTAGATAATGTTTAATACTCATTTTTGCCCCTTAAATAACCCTTGACAGCAAGTATAATTTCAGAAAATTAGTTTTCGTCGTTAAACTTGAAGATAGCGTAACTTCTTCGTTATAAACCCGTTTTAACCCGTTCAAGCGACCACGGTTTCGTTTTAAAGTATATTTTCTGAAAATATAAACCAAAATAATCCATGACCTGTCAAAATTTCCAGATTTTACAAAAATGGACAGCAAGTAATTTTTATCGTCTAACTTGATTTTTCTTGCGTAAATCTTGTTCCAGCCACTTCAAATCAACACCAAGTCTACTCTAATCATACCATACACCTTCTTAGGGTGTCATGGGTTCCTAAGCTTCACCAATAATGATAAGTTTCATGGGAATAATTATAGGATAGTTTAAACTAATAATAGGTAATAAAAACAAGTAAAAATGGTATGAATACATATGATACTTGCATGGTTTCCTTACTAGATCATAAAAATAGATCAAATATGATTATGAAAGAGTAGTAAATAACTGGACTTCTCAAATAACTTTATGTTCACGCATCCTCTTTGTTAAGCATTAAGATTTTCATGTCAGTCATCCAAGTAGCATTGGTTCAACTAATTCCATGTAATCTAAATTTACCTACCATTACATATTGGTTCAACTAATTCCATGTAATCTAAATTTACCTACCATTACATATACTTAAATTTACCACCTCCATTGCTTACCTTAATTTATAAGATTTTTGGTGTACCTAGGTCAAGGAAACATACAAGACTCTTGAAAAAACCAAAATATTTAGACCCTCAGGCAATACTCCCCCGAGAGCATCGACCAGAATGCTTTAACACGTTTTAAGTTGTTACAAAACATTTCTTGTACAATCATATTGACATGTGTATAACGAAAAGATCATGCAAGATGCCGGTTGAGATCATAGAAGAGACGAAGAAATCGGCAAACGTAGAACTTAACAAATGAGATGAGCACCCATGAGGTCATGACACATGCTAATAATTCACATAGTTGCTCAATGTCTTCGCATAGAGTTGGGGTGTTGTCTTGATGGCCAAATTTAGTGGGCACAATATTGTAGTCTGCTCAAATTCACCTAAAACATCGATGAAAAGAGCTTATTTACATACACCAAATGGCTTATGACAAGCTAGCTAACACTTTTAATATCATCCTATGAAAATTGTTACCAAAACTCAAAATTTGTTCATTGAGGGTTTCTCCCAAAATCTTTCACCTAATTTTTGTGAACGCCAAGTTAATGAATCTATTCTAACTCTTTCTTTAGAATAATCTCATATTCAAATGCAATATTAAAATTTTGCTTGCTTTTATTTCTCTATGAATAGCTCAAATAATATACGGAGGAATAGGCTATTCTACTCTTTTTTAATTACGTTGGCCAAGGGATGTTAAAGGTGCATATATTATTTGTATAAAGGAGAAAATATAGAATAAATGTTTGATAATAATTTCATATTATTCCGAATCAATCCATATGCTCCCATTTATAATAAAATTACGGCCCAATGAGCTCGTAGGCAAGGTCCTTACTTCTTTCACACGTGACATGAAGCTAAATACTTTAGATTCATTATTTTGGCCCAGAGGTTACTAATCATAACTTATATAAAAATTAAATGAAGTAATTTTAAGATTCATATGACTATTTATGAAAAAAATTCAAACGCCACGCTTCATATCTCGAAAGATGACCAATACCAGACAAATGTTAATCTTGCAGGCATAGCCGGTGAAGCGGCTAACCTTTAACCGGAAGCTTTTGTTGATTCGATATAGCTCGTAATCTTGCATTGTCAATATTTTGATGGACTATGTTGAAGAAGAAGTCTCTTTACCGGAGGTCTTCCTTAAAACAGTCTCTTTACCTTTAGATTTTTCCTGCGGTAAGGGTATGATCTGTCTTCGTTCTACCTATCCCATACCCCACTCCGGCGGGATTGGGTTTGTTGTTGTTGTTGTGTTGAAGAATAAGTAAATTTAGTGTGAAAATGACATGTGTTTGAAGGTGAACATATAGAGGAAGTGTTCGCAATAATGAAACTCTCGATCACTATAGTCCCCTTTAAGGAAATCATTCACTTCAATTCACACACTTTAATTTTCTACTCGCAAAATCTTTTTTAAATCGGCTTTCCTTAAATCTCTCAATGGATCATATCATATCTCGCAATAAATTTCCAGTATTTACACTTTGGAAATCGTGTCACCAATCTCTACCCTAGAAATTTGTGTTACAAAATACGACATAGCGAGCAAAACGTGTTTTCTCGTTGTTTTATTGCGAGAAATGAGCAAACAAGTAGCGAGAAAATGAGTTTGGCGGGCAAATGTATTTGCTCGCCGTGTAGAATTCCGTAAAGTGAAAAAATAGTGACAATTTTGGTAATTTGGTTTATCAAGTATAAAATATAATTGTATATAATTTCTAGTTTAAAAGTCAAGAGTTAAAAAAAAAACATTATTAATGAAATGAAAATTCATTTCTTCATTCTCATTCCGTCATTCTAAAGGCCCCCTAAACTCGTCATTGCAAAGTAATGACACTTTGTTTATCAATGAGCTAGTTATCATTTTTTTTTCCCATATTCCTTTTGAATATAGTCATTCGAAAACATTACTAGTATTTTAGAATCATGTGAAGTATTCTTTATAAACATTGTAAATTATTTTCACCACTCTTTTAAAAATAGTAAATCTACTTTCACCTCTCTTTTAAATGGTCACAACTCACAACTAGAGTTACAACTCTGGTAGAGGGGTAATAAATGACTCACAACTACACACATTTGAGGTCATTGATGCATTTTCAACCATACGCAAATACAGTAACACCTCAACTACACACATAAATGGTCACAACTACTCGAAGTTTTATTTGAGTAGCTTGAGCCAAGTCACTGATCCGTGTGACCTACATTTCTTTTCAACCGTCCATTATCATATCTTAAGCCATCAATGGCTAACAACACTTGAAACAAACACACCTACATTTTATCAACCCATTTACCCACAATATATACCCCCCAATTGCACGAACATAACAATCAATTTAACACATTTTTCTTCAAATTAGATTGAAAAGTAATCATATTTATTTTTGTTTCGATCGAGCTCATGGCTTTTGATTTCTTCTAGGCCATCGACTCTTTTGTCTTGTCTATGGTCTAAACTACTTTCATAACAGGTTAGGCTTTCGTTTTGTTTGTGAATACTCGTATTATTTGATGTTTATATGAGTAAACAAAGCAAGGTTAGAAAAGCTGGTATATTAAACACTTTTACAAGTTATCATCAAACATAGAAAGTTTTTTCAACATTCAAGTGTTTTGCCTTTGTGTATCTATCTATATAGCATAAACTATTAGTTTAAAGATTTTAACCCGTTTTACAAAAACGTGTGTTGTAGCTGATGTAAATTTGTTTGGGGTAAATCAGTTTTTGTAAAACTAAACATTTGAATAGAAAATTTGTTTCTTGTATTAACATTTCATGGGACTGAATATTAGATTATTTTCTCAATGATGTGGTGTAAATGTAGCAGTTACCACAAAAAATATGTGGTTAGTTTGTGGAGGTAATGGGGTGTTTGGATGATATAGTTTATAGTTTAGGATTAAATGCTATTATTTTGTCTTGTTTTTCTTATATTGAGAAGGGTCTAAATGGGGGCATCTCAGTATAAAATAAGTAGTAGGAGTATTATATCGTTTTCTTACTTTGTGTTAAAGGGCTTTTTTTTTTTCACACCGCTTTTAAGCATGGATCATATGGCCTTAGACCAAGAACATATAAATAAATTAGAAAACTTAGATGTTCTTGAGATTTTAGATGTGCAAAGCAACAATTGAAAAGTGCCGCTTTTTTCCTCCACAATAAAGACGGTTAAATAATGAAATTAAACAAACAATTTACCAGACTACAACACATATTTGTTTTAAGGGACCTAAATCTTCTCCTCCATATTGGCCATTCCTCACTTTACCACTCTTCCTAGAATCCCAGCACTTAACCAACACCGACTATACCACACCAAACCCTTCCCATTCACCACTCCCGGATAATCCAACACCGAGTTCCGACACTAATGAAATTCACCAAACTATCTTCCGCACTAAAATGACCATTATGAGTGTCTGACTACATGATTTTAGACATATGGCTACTAACAGAAGAATATAAAATTTACTCGTAGATGATATGGTAGTTGAGAACCTTTTACTCCTTTCACCAACTTCCTGCATATCTCATTATTTCACCCATCTCATTTTATTTTGCGTAAAAGCCATAAAATAACAACGTACTTTTCAAATTTTGCCGACTTGAAACACTTACTTTTTTATTACCTTAGTTCACCAACGAACTTTCAAAATTTGTTTCGAATTCACCCATATGACCAGTTTATATTAAAATAATAACTTAAATAACTATATTACCCTATTATTCTTTAAAATTTGTTCCGACTTCACCAACAAACTTTCAAAATTTGTTCTGACTTCACCCATATGCCGAGGGTAATATAGTCATTTCAGTTATTATTTTAATATAAACTGGTCATATGGGTGATTTCGAAACAAATTTTGAAAGTTCGTTGGTGAACTAAGGTAATAAAAAAGTAAGTGTTTCAATTCGGCAAAATTTAAAAAGTACGTTGTTATTTTATGGCTTTTACCCTTTTATTTTTCATCTACCTGCATACTAGTTCATCACCTTAAATGCCAACAGTCCAACACCCTAGCTAAACCATACCACACTCTTCTTCGAGCAAAACACACACACCACACTACAATCAAATACTGTACACCTCTCTCTCTCTCTCTCTCTCTCTCAAATTCAAGAAACCCTTTCATTTCAACCCACACATCTGATTGAGTTCAAGTAAAAACCCAATCGTCATCAGGAACTTGATCTTGCGTTTAAGATAACCATATTTTCCCGACCATTTTTGCTTTAGATCTAAGGGATGGTTTTGTGGTCCATTTAGTCGATGTTTTCTTAGAGATGACGAGGTTAGATGTTTTTCGACCATGGTTCCCATGTTTAAAATATAGTGAGGTATAACTTCTATAATCTCCTTTTTTTTTAAATGCCATAGAATGTTTTGCACTTGGTAGTTTATTTTTTTGTATTTGTGTCTGCAGTTTTGATGTGTTGTTTTTGTTGCCTATTGATGGATCAGTATAGTTTCTTTGATGATTGTGTAGTATTTTTGTATTTCAATTTGTTTCTTATAAGGTTAGTTATGTATTTAGTTGTAGAATAAATCAAACTTTTGCTGTAAATTTTGTTTGGCTGCTTATTATGAGGAAAGTGTATAAAACCATGCGTAGTATCCTTTGTAGCATGTTAGTTCTTAATTTCTTTAGCTTAGTTTTAATATCTGTTAGCTTATCTTTTGTTGTTCTTGCTAGCACTTGGTAAGTCCTTCTTGACTTGTAATTGTCTACTTTTCGGGAAGTTTTAATTTTAGTTCAAGAGTTTTTTTCGGGAAGTTTTAATCAGTTTAGCTTATTAACAAGCTTTTTAGGTTTGACAACTTGTTTTATGAGCTCTTTGATTGGTAAACTAAATCTGTTTCATCATTGTTTGAAGTTTTAAGGTCATTTGTTAGATTAAATCTGTGTTCAAAAGAGTTGTTTCAAATTTTTTTTTACAAAATTAGTGCATAACTGATTGGGCTGCAGTCCCTTATCCATCATTTTCACAAGCTTATTAAAAGCTCAAATCAGCTTCCTATGGTCTCAAATTTGTAACAAACAATTTTAGTTGGTCAAATTTGAGGTTTATGATCGGTTAAGCCTTTAGCTTAAAGTATTCAAGCTTCTGCAATAGCTCAAAATAGGCTTGTTAGGCTGTTCTGTGTAGGGATCTGTCATAATAGTGCTTATTTCTCCTTAGCTTTTAGGTGTTTCTATTTGAGTTTAATCTTAGTTACATTAGCTTATAAGTAGTGTGTTATTGGTTTTGTAGCTTATTAATACCCTTAGGTAGCTTAGTTTTAATATATATATATATATATATATATATATATATATATATATATATATATATATATATATATATATATATATATATATATATATATATATATATATATATATATATATATATTTTAGGTGCCTTGATGCAGGTGTCATTCAACATCTCACTGCTGACGATCTTTCTCACGTCGCTTTGACCTGCCTTGATAAAGAGCTTTGCTCCACTGATGTTGAGTGCATTTTGAAGCTCGTGGGTAGAGTGAATTCAGAGAATCTGATAGTTGCCACCTAGAATAACCATCAGAAGTTTAAGAGGGTTGGTATTTTCTTTCTTATTTTTATTAATGCTTTACTATCTTTTATTTATGCACTGATCATCATACTCATGTAGATTTGAGTACTCATTTGAACATGTTTGACCAGATGAAGTCATTTGGATTGAATTTTCTCTTTTTAATACATGTTTTTTTGTTTAATTTTTGTAGTTGCTTTCGCCTATCCTATTCGACCACCACGATGTGATATCTCTCCTCTCGAGCACAATTAAGCCTTTCTTGATGCACTGCAGCTAAAAGGGAGAAAAGGATATTTAAGGAAAGCAGGCCAGAAGGTGACAAAAATCAAAGCCAGTAGGAAGAATTGATGTTTGATAGGTTTGACTCATTTGAATGGAGACTTTTGTTCTGATACTTTGGATGTGTTGTCTTACTTGTTCTAATACTTTGGATGTGATTTCCCTTATATTTTGTTATTTTGGCTTGACTTACACCAATATATGGTGGACTTGTTGAATTTTATGTTTTTGTTTATATGGCATGTGCCAGAACACGAAAGCAATTTCTGTTAGGGCAATCATTTTCTTTTCTCCTGGCAAATGAAATGGAACTAACATAAAGAATAAAAATTAAAAATTGCCAAGCTGAGAAAAAGAAAAATGATTGCCTGAACAAGAAATTGGCTTTCAGGTTCTTTGGGCACATGCCATATAAACAAAAACATAAAATTCAACAAGTCGACCACCATATATTGGTGTAATCGAGTCAAGCCAACCAAATAGAAAAATATAAAGAAAGGGAAATCACATCCAAAGTATTAGAACAAGTAAGACAACACATCCAAAGTATCAGAACAAAAGTCTCCATTCAAATGAGTCAAACCTACCAAACATCAATTCTTCCTCTTCTGGGCTTTGATTTTTGTCACCTTCCTGTACACAGCAGATGCTTCCTTAAATATCCTTTTCTCCCTTTCAGCTGCAGGTACATCAAGAAAGGCGAATTGTGCTCGAGTGGGAGGAGATATCACCAGCTTATCGTTTGCCGTGTAGGTCAGAATAGGAAGGAAAGCAACCTACAAACATTAAACAAAAAAACATGTATTAAAAAGAGAAATTTCAATCCAAATGACTTCATCTGGTCAAACATGTTCAAATGAGTACTCAATCTACATGAGTATGATGATCAGTGCATCAATAAAAGATAGTAAAGCATTAATAAAAATATGAAAGAAAATACCAACCCTGTTAAACTTCTGCTGGTTATTCTGGGTGGCAACTATCAGAGAAATTCACAAGGGAGTTGTCAATTTTGTATCAATACTATTACACCTTTCATTTTAGGAGCCCTCCTTAAGTTGATAGCTCTCACGACACCAATCTACAAATTTTCCAATTGTTCTTGCTTGCATTTTTGTTGCCCGTTGAAATAGTTTTGAGTATCGACTTGAAGTTCCACATGACCAGTTGGAAGCAATAGCAAAACCAAACCAATAGAGTAGCCATTTGCATGGCGTGGTTTAAACCTTGAGTAACTGAGTAACTTTGGATGGTTCCTTTACCTATTGATCCAAATAAACACCCGACTAGAAGCTATCAACAAGTATGTTACTAATGTTTGAGATATGTCTAAAGTACGAGACTTGACATGTTTCAGACAGTGTACTTTGGAGGCGATTCAAGGAAACATATAGAAAATAATAAAAAGGGAAAAATGTCTAAAAAGGCATCGAACTTGCCACTTTTTCCTTTTGTAAGCATCAAACTTTTCTTTTTCCTAAAGTAGTCAAATACTTTCTTAATCTTCCTATTGTAGCCTCATACTTTCTTAATCTTCCTATTGTAGCCTCTAATCAAAAGTTAATTACATAATTTTACATAAATAGTCCCTGTGGCTCTAAACAATTACACCATTCGTCCCTTGAGTCTTTTACATAAAAGGTCCATGTGGCTCTAAACAATTACACATGTCGTCCTTGTGGCTTTAAACTTTAAACGAATCAAGAATTATTTACATAAATCGTCCCCATGGCTCTAAAAACTTTACACTAGTAAATTATTGTCCTAAAAAGAAATCCCAATCATACACCCCATGTCCTTTCCTCAAATACATTCAAATTCCAACAATGATGAATTTGGTGCCATCAGGTGAAAACCTTACACAGTTGACAAAATTTGTGTGATCCCTGCATACGAGAATTACAAATGCAACAAAAGGATACTTGGTTAGTCAGCTATACTTTCGTTTATAATGGTGTCTTAACATACCGTAAAATTCACCATTAAATGGAAATAATCAATCATCCAGATACTATGTTAAGCTATTTTATGAAACGAACCTATGTGACTGCTTGAACTTAAATGGTGGTCCTTCATAGAAGTTCACCAAGAAGTCCTCTCCAACTGAGATTATGTTTCCCACCTGAACGAAAATTCCATTATAAGCTGTTTTTACAAGTTAATTAAGACTAAAATATAAGATTCAAGGAGAATATGATGTACCATTGAGTTTTGGAATTTGTTCTGCAAGTAACTTGTTACTAAGACCAATGGGACCTGATACATGGAAATGAATGCAATTGTAGTTAGCTTGGTAAATGGAGATATCAGATGCGTGAAAAGAAATGCAAAAAATGAGAAGGGTGTGGTGTACTTTTGAAGAAGATATGAGGCAGAGCCCACATGAGATGGTTATGTCATCTACGAATTAGCCTTTCAAATGGGTCAGTTAGAAGAAGAGATATGTATCAAAAAATCAGATTGACATATGTAGTCGGCCAGGATATCCTTACATAAATGGGGTAGACTATTGAAGGCAGCCTTGGGTGTGTGGAACCCAGAAAATAACCCACTTTATATTTGATTGTCCTTAGGTTCTTTTAGTCCACCAAATTAGTTTTGGAGGCTTGATAGAACAAAATACCATACAGCACAGGCTCAACCCATTCAAGGGGTGCAAATTTGTAAAGATAACTGCCAGAATATCCAGCATCTTTCAAATAAATATTGATATTATACAACACAAACTCATCATGGGCATATGTGATGCATGCAATGATCCAATTTTGTGAGGACAACTACCATGATATCTAGCTTCTTACACATAAATATGTATCTGTGAATGCAAGTCTGTAAAGAAAAAAGGACAAGCCAAACGAAGAGACTTGAAGCAATCGCATTGTACAGAGACACTAACTACCTAAGTAACCGAAGAATGTTGATTAACAGCATGAAACACAGAATATGGCTTCTATTTTAAAATGGGTTATAATATACAGTTTGTTCCTGATTTTAATATCCTAGTCTGAGTGTCCATGATACATGGCTGCTTGCAAACAACCTTGTATTCCACAAATATTTATGAGACGTTGATAATTTCATTGTAATCCAGATGTATAGAAAAATAATACCACTGCATTACAAACGGAGTACTATAACTATCGCTACCTTATGAATGCATTAAATAGACTGAAAGAGCGTAACACAAACCTAGCATTAGTTAATCGAGCAGGACCTAGCTTTGCTAAAGCTCGTTCCACGTCCTCACTAACCTGTTTAAAGATAATGACAGCAATTAGTAGTCTTTCTCCACTTGTTGGTACAGGTTCCAGAATGTCTAAAATATCGGGATTTGTCTCTGTTGATATTTCATTTACGTGAACATTTTATATCAATGTAATCACAAATCTCCCATAATAATCAATGTTTGCACATCTAAACATTGAAGCTACTTCAAATGGAACTTTTACTATGTGATACAATGATGATTTTTAGTCAAGATCACATTTATAGATAACTATCCTGCATCAAGCACAAAGTAGAAGTTGTAATTCTGAGCCTCTGTTAGGCCGACAGAAGCTTATCTACTAATCAATGATAGAGGCGGACCTAATAGGTCATTTTAATTCAAATTTGGAATTCTGGACATGACTTCACCATAGCTGCGAGTGAGAAACTATACTCTGAAACCAAGCGCAAATACAAAACGATAAGCTGAAACTGGCAAACATGGGAGCAACACTTTCACAATGATCCACTATTATAACAGTAAGCCAAACAAGACCATACCCAAAAAAATTCTGAGCAACACCAGTAAAAAGAACAACCCAAATAGGAACAACTTCGCACAAGCTACCAGCTATGAACCCAATAGCATCACCAATATCTTTAGCCACACCCAACATAGCAATCTGCCTTTGATTATAACCCATAGTAATCTTGATCACCCGTGATATCCCTAATTTTTATAAACCCTAGTCGCAAAATCAAGATCAAACCACAGCTGTGATTTACCTTGCATCTTTTTGATGATGGTGGCGTGGCAAGGCGGTGGAGGTGGAGGTGGCTATGGTGTGGTGTGGTGGTGCTAGAGAGAGAGAGATGGAGAGGCAGTAAGAAGGGTGTGATTGTGAAAACCATACATGTAAGTGAAATCAGAAATTTAAAGGATGAATGGTATAATTGTTTAGAGCCACAGGGATGATTTATGTAAATTTATGTGATTAATTTCTGATTAGAGGCTACAATAGGAAAATCAAAGAAGTTTTTGACTACTTTAGGAAAAAAAAAGTTTGATGCCCACAAAAGGAAAAAGTGCCAATTCAAAGCATTTTTAGACATTTTTCCCTAATAAAAAAGAACTTTGAATAAGTAAAACAAATTCAGCAAAACTAGCATACACTTATAATGTTGTAACTTTTAGGAATAGAATATGGATTTTTATAGACAAATTGTTATTTTCATGATCTTCGTAACTTGGCTTATCTTCGTGATCTTATTAACGAGATCAGCCAAGTTGACATAGTTTCTAATTCGGATGCTTGCATTTGGTTTCTCTCTAACGTTGGTATGTTCTCTGTTGGCCTTACTCGTAAACTCATCGATGACCAGATTTTACCATCTTTGGATTCTTCGACCCATTGGGATAAGGTTCTTCCTCGTAAAGTAAACATCTTTATGTGGCGTATTAAGCTTGACAGACTTCCTCATCGTCTCAACCTTTCTAATCGGGGAATTGAAATTCAAGAGATATCTTGTGCATCTTGTAAAGGTAATGTTGAATTCAGCCTCCATAGCTTTTTTAAATGTGACTTCGCTAAAGATATTTGGAAGCTTATTCGTACCTGGTGTGATAACTCTATTCCTATGTTTGATTCCATGGAGCATTGGAAAGTTTGGTTAAGTTCTTGGCACATTTCTAATAAGAAGATCCATCGTATGTACATCATCATTGCTTCTTCTTTATGGTGGATTTGGAGGTACCACAACAGCATAACTTTTTCTTCGCATCCGATAAGAAAAAGTGATATTTTCGACAACATCCGTTCCTCTTCGTATTCTTGGCTTTCTCATAGAGGCCACGTATCTTGTAATTGGGATGTTTGGCTCAAGAACCTGCTGCTATTTTCGAGCTCTTGATGTTTTTGGCCTTGAGGGTTTTGAGCTTCTCGAGAGTGATTGATCTTTTCAGTACCTCTTTTATCCCCCGGGGCTTGTTTGGGGCTACATCAAAAAACACTTCAGAGTGAAAACCGGTGGCTCGGCCTCCGTGAGTGGGGATTTTTCTCTTGTCTCGGTCTCTACTGTAATTGGCAAGAGTTTTTTCATCCCTTTTGTAGCTTTCGCGGTTAAAGCCTAGGGTAGATTCTAGAATTTGTAGCTTTTGTTTATTTCTAGTCTTGTATTTATACTCTTTGCTTCTAGCATCTTGCTAGTAGCATTTTGATTTTATATATATTTTCTGCCGTTCAAAAAGAACGTTCTTTTATTATTTTCATATCTTAATCGTCACTGTGTTTAGACCTTTAACCACCAACTCCTTTTTAACAAGCTTATCATGAGCTAATGTATTTTAAATGTATCTTATTTGTCACAAATTTCAGGTACGTGTAACATCTATATATATATATATATATATATTTTTTTTTTGCAAATTCATGTATTAAACTTTCAATAATCGTTACTTTAGTGTATTTTTGGGCCATTTTACCCCTCCCAAATAAAAGGAGGCTTTAATAAATTGAAGAGTAAAATGTAAGAAACGTGACATGATTATGTCATGGTCCTTTTAACATCTCATAATGATATGATGGTTACAAATCCTTTAAGGTGTAATCAATCAAATTCAATATTATGATGAATATTCTTAATGGTTCATTATATCTTGACCGTTAACTTGTTAGCGTTGATGGACATGCTAACCTAAAAGCCTATATAAACTAGTCCTTTCCCTACCCTAACACACACACAAGTAGAATCATTTAGCTATCCATCAAGCTCTCTACACTTAAGTGGGTCAAGGGAGAGAAACTAGTTTGTGCTTGAAGTGTTCACTACATCATGACGACATCCGCCACGGCCTCCAGTATGTTGTACTCGTTCATTTTATCTATGTGGTTATTATCGTATTCTAAGATCATTGTGACATAATAGTTTAATGTGTTCATCATGTATATTTGATGCTAATGTCTACACATAAGAATGCTTACATGTGGTATCTAGAGCCAACGTTTTGAATACGATAATGATCCTTAGTTTTATTTATCTTAACTGATATGTGTATTGCACAACATATATTTGCTCGATCTTAAAATTCCATTTAATTTGTTTTGTCTAAAAGTTGCTTTTGCATGACATGATGTGGTTAGATATAGCTTCTCACACTATCTTTACTACTACTACCTCCATCCCAAAATTATAGTCCCCGTTTGATTTTTTCGGTCTTTTTTTTTCAACTTTGAGTTTAAGATATATTGGAACATCATGAACCTTGATTGATGATTAAAGAAAGGGAATGTCTAACCAATGCCCTAAGGGCATTGGTTAAGATTTGTCATTTTGTGATTTTTAGTTACACAAATGGTCCTTATAGTTGACACATAATTACATATTTGGACGGAGGACCCACATGAATAGTTATTATAAACCACAAAATGACAAATCTTAACCAATGCCCTTAGGGCATTGGTTAGACATTCCCTTAAAGAAATGATGTCAAATATTTCCGCAATATTCGCATGTTTCGTGAAGCTCGTGAACCTTGATTGATGATTGATATGCATTTCATTGTTGTACATGCTTTGTGTGTTTATAAAATCTATTGTACAAGTGAATAGCTACTTTTAGTTTAAGATATATTGTTATACTAGCTTATAAGACCCGTGGAATCCACGGGTTTTTAGAAGAGATATTGCAAAAATATGGAAAATTAGTGTGTAAACAAAATAAGTAAAATAACGAAAGTAAAAAAAGAGTGAATCAATTATTTATTAATATGAAGTAATAAGTCAAGTACAATATATAGTACAATTATTGTAAGTAATAATATAATAAACAGCATTCACGTGGTCTTCAATCTTGACAGCCTTTAAAAAGAAAGCGTATGTAGTGGGAAGTAGATGAAGTGGGTAAGCCAATAAAAATTCGTCGAGAACCTAATAAAGCATAAAAGGAAGGTGTAAGTAAAACATTTGTGTCAATGATAAAACATGTAAAAAACAAATGCATATCGCATTATATGAATATCCGTACATACCTCTTCATAACTGATCAAAGACCGTGAAGAACCTCTTTGTAGACTACATTTGTAGTAGTCTTTGATAAATTACTATCGGCATCAGAAATAACAACCTTCAAACCATTTTTTTTCTTTTTACGCGTGAAAGAGCCACATGTAATTGTCCATGTGTGAAAACAGGACGTGGTAGGTATAAACCAACTTTCGAAAGTGATTGTCCTTGGCTCTTGTTTATCGTCATGGCAAAAGAAACTGACACAGGAAATTGTTTGCGCACGATCTTGAGTGGTAAACGTTTATCCGATGGAGTAATTTACAACCTTGGAAGTATAACCGTATTCCCAAAATGTGTCCCGTTAATTATTTTGGGTTGAATAGAAGCACGTGTTAATTTAGTGACTTGAAGCCTTGTCCCATTACATAAACCTTGTGATTGATTAATGTTTCTCAACAACATTATTGGGTCACCGACCTTCAATGCAAGCCTATGGTTTGGGACACCCGAAAATTTTAAACCATTGATAAATTCCGGTGAAAAAACGGCTTGATCTATAGCACCACCACGTTCATTTTTATCTATGTTGTCACAACTAAGATAAACCAATTCTTCACCAAGAAATTTTTTAAGCAAATGATCGTTAATAGTATCAACCACTTCATTGGTTGGAGCAAGAATGGCATTTTCCTGGAAGTATGACGGATCATCTATGTTATCCAAAATGTTTGGGTAAGTGAAATCTATAATAGATTGTACCGGATCATTAGTTTCATGTATTAGAATATCTTCGGGGATATCTATCAAAACCTCTCCGTCGTGTTGTCCTCCAATATCTCCATCTCCTACTTTCAATATCTATTCTGCAAATTCCTTTATCTCAGCTACATCCTCAGGCCGTGATCCAACAGTAAGGCACATATTAGCGGTTAATTTTAAGACTTTGCAGTGATCCCACAAGTACGATTGTTTTAAAGATGCACTTACAATATCTTGCCGGGAACCTTTTGGAATAACGGGAAGCACCTGCCTAAAATCACCGCCAAATACTACAGTCATGTTACCAAAGGGCGCATCACAAGTGTCGTACCTGTTCTTACGCAAGATATCTCTCAAGGACCTATCTAAAGCCTCAAAGCACAAATTATTTTTCATGGGAGCCTCATCCCAAATAATAAGCTTGCAGTTCTTCAACAACTGGCTCAGGTCACTTTGCGGACTTATTGAGCACGTAGAAGTCTCATCAATATTTATCGGAATATGGAACCTCGAATGAGAAGTCCGTCCACCTGACATCAATAAAGATGCAGTGCCACTTGATGCAACGTTTATGACTATGCCACCATTTCTTCTAATCCCGGTAGCAAGGGTTTTCCATAAATATATCTTGCCAGTCCCTCCGTATCCGTATACAAAATAAGTTCCTCCTCTTCCGTTTGTAACGGACGTCATGATGGTGTCATATACATTTCTCTGTTCCGTGGTTAACGCGGCATATAGAGTTTCGTATTCAGCGTGTAACTCTGATGGATTATAATCTCTCTCAGCAAAGATTAGCCTGTTACCAAACTTGGCGATGTAAGTGTCATCTGGATAAGGAAGATCTGGAAAAGCCTTCAAAGTGGTGCCTCTTGAGCGCATAAGTTGTTCGATAAAGAACAAACAAACATTTTTTTTTCTCGTCGTCACTTAGTCGTAAACCTGTATCAAATTAGGCATATATGAGGCGTAGTATATGTATGCAAATAACAGTTATCAAAAATAGTAAGTAGTGTAGGATATTTATAGTGTAACATACATATCATAAGAATCAGTAGATACATTTTTTGTTTAAGTCACTTGCAAAAATATGGTCTTTTAACAGATTTGATGAATCTCGAATTTCTAATAATTAACCATTTCCAGTAATATATAATTTTATATAAAAAATTAGTAACAAAGCTAAGTTGGTGGTTATACGTGGAATGCCTAAAAGAATTCTTCTCTTGTACTCGACATCTTCTGATAGCAAATGCCAAGTTTGTAACCAAACTATCAATGGTGTGTCAAGCTCCTTTTGGGACAGTAATGTAACATAAAGGTCCCGTAAATGCTCAGCAGAGGACCAATGGGTTGTCTCTTTAATACCCTCAATATGTTCCTTGTCGTCATCTAAAAGGCCCGCTGCGTAGCAAGCATCTTTGTAAGTAGGATAAACTACACCGTTAATTTTCCTTATCTCAGCGTGATTTCGAAAACCTTTTTGACTATTTAGTAGCATCCTACAATAGTAACCTTCACCTGCTGAGATTGGCACATTATGAATTCTGCCAATTGCATATTTTTTCTTCCTATGTGTCCACGTTCTTTTTGCAAGATTCCATACAAATTTTGTAGGAAACTTAGCATATGTTAACTGCCTTGCTGATGGATACATTTCGTTCATATGCATCCAGGATTGGAACATAGAAGCCCAACTGTTGGTTTGTGAATAATGGTTTCAAGGTCAGAGTTCTCATCAAATACAACTGGCTGGTCGCCTTCGAGATGAAATGAGAGACGTTCAACAGATGGTGTTCTATAATGTATCTCAAATCCAAATATTCTCCAAGCGGCTTCACAAGCAGATAGGTACCTGCAATCATAGAATGCCTTAATCTCGTCAACAAGTTTATCATTCGCTGACCGCCTTCGCTTTACGGTTCATACAACTGTGCTGATACTCTATCAGGACCTTTGTTTATGTATTTAAACAAATATTTTATTGATCCCGTCTGATTGCACCATTCAACATTGATGTGGCATTGATAACGTTTCAATAACGTAGCGTTATACGGAATAACATAACCGTTGTGCAACTTATGTCCACTCTTAACAACATGGATCCCGTTATCACGCCTTTTATATATAAGGTAGCCTTCCGAGTCAACAGAACTGTGTTGCATGAACTTTTTAAAAGTGTTTGGTACATTTCCCATCATCCATGCAAACCTGATTTGGGTCATCAACACCACATGGACCATGCATCATAAAATCGAAACTAACTTGTGCGATCGATCCTCATTTTGGTCCGGTATCTCAACAGATATGTGTTTGTCAATATGTTCGGCGCTTTGCGTTTGTCATCCTTATGTAGAAACAAACAAACATGTGCGTGTGGAAGGCCTCTTTTTTGAAATTCAACGGTGTATACAACTGCACAATATTGTCCAAATAAACATAATATCAGTTGTAATTCTAATTATAGACATTTTTGTATAAGACTACACGTATGAATGTGGGGTGGCCTATAAATAAAGAACATATCTGCTTGAACACGTTCAAACAAACACAACTCTTTGACATCCTTCATCAGCTGATCGAGTTTCATTTTAAAAACTCGGGATACCACATCGTCGACCAGATGAAAGGTTATGCTCCCACATATATCTTTCAATCTCTGGCCATTTAGGGTTGCATGTGATCGTTATAAACAAATCTGGACAACCATACCACCTACACAATGCCATGGCATCCATATAATTTTGGTGCATGTACCTTGGTCCGCCAGTGAAAGAAGAAGGAAAAATGATAGGCTTTCCAACCATGGACGGGTCGGTATTTGCTGATGCGACGCTTTGACGCACATTTGAATATGTATCACACCTTAGTTTAGACTGTTTGGAATGATGGAAAAACATACGCTCTCTCTCAACCATGGCGAAGCCATCCACAAGAAATTGCTGGAACAAACGACCTCCACGTATGAATAAATTCTCTTTATTCGGGCGGTCCTGTATCTGATAGGCAAACCACTCAAGAAAAGTAACTGTTTTGTCATTCTTTTCAGTGGCCGGTTGTCCCAATTTATTTCTCTGTGGTATTCCTAAAAAATACCCATCTTGCGCACATGGCATCAACAAAGGGTATTGCAAAGGAAGGTACATAGGATGAAAAATATTGATACGCTGCAAAACTTCACCAAACTTTTCTATCACAATGTCCCTATCTTCTGCGCATGCATCCAAGTCGCCTACAATAAGTCCAGAAACCTCGTCGGCAGTTGGAAGATTGTATTGCCGTCCACTCTTGCCTCGCTTTGCTATGAGCTTTATTCTAATATTTTGCTCATCGCTTCTCGTGTAGCGGTCACGTGCCCTTCTAAATGTTTTGACCAAATCACTTGATCCATCCAAAATATCTTTCACTTCATTGATAATGTTTCGATCAATAGGTGTCTTTGAATTAGAATTACCAGAAGAAGCAGATTTAGAACCGCTGGTTAATACAGTAACGGGACAAAAATTAGGTAAGAGTGTAAATATATGAATTTTGTTTGTAAAAATGCACAGACAATAATAAAACATGTAATGCGAATTACCTTAAAGCAGCTGCTCTATTCTCGGTTTCATTTTGCATGTCATATATATACAACTGTGCGAACTTTGGAGGAGCCTCATTTTTCGGAAGTAAACTACCAATACTATGGTACGTTTGACAATGTAAGCGGAAAAAATACGGACCGCGTCCTCTCTTGTTCATTGTGTCATCAACCTTGCCACCCATTGAAGTAAACGCAAACATGCTGTTGTACGTTCTAATGTTGTTTCTGAAATTTTGACTTTTGCTGTCGTCATTCCAGAATAAATCAAGTAATTGTTTTGGAGTAGGAGGTGCTTGTGGAAGTGTAACACCCCAAAAATTTCACAGCGGAAACGTTCGGGTCATGGGGTGCTACTAAATCAATAATCATAACACCAGGTAATAAAGAATGGAAATTCTATTCCATTTTCAAAATATAGATTGATTTAAGAAATAGTTTTACAACATTGTTTCAAAGTGCGGAAGTAAAACCCATAAAAAAATATATGTTGTCCCATTAAAAGTTGTATTAAATATGATTGGAAACACTTCGGATGCCAGTCTTCAACGAATGCCTTTGCCATTGCCCACGCCAATAAGTAAACCTGAGAAAAACATGCTAAAATGTCAACACAAAGGTTGGTGAGTTCATAGGTTTAAGTTTAGGAAATCAAGTTGGACCACAGTTGCACATATAGCATCTCCGTGAATGACACTATATGCAAAAGGCTATTACGCTAGTACCAAGTTCATGCGAATCAAACTACGATAAGGTGCATGCATCTAGAAGCATGATAAATAAAAGCCCAAGAAGTGTATTTCCAAGACACTCAATCAATACGATATGATATACGCCCGACGTTTGCCTATCCGGTCAAACTCGAATGGGGTGTCATCCCCAATAGATCTATTCATAACAATCGCGCCTCCCCAAAGGGAACTAACGGAAGCATAGTGGGATTCAAGGTTTTTTTTCACGTAATAGTGTTTTCGGCCAGTCCGAAAAGAGTTTTGCATGTTTCTCACCCCATAGTTTTTTCAAAGCAAGTAATAAAAGTAAAAGTCGCTATAAACTCACCTTAGCAGCTCAAAGGAATAGAGCACAAAGAGATCGAGTGTGATACGCAATGGTCCTACCCGAACCTAAGAACGAGATGGCAAGTCTCGAATAATGATATACGCTTTGGTTTACTTAATCGAAAAGATAGAGCATTGAATATAAAATTCAATAGAGCGTTATAAATATGACGATGTTACCGAGAGTTTTGTTTATTTATTTTAAGTTGTGTCGGTATCGAATAGTGTTTTCATATATTTATATACTTATAAATGTATATAAGTTTAATTAGTTATCGAGTTAATAATTTTCATATATGAACACTAGGTTGTCAAAACACTTGTTTTTGTAAAGTTGTTATAAGTTTATAAGTTTTCTAAACATCTTTTCAAATTTACACTTTTCACCCTCAAGTTTGAAAATATACGAGTTTGGCCCTCAAACTTTGGAAAAATGACAATTTGTACCCGATTATGTTTCTCATTCAGAATTTACAGTTTTGACCCCTTAGAAATCTGGTTTTACGAAATTTGTCCAAAAGGTTGTAATTTCACTTTTAGTCCTTTTAGTTTCAAAATTTGTACTTTTGACATAAAATGTATTATTTCCTTTTTACACTAGTTTCCCATATTTATAAAATATACCCTAGGCTTTTACATGCATGCGTAAAATATACAATACGCACCTTAACTTCCCATAATGTTTATATTTAACCCGAAAACTATATGTCTTGCATTTTTAGTCCTAAAAATATATTTTGACTTAGTTAGCTTATTGATCTTTTACGAAAGCTTATAACTAGCTTATTGTTAGCTTGTGGGTTTATTATTATTATTGTTAATGGGTCAGTATGTGTTCGGGTGAGTTTTAAAATAAACACGACATATGCTTTTAGATAAAAAAAATGCAACGAAGGTTTATAACGCAACACAAAACACATTAAGTTTAGTTGATATACAAACGTTTCTATTTGGTTTGTCAATGTTTTAGAGATCGTTAGCTTTAGGACACATTTTTATACGATTTGATCCTTGATATGGAGATAAGAATAATAAAAAAAAAGAATTGAGAGTGGGTCGAAAGAACTTACGACACTCTAGCGAGTGGTGACGAGATTTGAAGTGAAGTGAACGTGACCCAAGTGACTCAAAGTGACTTCTCAACCTTATACTCAAGCTAAGCGACTAACCATGTGTTTTTCCTTTGCTCGTCTTTCCCACCGTGGACGTTTATGTTTAAGAGGGAGAGAAGTGTTTTGACTTGATAAGTGGTGTGTGTTTCAACTTAGATGTTCAAGTTCGGTTTTATAGCGAGGCAACCATGGTCTACCCATACTTCTTAGACTATGTTTATTGGTGAGGGTCACCAATCGGTTGAAGTACAAAATCAAATAAATACTCGATATAATATTAAGTTTGTACAAAGTTGGAAAAAAATGCTACAACCTGATCACCAACCTGGTCACTTGGTGACTTTCATTTTTCTAATCCAATCTGCCACATGTCATGATATAAATGGCTATACATATTTTCTTTGTAATTAAATTAAATATAAAAGAAGTAATATTATATGTTAGGTTGGGTTGTTGATAATTGATGAAAAAGTTGAGATTGGTTGTATGTTTGGTTGTATAGGTGGAGGAATAAGAAAATAATATTTTAATAAAAGATTGGGTTGTGATAGATTGTTGATAAAGATAATCTTAGTTCCAAGAAAAGAGAAATGGAGTTTGTTTTTGTGATCAAGCATGCTCGACTTCAGCTATAATTTGGGGCACGTCTTTGGTGTTGTCATCAACCGTGGCCCATGGAGACAAGGAAATAGATGGGGACCTCTGAGTCTTGTCGAGTTTCTTCCGAAATAGAGTGGAGCGTGGTGTGGGTACCCAGGAGGGGTGATGTCTGTTCTTGATGAAGCAAATGGGAAATGGACTTGATCTTGTTTTGAGGTTTGGAAAGTTAATTGGAGGGTTTCCAATTGAAGAAGGTGGAGTATAGGTGCGCGCAGCAGAGAAGGAAGAGAAGAAGTGGGGTTGGGAAGATAAGGGTTGCACATGGGTTAGCTTATTTTGTGCTTAGTTTTGAAGCCACGCTTAGCCACAAATGTAAACATAGGATCCATCTCATGCCAATATTTGAGTAAAAAAAAATATAAAGTGTGCTTGGGTTGGTTTATCTCACATGCATGCAAGCTTTTCCCATTTGTGATGTTTGCTTTGTGTTCACAGGAACAAAGAAAGAAAAGTAATAACAAGTACTAACATAATAATAGGGTGTTAGGTTTATAGTATGTAGCTAGGATGACTTTGATTAGTCCTTGTCTCCTAGGATCCCATACCCACGTTTCATTAAGACCAAAGGTGCATTTGAGGCTTTTGTTTGTCTCGTTCACAGAAGCACATGGTACCAAGATTTGCTTGACCAAGATTTGTATTAAAAATTACAAGGTGCGCTTGGGTTTCTTGCTTGTCTCCACGCAAGCTACTATTGACCAAAGGGTGGAAATTAGATCTTGTGTTTGTGTTTTACTTTTGATTGACTCGCTGCTCACAGCAAAAAAAAAATATATAGGTTTTGTTTTGTCTCCAATGTACTACATATACATGCATATTAGGATATCATGTACACTAATGTAACTAATGATGAGTATTTATTGCTTTTAAAGTAGTATTCATTTTGGACAACACAAAATATTTGATCACATATAAAACCAACAATGCCTTATGTGAGCCAAAAGGAAGGTATAACCAAACACAAATACTTTGTACGGTGCATTTCTTAAGCTAAGATATACTTCTTCAAGTTCTAGCAAAACATATATTATATTCAGTAAACCAAAGGTGATGTTTTGTTTGTTGGTTTGGAACAAGTAAAAAAAAATAACTTGTTTTATAATCCTTGAAATAATTTGAGCTTGTATAGTTTTGAGGGTGCGGTAGGGTTGGTTTGGACACCCAGAGCCCACGGTGAAATAAAATGAAGTTGGGTCGGGTTGGGCTTAGAGGCCCGGTACGAGATAAAAATATAAAAGTTTATTATATATTATTTATATAGTTTATATAAAAAAACTATCGAGGTCGCGGTAAGTTTGAAAAAAAATAATCCGTATCTTGTCGCGATGAAAGAAAGAAAAAAATATAGCCAAAACCGGTAGGGAAATTTACTAGTTGTTATAGTACCTACCCCTTAAAAGAAACCACGTCCTCGTGGTTTAAGATGCGAGAGTCGTCGAGGTAGATACGGTGACGAGATGCGAGAATATATACTTAAAACGTGTCGTGGAAAAACAGCTAGTCGTTCAAGAAAGATTTGGTGACGTGAGACGATAAGTGAACAACGGATAAAGGATTCATCAAAAGAAATACAACGCGGTTTCATAAAAGAGTACGATAGTTGAGTTCCAAACAGAAAGAACAGAGTCGTATGACGTTACGAAGGATAGAGCATAAGAGTTCCATAAGAGGTCGTGACCAGTGACAGTGGTGGTTTAAATACGTGTGCGAGAATCAAGTAGTTGTATGTTACATAAATAAATAACATAGAAGCAGTGGCGAGTTGTACGTTACGTAAAGAAATAACGTAGAGGTCGATACAGTGACGAGTTGTACGTTACACACAGAAATAACGTAGAAGTCGATACAGTGACGAGTTGTAATGCACGTTACATGCGAGAGAAAATAACGAGAGGTCGATATTAAAGGACAAGTTGCACGCTACACACGTAAATAACGAGAGGTCATACGATTCCAGTTGCACGCTACACACGTAAATAACGAGGTCGACATAAAGGACGAAGTTGCACGCTACAGCACGAAATAAATAACGTAGAGGTCGGATAATAAAGGACGAGTTGTACGCTACATACGAAATAACGTAGAGGTCGCATACGTGACGAGTTTTATCTTACATACATAAATAACGTAGAGGCATTGATGAATTGTACGTTACATAAAGAAATAACGTAGAGGCAGTTAAGGAAGCATATCATAGTGCGATATTGTAATAGTGGGCATGTTACGCAGTTTAACATAGAGAGATATCAGACATAAGAATTCATAGTCTACTCTACACTCCCCTTAAATTAATTATTCCTTGATCTCATTCAGTTTGTTACATCAACATCATTCTCATTTAAACTTCGCGACCCAATCAAACAAGAACAGCCTTAAAGTTTAAATGTGAGTTAATTAAGAAACTTAATGACTTTGAGAAATAATTAATTTAATTCAAATGAGAGCTTATACGAACTTAAAATATAGCAGTAACACATAGCACGACTACATCGTGTAACAGTAGGCAAGGCATGGCAGACAATCGCGCCTCCCCAAAGGGAACTAACGGTAGCATAGTGGGATTCAAGGTTTTTTTCACGTAATAGTGTTTTTAGTTTCAGGTCCGAAAAGAGTTTTGCATGTTTCTCACCCCATAGTTTTATTAAGCAAGTAATAAAAGTAAAAGTCGGGCTATAAACTCACCTTAGCAGTTCAGTGAATAGAGCACAAAGAGATCGAGTGTGATACAGCAGTGACTCTTACCCGGAACCTAAGAACGAGATGGCAAGTCTCAGAATAATGATATACGTTTGGTTTACTTTAATCGAAGATAGAGCATTGAATATAAAATTCAATAGAGCGTTATAAATATGACGATGTTACCGAGAGTTTTGTTTATTTATTTTAATTTGTGTCGGTATCGAATAGTGTTTTCATATATTTATATACTTATAAATGTATATAAGTTTAATTAGTTATCGAGTTAATAATTTTCATATATGAACACTAGGTTGTCAAAACACTTGTTTTTGTAAAGTTGTTATAAGTTTATAAGTTTTCTAAACATCTTTTCAAATTTACACTTTTCACCCTCAAGTTTGAAAATATACGAGTTTGGCCCTCAAACTTTGGAAAAATGACAATTTGTACCCGATTATGTTTCTCATTCAGAATTTACAGTTTTGACCCCTTAGAAATCTGGTTTTACGAAATTTGTCCAAAAGGTTGTAATTTCACTTTTAGTCCTTTTAGTTTCAAAATTTGTATTTTTGACATAAAATGTATTATTTCCTTTTTACACTAGTTTCCCATATTTATAAAATAGACCCTAGGCTTTTACATGCATGCGTAAAATATACAATACGTACCCTTAACTTCCCATAATGTTTATATTTAACCCGAAAACTATATGTCTTGCATTTTTAGTCCTAAAAATATATTTTGACTTAGTTAGCTTATTGATCTTTTACGAAAGCTTATAACTAGCTTATTGTTAGCTTGTGGGTTTATTATTATTATTGTTGGGCCGGTTCAGTATGTGTTCGGGTGAGTTTTAAAATAAACACGACATATGCTTTTAGATAAAAAAATGCAACGAAGGTTTATAACGCAACACAAAACACATTAAGTTTAGTTGATATACAAACGTTTCTATTTGGTTTGTCAATGTTTTAGAGATCGTTAGCTTTAGGACACATTTTTATACGATTTGATCCTTGATATGGAGATAAGAATAATAAAAAAAAAGAATTGAGAGTGGGTCGAAGAATTACGACACTCTAGCGAGTGGTGACGAGATTTGAAGTGAAGTGAACGTGACCCAAGTGACTCAAAGTGACACCCTCGAACCTTATACTCAAGCTAAGCGACTAACCATGTGTTTTTCCTTTGCTCGCCTTTTCCCACCGTGGACGTTTATGTTTGAGAGGGAGAGAAGTGTTTTGACTTGATAAGTGGTGTGTGTTTAAACTTAGATGTTCAAGTTGGGTTTTATAGCGAGGCAACCATGGTCTAACCATACTTCTTAGTTCCAAGAAAAGAGAAATGGAGTTTGTTTTTGTGATCAAGCATGCTCGACTTCAGCTATAATTTGGGGCACGTCTTTGGTGTTGTCATCAATCGTGGCCCATGGAGACAAGGAAATAGATGGGGACCTCTGGGTCTTGTCGAGTTTCTTCCGAATTAGAGTGGAGCGTGGTGTGGGTACCCAGGAGGGGTGACGTCTGTTCTTGATGAAGCAAATGGGAAATGGACTTGATCTTGTTTTGAGGTTTGGAAAGTTAATTGGAGGGTTTCCAATTGAAGAAGGTGGAGTATAGGTGTGCGTTGGGTAGCAGAGAAGGAAGAGAAGAAGTGGGGTTGGGAAGATAAGGGTTGCACATGGGTTAGCTTATTTTGTGCATAGTTTTGAAGCCACGCTAGCCACCACAAAAACATAGGATCCATCTCATGCCAATATTTGAGTAAAAAAAATATAAAGTGTGCTTGGGTTGGTTTATCTCACATGCATGCAAGCTTTTCCCATTTGTGATGTTTGCTTTGTGTTCACAGGAACAAAGAAAGAAAATTGTAACAAGTACTAACATAATAATAGGGTGTTAGGTTTATAGTATGTAGCTAGGATGACTTTGATTAGTCCTTGTCTCCTAGGATCCCATACCCACGTTTCATTAAGACCAAAGGTGCATTTGAGGCTTTTGTTTGTCTCGTTCACAGAAGCACATGGTACCAAGATTTGCTTGACAAAGATTTGTATTAAAAATAACAAGGTGCGCTTGGGTTTCTTGCTTGTCTCCACGCATGCTACTATTGACCAAAGGGTGGAAATTAGATCTTGTGTTTGTGTTTTACTTTTGATTGACTCGCTGCTCACAGCAAAAAAAATATATAGGTTTTGTTTTGTCTCCAATGTACTACATATACATGCATATTAGGATATCATGTACACTAATGTAACTAATGATGAGTATTTATTGCTTTTAAAGTAGTATTCATTTTGGACAACACAATATATTTGATCACATATAAAACCAACAATGCCTTACGTGAGCCAAAAGGAAGGTATAACCAAACACAAATACTTTTGTACGGTGCATTTCTTAAGCTAAGATATACTTCGTCAAGTTCTAGCAAAACATATATTATATTCAGTAAACCAAAGGTGATGTTTTGTTTGTTGGTTTGGAACAAGTAAAAAAAAATAACTTGTTTTATAATCCTTGAAATAATTTGAGCTTGTATAGTTTTGAGGGTGCGGTTGGGTTGGTTTGGACACGAGAGCCCACGGTGAAATAAAATGAAGTTGGGTCGGGTTGGGATTAGAGGCCCGGTACGAGATAAAAATATAAAAGTTTATTATATATTATTTATATAGTTTATATAAAAAAACTATCGAGGTCGCGGTAAGTTTGAAAAAAAATAATCCGTATCTTGTCGCGATGAAAGAAAGAAAAAAAAAATATAGCCGCGAAAACCGGTAGGGAAATTTACGAGTTGTTATAGTACCTACCCCTTAAAAGAAACCACGTCCTCGTGGTTTAAGATGCGAGAGTCGTCGAGGTCGACACGTGACGAGATGCAGAATATATACTTAAAACGTGTCGTGGAAAAACAGCTAGTCGTTCAAGAAAGATTTGGTGACGTGAGACGATAAGTGAACAACGGATAAAGGATTCATCAAACGAAATACAACGCGGTTTCATAAAAGAGTACGATAGTTGAGTTCCAAACAGAAAGAACAGAGTCGAATGACGTTACAAAGGATAGAGCATAAGAGTTCCATAAGAGGTCGTGACCAGTGACAGTGGTGGTTTAAATACGTGTGCGAGAATCAAGTAGTTGTATGTTACATAAATAAATAACATAGAAGCAGTGGCGAGTTGTAATGCTTACGAAAGAAATAACGAGAGGTCGATACAGGACGAGTTGTACGCTACAACAATGAAATAACGAGAAGTCGACATACAAATGACGAGTTGTACGCTACACGAGAAATAACGCTTGAGGTCGACATACAAGGACAAGTTGCACGCTACACGCGTAAATAACGAGGTTGATACAGTGACGAAGTTGCACGCTACACAAGTAAATAACGTCCGAGGTCCATACCGCGACGAAGTTGCACGCTACACCGTGAAATAACGTAGAGGTCGATACAGGACGAGTTGTAATGCTACATACGTAAATAACGTAGAGGTCGATACGCTGACGAAGTTTTATCTTACATACGTAAATAACGTAGAGGCATTGATGAATTGTATGCTACATAAAGAAATAACGTAGAGGCAGTTAAGGAAGCATATCATAGTGCGATATTGTAATAGTGGGCATGTTACGCAGTTTAACATAGAGAGATATCAGACATAAGAATTCGTAGTCTACTCTACACTCTCCTTAAATTGATTATTCCTTGATCTCATTCAGTTTGTTACATCAACATCATTCTCATTTAAACTTCGCGACCCAATCAAACAAGAACAGCCTTAAAGTTTAAATGTGAGTTAATTAAGAAACTTAATGACTTTGAGAAATAATTAATTTAATTCAAATGAGAGCTTATACGAACTTAAAATATAGCAAGAATACATAGCACTAACTTACATCGTATAACAAGAGGCAAGGCATGGCGCACATCGGCAACTGTGGCGGCTGAAGTGTTTTAGAAAAATTTGGTTATAGTTTAGGTTTTGAAAAATACCTAATTCTCTATAACCCTGGCTCGATACTCAATCAGAACACCCCAAAAATTTCACAATGAAGCTGCTTCGGTCATGGGGTGCTACTAAATCAATAATCATAACACAAGGTAATAAAGAATAGAAATTCTATTCCATTTTCAAAATATAGATTGATTTAAGAAATAGTTTTACAATATTGTTTCAAAGTGCGGAAGTAAAGCCTATAAAAAAATATATGTTGTCCCATTAAAAGTTGTATTAAATATGATTGGAAACACTTCGGATGCCAGTCTTCAACGAATGCATTTGCCATTGCCCACGCCAATAAGTAAACCTGAGAAAAAACATGCTAAAATGTCAACACAAAGGTTGGTGAGTTCATAGGTTTAAGTTTAGGAAATCAAGTTGGACCACAGTTGCACATATAGCATCTCCGTGAATGACACTATATGCAAAAGGCTATTACGCTAGTACCAAGTTCATGCGACCGAAACTACGATAGTGTGCATGCATCTAGAAGCATGATAAATAAAAGCCCAGCAAGTGTATTTCCAGCACACTCAATCAATACGATATGATATATGCCCGACGCTTGCCTATCCGTCAAACTCGAACGGTGGTGTCATCCCCAATAGATCTATTCATAACAATCGCGCCTCCCCAAAGGGAACTAACGGTAGCATAGTGGGATTCAAGGTTTTTTTCACGTAATAGTGTTTTCGCCAGTCCAAAAGAGTTTTGCATGTTTCTCACCCCATATTTTTATTAAGCAAGTAATAAAAGTAAAAGTCGGGCTATAAACTCACCTTAGCAGTTCAGTGAATAGAGCACAAAGAGATCGAGTGTGATACAGCAGTGACTCTTACCCGGAACCTAAGAACGAGATGGCAAGTCTCGTAATAATGATATACGTTTGGTTTACTTAATCGAAAAGATAGAGCATTGAATATAAAATTCAATAGAGCATTATAAATATGACGATGTTACCGAGAGTTTTGTTTATTTATTTTAAGTTGTGTCGGTATCGAATAGTGTTTTCATATATTTATATACTTATAAATGTATATAAGTTTAATTAGTTATCGACTTAATAATTTTCATATATGAACACTAGGTTGTCAAAACACTTGTTTTTGTAAAGTTGTTATAAGTTTATAAGTTTTCTAAACATCTTTTCAAATTTACACTTTTCAGCCTCAAGTTCGAAAATATACGAGTTTGGCCCTCAAACTTTGGAATAATGACAATTTGTACCCGATTATGTTTCTCATTCAGAATTTACATTTTTGACCCCTTAGAAATCTGTTTTTACGAAATTTGTCCAAAAGGTTCTAATTTCACTTTTAGTCCTTTTAGTTTCAAAATTTGTATTTTTGACATAAAATGTATTATTTCCTTTTTACACTAGTTTCCCATATTTATAAAATAGACCATAGGCTTTTACATGCATGTGTAAAATATACAATACGTACCCTTAACTTCCCATAATGTTTATATTTAACCCGAAAACAATATGTCTTGCATTTTTAGTCCTAAAAATATATTTTGACTTACTTAGCTTATTGATCTTTTACGAAAGCTTATAACTAGCTTATTGTTAGCTTGTGGGTTTATTATTATTATTGTTGGGCCGGTTCAGTATGTGTTCGGGTGAGTTTTAAAATAAACACGACATATGCTTTTAGATAAAAAAATGCAACGAAGGTTTATAACGCAACACAAAACACATTAAGTTTAGTTGATATACAAACGTTTCTATTTGGTTTGTCAATGTTTTAGAGATCGTTAGCTTTAGGACACATTTTTATACGATTTGATCCTTTATATGGAGATAAGAATAATAAAAAAAAAGAATTGAGAGTGGGTCGAAAGAACTTACGACACTCTAGCGAGTGGTGACGAGATTTGAAGTGAAGTGAACGTGACCCAAGTGACTCAAAGTGACGCCCTCGAACCT
This sequence comes from Chrysanthemum makinoi, assembly GCA_910596185.1. NCBI lineage: Eukaryota > Viridiplantae > Streptophyta > Magnoliopsida > Asterales > Asteraceae > Chrysanthemum > Chrysanthemum makinoi. Next base: position 230,270,839 of record OU343218.1, read on the forward strand.
TATACTCAAGCTAAGTTTACTAACCATGTGTTTTTCCTTTGCTCGTCTTTCCCACCGTGGACGTTTATGTTTGAGAAGGAGAGAAGTGTTTTGACTTGATAAGTGGTGTGTGTTTCGACTTAGATGTTCAAGTTGGGTTTTATAGCGAGGCAACCATGGTCTAACCATACTTCTTAGTTCCAAGAAAAGAGAAATGGAGTTTGTTTTTGTGATCAAGCATGCTCGACTTCAGCTATAATTTGGGGCACGTCTTTGGTGTTGTCATCAACCGTGGCCCATGGAGACAAGGAAATAGATGGGTACCTCTGAGTCTTGTCGAGTTTCTTCCGAATTAGAGTGGAGCGTGGTGTGGGTACCCAGGAGGGGTGACGTCTGTTCTTGATGAAGCAAATGGGAAATGGACTTGATCTTGTTTTGAGGTTTGGAAAGTTAATTGGAGGGTTTCCAATTGAAGAAGGTGGAGTATAGGTGTGCGTTGGGTAGCAGAGAAGGAAGAGAAGAAGTACGTGGGGTTGGGAAGATAAGGGTTGCACATGGGTTAGCTTATTTTGTGCTTAGTTTTGAAGCCACGCTAGCCACCACAGAAACATAGGATCCATCTCATGCCAATATTTGAGTAAAAAAAATATAAAGTGTGCTTGGGTTGGTTTATCTCACATGCATGCAAGCTTTTCCCATTTGTGATGTTTGCTTTGTGTTCACAGGAACAAAGAAAGAAAAGTAGTAACAAGTACTAACATAATAATAGGGTGTTAGGTTTATAGTATGTAGCTAGGATGACATTGATTAGTCCTTGTCTCCTAGGATCCCATACCCACGTTTCATTAAGACCAAAGGTGCATTTGAGGCTTTTGTTTGTCTCGTTCACAGAAGCACATGGTACCAAGATTTTCTTGACAAAGATTTGTATTAAAAATAACAAGGTGCGCTTGGGTTTCTTGCTTGTCTCAACGCATGCTACTATTGACCAAAGGGTGGAAATTAGATCTTGTGTTTGTGTTTTACTTTTGATTGACTCGCTGCTCACAGCAAAAAAAAATATATAGGTTTTGTTTTGTCTCCAATGTACTACATATACAAGCATATTAGGATATCATGTACACTAATGTAACTAATGATGAGTATTTATTGCTTTTAAAGTAGTATTCATTTTGGACAACACAAAATATTTGATCACATATAAAACCAACAATGCCTTACGTGAGCCAAAAGGAAGGTATAACCAAACACAAATACTTTTGTACGGTGCATTTCTTAAGCTAAGATATACTTCTTCAAGTTCTAGCAAAACATATATTATATTCAGTAAACCAAAGGTGATGTTTTGTTTGTTGGTTTGGAACAAGTAAAAAAAAAAAAACTTGTTTTATAATCCTTGAAATAATTTGAGCTTGTATAGTTTTGAGGGTGCGGTTGGGTTGGTTTGGACACGAGAGCCCACGGTGAAATAAAATGAAGTTGGGTCGGGTTGGGCTTAGAGGCCCGGTACGAGATAAAAATATAAAAGTTTATTATATATTATTTATATAGTTTATATAAAATAAACTATCGAGGTCGCGGTAAGTTTGAAAAAAAATAATCCGTATCTTGTCGCGATGAAAGAAAGAAAAAAAAATATAGCCGCGAAAACCGGTAGAGAAATTTACGAGTTGTTATAGGAAGAGAAATTTTTCCCTTGACACAGCATATGGAATAAGCTTTTCCCAACGGATTAGCATTCCCTTGTTTTTCTTCTGCTTCCCATAATAGGGCATGACATTCTTTACACTCGAACGTAGGATCGCCAATGTCATAGTACTCTGCACTTACGTAAAATGGTATATTTTAATTAACTGTGCTAAGAAATAGCATCAAAATTGTGCAATGATGGCAGAATAATATTGACTTATACCTTCAGATATACCAACTTATTTGTCGTAAACTTTCCTGACAGGTCCATCTTCATCAAGATTAAAAACAATCGGACTGCGAGATTGTAACGTTGGTCTGTTAGACCTTTTTGGTCTTCTTGAAGATTCTCCTACTTCGAATGTTGATTTTTGTGTTGTTAAACCATTGATAAGGTTTTAAAATGTACCTTTTTGAGGGGTCGTTTAAGCCATTATTTGATCACTTTTGTATCCGTTATTACTTAATATCGTTCCTTTTCACTTTTTAGGTCTCTTGAAGGCAAATTGCTTGAATGGCACTTATTTGGACGAAAAGGCGCGGATATACGAAGAAAATGGCCAAAGTCAAGAATCGAGACACTCAAGCTGCGAAATACAAGGGGACGGCGCCAGGTGTTATCTGTGGACGCCGTGGCATCACTTTGTGACGGCCAGAACCAAATTGCTTATTTTCGTGACGGTGTCGCTTTAAAAGAGTAGGTCGTCGCGAACTCGCACGGCCTAGATTTGATCCACGGCGCCGAGACTCGAAGGGGACGGCGTCACAAACATAAGGTGACGCCGTTGCAAGAATAACGGCTAAAGACGAAACCCTAATGACGGCGACCACGGCGTAACAATTCATAAGGTGACGCCGCCGCATTGTAATCTTATATATAGAATCCGAATTTTTCGCTTTTAGTGTGTAGTCTTTGGAGTAAAACCTAAACCAACCAAGGCTGTCTTGTACAAGATTTTAGGTTCCAAACCCTATCTTACATCAAGATAAGTGTTTTACTTCATTAATTCAATTATGTGTTCAATTATTTGTGTGTATGCTTGCATGTTCTCCATGTCCGGCTAATTTACTTGTGTGTTTGCTTAGGGAATATGAAACTTAATTATTGAATATTGATTGGTTGTCTCTTATCTTAATTGTTAATGATCTAGTAATGCGATAGGTCATTCGTTGTGTAGTTAATGCTTGATTAATCTTTGTGAACCTTAGACTATAACACCTAGAGTAGTTGTAGGCTAAACCATCCAAAGAGTACCTTAGAGTTAGAGTTTATAATTCCAAGAGATTTTGTAGACGAGACCCTTTGGTAGTTTCAAAGAGTTAGGGACAAACGCATACCCTACGACTTTAGACACACAACGCGATTAATAATAAGGACGTGACAATTCAACCATCAATAGGAGATAATTAAGGAGTAATAAAACCTAAGTGAACACATCTTTAAACCATCATACGAGCACACAATAATTAGACATAGACTACATACACCTTAGATTAGATAATTAGATAAGTAGAGTAATCGGTAGAAATACCAACCCCCAAATCCAAACCCCGAGATTCGTACCTTTCCTTTCCTTAAAAATATAAAAAGATAAAAAATAATCTTCCTCAACCCCAACCTTAGCGTAGTAACTTCTCACTAGCATTCCTATTCCCCTAGAGAACGATATCAATACCCGTGGCTTACCCTAATACTACACTACAACGATTAGGTTCACTGCCTTGGGTGTTATAAAACTTGCTCAAAGAAAAGGAAGTTCCTTTGACCTAACGACGCGTAGCGCTATCAAGTTTTTGCCGCTGCGGGAATAGAATAGCTAGTTAGTAGTCCCCCGCTCAGTTTCTTTGCTTGATTCATATCAAGTAAATTTTTCTCATTTTTAGCTTTCTCATAGTCTATCCCCCTTCTTCGTGACCTTTGTTCGTAAACCCATCACTTTTCATCATGGAAAGTGATAATTCGCCAAACAACACTTTACCACCAAACAAGTACCCACCGCTTGACCCAGCCTTTGCCAACCAACTTCGAGCTCGTATTGGAGAGCTTAGGAAGCTAAATAGGATAAACGTGAATAAAGAGGATAGTGCTTATTTCAATCTTTACCCAACTAAGGAAGAGGTTGCTTACCATCGATACATAATCGATAATCCCCGATCACATATCATTAGGATATGCCCAATGATTAGGAGAGGAAATCCTTGGAACCTAAAAATCCCTTGTATGATCGGATATAGGAGTGTCGACCATGCTTACATAGATACGGAATCTCCAATTAATGTGATGTCATCAGTTGTCTACAATGACATTATGAATGAGCGACTGAATATTAGGAGAGACCCTAAGTATCCAGGTGGAGTTTGCAACTTTGTGGGAAGAGTCAAGGATGTGCATCTCTTTATAGGAAATTTCACCTACCTAGTTGATTTTCTGGTCCTAGAAGATATAGGATGCGTCATTGACTATAGCTTATCCCAAGTAGTGCTAGGAAAACCGTTTGTTGAAACATCTAAGATGAGCCATAACAAGTATGATGGAACGGTTAAGTTTAAGGAAGGAACCGATGAGATCACTTATAGGATGCCTTGGAAAACAAATGAATATGGCCATCTACCCATTTTTGAACGAGACAACATCAAAGCTTTTGAGGACAAAAGCAAGGACGATGTTGAAAAAGGTTATAAATTTATGTGGGAAAGAAGGAGGGTTTATTATAAGGATTGCTTGACCCTAGGGCCTAGGTATAGAGTCGATGAAAATTTTGTCAACATGATAGAATTCTCATTGAGAATGCAAAACGAGACAACGTAGGGGCACGACTACGAGTCTAGCTACAAGACTCATAAATAAAGAAAAGCGCTTCGTGGGAGGCAACCCATGCTTAATTGTTTGCTTGTTAGTGTCATATGTCTTTTATTGATTGCTTATTCTCATGTTTAAATTTGTAAAAATGCTTTATTTTGTTTTTAACCTCGTCTTAATTGCGTATAAAGGTATTTTACATAAAGGATAAGTGTAGGGAGGATTACACACGTTTTCAAAAGAAACGTGAACATGAGAATTGCAATTAATTAAAGATATATATGTGTGTTTGTTCGAGTCAAATGCTTGTATCGAGTCATAATGGATGTTTTGCGGGAAATTTTTCCAGATTCTAAAGGTGTAAATTTTCCGTAAAATCGCACCGCTTTTGTCGATAACTGACGGCGTCAGATCGCAACCGACAAATAGGAAGGAGTAAAAAACAAACATTACTTTTTCTCGCTCGAGCTACTTATAAAATTTTTGGAATTTTCCAGGTCTTAATTTTCCAGAAATTCTGTAAACATCCATTCCACAAGCATTATATCCTAGTTTAATAGAGTCTTATAATTTTCCAGAAATTGAGGAGTGTTTTTGTTCACAGAATTGGTGCCTATTTATATAGAAATTATTATAATAGTCTCCTAAAAACATAATGCGAAAACAAAGTAAAAACTCAAAGAAAGAATAAGTAACTCCAATAAAATTCTCTAAGGTTGGCTGTGATTTGTATAATATGTACCTTGGTTATGCATTGATAATGGTGAAGTGTTTGTTTGCACAGTATTTACTGAAGTAGTGATACGTTGTGGTGTTATTTGAGTATTTTGCGCAACCTGAGATGTAACTGAAACAGTTTTTAGATACAAAACACTCAGTAAGCAAACAAATTACTTTAAACATACTCAAACAAAAACTAAATATTCTATTTATAGTTTACCATTCTGTAAAGGAGTTGGGTGAATATTGTAAGGCGACACGTTGCATCTATTGTGACCATTGCTGCATACATTTGACATTCAAAATAGTATATCAGTCGTGTATGAAGAATTACAGCTGGATAACTATAGTGGAAGAATATCAGTGATCATATAATGAAATTTTCTTAGGTTTTAAATATGTATAATATGTACTTTGGTTAATGTTTGAAAATGCGTTTGTTTTTTTTTTTTTTGCAAACTATTGATTGGCGGAGTGTAAGCTTCAGCTGTTATTTCAGTAGATATTGCAACATAACATGTAAGTCTAAGATTATATCAATATAAATAGACAGCAATTTAAGTAATCTACATAGGTAAGTGTAAAGCAATTAATTAAGATTGTAGTTTATAGTTTACCATTTTGTAAAGGACTTTGTTGAATATTGTAGGTCGATACGGTGCTTTTATTTTGTCCTGCGTTTCCTAAATCAAGGTTATAAAAATAAAATGAGCCAGCCATGTCGAATTACACTTGAGAAAGTTTGTAAACACACAAACAAACTTATATAAGCAAGGTAAGCAAACCTTGATGAATGTGTAAAGGTAAGCTTGTAGTTGCCATTGGTGATAGTGATGATGTATTTACTCGGTGTGGATGATCTGTGTCAAATAGAAAATTGAGAAGTAAAGCATGACTATCAAATAGTTTAAAGTAACAACACAAGTAGTAGTAAACTGAATTTTGTTATTGCATATTATTTATAAGAAACTAACGATTAGTCACGTTAGTTAGAGGCTGCCTTTCATGACTAAACACCAATAGTGGTCTGCTTCTTTTTTGGGTTGTCCCATGTTGGTTGATGATGTTGGCTGTCTATTGGAAACGATATCTACATGTAGAGGATTATCTAATGCATGAAGAATAATTAGTTACAAAGGTACCATAGGTAAAAAAAGGTTATGAATAAAATGTGTAATTCTGTATTGAAGATAAGCTTACAATTCAACAATTCTGTCAGCGATACTCTTCGATTTGTTGAACCGGCATCCAACAACATATTTTCTGCAAAAGTCTCACTTGAAAATTGAGTTGCATCTCCCGACGATTTAAAATTCTTGTTGGACATGGACAAACTTTGTGCATTTTTAGGTTTCCTATTCTCAAGATTAGCTGACGAACGTTTTCTGGTGTTTGGTGGAGTGTTTTCATCATCCATGATGATAATAGATTACAATCCGTTTTGTGTTTTAGAGAAATGAAACATTGATATGGTTTTCAGAAACTGTTGTATGACAATATGTTATGGATGTGGAGTTGAAAAGACATTCATTCAACTTTAAGTATATAGAGTTTGAAAAAGAGATAAATTAGCTAATGATCTGAAGAGTAACTTTTACAAATAATTTAAATGGAGTAACAATATGTCATTAATTTCAGTTATATTATATCATTTAATATGATGATATTTTGAAATCAAAAAAGACTTGCTACATCTTATGATTGTAACATACAAAAACTTGATTCATGGAAGATAATGAAATTATCATACATTCAAACCAAATAATAGTTACATAAAAATCATCAACGTAGAATCTTATTATTAATATTAATTATAAGAATGACATAAGCAAATCAGAATCTAAATGATCATGTCTTGACAAATGATAATCGCTATATGCTATCAAGTATCAAAAAAACTGATAAAGGTGTTGTCTTAATTTGTCATACTTTTAGCAAGCTAACGAATGTGCTACTCAAAAATCATCATCGTGATCTTAATGCCCGGTAGAATATCTTCCCATCGACTCGTCATCATCGGACACGTAAGGTTGTTGTAAATTTTTTTCGGCATCTTCATGAATAGTTGTTATGAATATCTAAAGAGTGAAAAGGTTCATGTGGAATATCGTTGACATTAACCCACACACCATCGTCGTTTGTGTTGTTATTGTTTTGAATATGTGCATCTGGTTCTTCATCAATAAGGGCAAACTTTTTATCTTTTGTACTAAACAAACTGTGTTGTTTATCAAGTAAATGTTCGTCATTGGTAAAATCATCCAGATGGTATACATGATCATTAGAATGATCAAATAGTTTGTCATCCTCTTTATCAACTTCTTTAGATTTATAGTCAACTGAATTGTGGAATAGCCCTGAATCATCATTGGCTTCATCTTTCTCTTCATCCTTTTTTCCAACCCTTTGTGCATACTTGGTTTTGCACTTTATCCTCAGCGGTTTCTCATCGTCAGATTCCTATCAAGATGTTTAACCATGAATCATAAAAGTTGGTACTATGTTAACACAATTTAGTAGTAGTATTTAATATGTTCATACCTCGTATAAGAGGTGTGCACCTTCTTGTAAATCGTTATTAGAAGTAACACGTCCCACAACAGGGTTGCCATCTTTGAGTAGTCTTCGTCGTTTTTTTGCGATGGAAATCCGCTGAAAGGAACAGAAAAAAGAAAAGTTAGTTTGTAACTGTAAATGTGTTAAACGTTTCAATTTGTATAATAAGAATTGAATACAACATCGGATGATGATTTGATACTCGTATATGTTTTTTGTTAATGAATTGTATCAATCAGTATGGGATTTATGTAGTTTCAATATTTTAAGTATTATAGGAAAGTATATGTAGATATATTCTAAACAAATATGTGTTATGATAATATTTGTTTTGATTCTATTTTTTGTATATCTTAATGTAAACTTAAAGTAGTTATTTGGAAAGGATAGTACAAATAATATATTTTAATTGTAAATTTGATATGATTTCAAGCTTATGTTAATTCTGTCAAACAAAATGGTTAAATGTATTTGTTTCATTCTTATTCATGTTAATATTTCGTAGTAACATTTGCAAATTCAGAACTAATACTTAAATGTTATATTCGCTTTTGCAAAAAATAAGCATCATTCTTAATGGTATTGTCATGACTCATTGTTTCAAGGAAATTAAAAAAGTAAACATGAATGATGAAAATATTGTAATGGAGAGTGTACTTAAAATATGAAATGAAATGCTAATTAACGTGATGAATCCTGTCTCCGAGATGACAACCGAGCAACCCTTCGATTTGCTTCAACATGTCCACTTATCCAGCCGTTTGTTTCCTATCTTCTTAGCAGCCATCTTTGATGATTTGGGTCAATAAGGGTAGGATAACGAGAATGTGCCAAGTATATATCCAATGGTTGACCAAGTTGAATGTTGTGTAGCCAGCCATCAATATACCATTCATGTTCTATCTTATGAAGACTATTTGCTTCTTCCATTTGGACAGTCGGAACACGCAAGTAGTAAGCAATTACATCAGTTTACTGACTTAGATGTTGACGAACTAATCGTCTAAGGTTGGTGTAGGTTAAATTGTGTGTTGACATATTGCATATCATAAGTTCATCTCCGCCCCAATAATCGTAAAAAACGTTTGTAGTTACAACTCTACCACCATGATGAATGCATATGTCAATTGTAGGAGGAGCAACACTCCATTCACTATTATAATAAAAAACTAAACGATTAGATAGCATGTAAATTACGACAACGATTAGGAAATAAACTGTAAAACTTACGTGTAAGCTCTAATCCTACGATTACCATTGTTGAATCGTAGAGGCATTGTAGTGTATAATGTGGTGAGGATGTAATGTTGAACATCATTTATAGCATATTCCACTATAATAATTATAGAAACGATTTATGCCCATTAAAGTGTGACTTTTTTAGACAATGATTTGATTGTTTAAAAGTAAAAAAATGAGTCAGCATAATTTATAGTGCATATATGACTATTATAAAAAATGACAATAGTTTATGAATGTTTTATAAGACACGTTATGAATCTAATAAAATAAAAAAAAACAGCGAAATAGTTCGATCAATTTATTAAAAGAAATAAATAATTATTTCAGAATACTAATCATAAACATAGATAGCTTTGAAAAGGTAAACACAAGTATTTTCATTTAGAAAATTCAACCGAAATTATGCCGTTGGAGGCGAGCAATATGAGCATTCGCATTTTCGAGGTGGGCATTTGCAAGTTCCTAAACAAGCAGGGCAATGACAGTTCTCCTCCATTATACTTCTAAGTATATATATGGATCTACGGAATCATCAGAATCATAGTATGTACTATTTACAGGTTCAAATGGTTGTGGTTTTTGATCATTGTTTCCTATCTTAGGATCACATACAAAATCGTTGTCCAAGATGGTTGATGTCTCATTTTTCTTGGCATGAACGACTGATGCTTCATAAAAACCAATAATATCCGTTTTGTCTGCACCATGTTCCTTAGCAGATTCATTGTTTGTTCCGGCAAAACTTTCCTTAACAGATTCAAACTTTTGTCCTACGATACATGCAAATGAATACACCGTATTATTGTTTAGGCAAATAAATGTTTTCTAAACTAAAATTATAAAAATTCTAAAAAAGTTAAGAAAAAGATGGATTATGATTGTAATAGACCTTCGTTTACATGTTTTGAGTTTGACATTTTTTTTCTCCTGTACTCCGAAATATGTTATCAATTATGGTTTAAAAAATTTCGCATGGTTACATTTATAGAATATGAAGGTGACAATATATTAGGAAATGATTTGTTGTATAATTTATTTTATTTGTAGACAGCTTATTTGACAATTGATTACACGAAATATTTGTTTTGTATACATATTGTTAAGTAAACTATAGTTACTTTAAAATGTATTTGTGGCGGATATACATGGAGGATATATGTCAAACAATGATACAATAACTTAGTGTAGATGAAACACAAATAGTTGTGTAAGTATTATGAAAGAAAGTTGAGGTGGTTGTGTAAATGTAAAAGTACTAATTATTATTCAAGTCCGAAAGCGGCAATGTTAGATTAGTTGTTGGTTGAATCTATGTAAAAGAAATAGAGGAACATATCATTTAAAATAATGAAGCATAATAAGATTTTAACATGGAATGAATGTACAAAAATAAATTATTCGTTTAGATAAAGATGAATATACGGTTCCGGAACATTCTCTAAACAAACAAAAGAATAAGAGTGAAACAATCTTGAATTGTTACTGGAGGTCTTAGTTAATACAATTTTTTGTGATTTTTTATTCAACATTTATTAAGAAGATGTACAATTTGTTGATTTTGTTGAAGTAGTTTCATCATGGCCAGTTGGTTTTATTGCCGATCATGAGTATAGCTTGTAAATGAAAATGCAGATAGGTACATCATGTTTTGAAACGTGTGTTATGAAAATGTAGATAGGTACATCTATTGAATACAATGTTAGGGTTGTTATTGGGTAAAAAAATATTTTGCATTGAGTTTAAATTAAATTGACTAATGTATGTGTTTTTATTTGGTTGCATAATACTTTAGTAAATGATTTGATTACCTATTTGTGTACTCAATTATTTTGTTAGCATATAGAAATTTTACATGTGTATTTATGTATATGTATAAAGTGTAATTGCAAACAAATTATATATAAACAGCGTGTAAAACGTAAACATGGTTGGTCTCCTAAGATATCTATTCAAATAAACATCATAAGATGTATAAAAAATGTAACAAAATAAAAGAATATATAAATATAGTTCATAAAAAGCATCAACATCATCTGACTCATCCGTAGATTCTTCACTATTACTTCCAAAATCTTCTAAAGTAATGGCATATTCGTGATCGGTAACTTCTTCAACGGTATTGCTAATATGAGTGCCATTATCTCACTAGTAAAAAAACGGGATTTGGTCACACATGGTCGAAATGGAACGGCCACACATTCGCATATTTGTGTGGCTGAAGGTACGAAAATTGACAACATTTACTAATTAGTCACACATGAAATTTTTGATTGTGTGACCATTAGAACTGTATTGCCACACAATTGAACATTGGGTGGCTAAAGGTATCCGTGATTTTGTTTCGCATCATTTAGCCACATATGAATTTGGAACGCGTGACAAATACAAGTAACCTTGATGCTTTAGTCACATGAAGTAATTTTTGTGTGTCTAAATCATAGAGTCAAGTTTTGTCACACATTATTTAAGGGTGACTGATATGTTTTGCCAACTCTTTAGCCACATCCAAATTGGAACGAGTGACAAATGAAAAGTAAGGTTGAAGCATTAGTCACGATAAACATATAAACAAAGGACAATTATATGTCACACACTTGAACACTGTGACCAAAAGCCATATATGGTCACACTAAATGTTTTGTCACACATTCGTTAAGTGTAGCCAAAATCCAGTACATATGTTCACGTAAGTTAATATGTGTGTTTAAAGTTTAGTTTGTGTTAGCTTGCCAAAAGCTAATCTATAAAGTCACATTTACTACTAACACTGTGACTAAATGCCATATATGGTCACACTAAACGTTTTGTCACACATATTATTTAAGTGTAGCCAAATTCCAGTACATATGGTCACGTAACTTGATATGTGGCCATTGGATGATCAATAGTAACTCAAAATACACGTTTCTTCACTTTAAACACCATATGGTCACATTTATTAACACTTTTAGCCACTTTATGGTTAATTGTATGTGACTAAATACCCAAAACAAACATGCTTTGTGTGACTAAATGTTAGAAAAGGCCACACAAACATAAAATTCATGTGGCCATTGGATGATCAATAGTCACACAAAATACACGTTTCTTCACTTGAAACACCATATGGTCACACTTATTAACACTTTTAGCCACTTTATGATTAATTGTATGTGACTAAATACCCAAAACAAACATTCTTTGTGTGACTAAATGTTAGAAAAGGCCACACAAACATAAATTTAATGTGGCCATTGGATGATCAATAGTCACACAAAATACACGTTTCTTCACTTGAAACACCATATGGTCACACTTATTAACACTTTTAGCCACTTTATGATTAATTGTATGTGCCTAAATACCCAAAACAAACATTCTTTGTGTGACTAAATGTTAGAAAAGGCCACACAAACATAAATTTAATGTGGCCATTGGATGATCAATAGTCACACAAAATACACATTTCTTCACTTGAAACACCATATGGTCACACTTATGAACACTTTTGGCCACTTTATGATTAATTGTATGTGACTAAATACCCAAAAGAAACATGCTTTGTGTGACTAAATGTTAGAAATGGCCACACAAAAATAAATTTGATGTGGCCATTGGATTATCAATAGTCACACAAAAAACTATTCTGTTTTTCATAAACAGAACTAACTACGAATACTAAACAGACTCAACTTAGGTCTGCCAGACTTAGCTTTGTACTGGCAGCCTTAACCACTAAAACTAACCTACTAGACTTAACTTTGTACTGGCAGCTTTAACCACTAAAGTTTTCTGTTTATAAGCAGACCACAACACAAAAAATATATTTTTTTTGGTGCAAAGATGAACTTTTATTAATTAAGGAAACTTTGTACAATGAAAAAAGAAACACACACTGATATGGACAAGTCCAATATCAAGTTGCATACAAGGAAACTCTATTCAATATCTGATATGACTGTTCTTATAAGTCTGATAACAAAAACAAACTGCCCATATCATACAACCATGGACAGATGACAACCATCACAAAACCATCACAAAGAACACCTTTTAATGCACCGCTAGGAACCATACACTTCCAGATAGGGGCTATACCAAGTAGTTTACATTCCATCTCATGAATGGCTTCAACTACTTGGGAACAGACACCCTAAATGAAGCCAACCAAATCCTACACAATCTAAGAATCTGTTTATAAACATGTCTACCAATAACAACTGATAACGCCTGGAATTACGCTTTAACACATACTAAATACTGGAATTATAACCTGAGTACGGGAAGACACCACGCCGTCGTCGCTGACAAAGTCAACAAGATTGAATCGACCGTTTTGTTTCGTTCCCACTGACACTCCTCAACAACCTCTCTCCATCTGGCGTTTATGGTAACGTGGTTCTTGCTTCTAGGCCTATCGCTGTGGTGTTCCGATTCACGCTCACATAAAACTCCATTTCTTTCCGTATCTCAGCAGTGCTATGGTACTTCCACATGTGATTTCGTTCCGTAAACTTATGTGGTATGTTCTGCATTAAAAAGAACAATGTAGTATGCTCAACAAAAGTATGTCCATGTGTTGAAGCATATATTAGTTTTCTGGAAGCAGATAATGACTGAAATGGTCCGATTTGTATCATTACTTACCAAACGACTCCTGTCTGTGACATATGCAAGGATGGGCGCGTATAGTCACAAAAGAAACATGCTTTGTGTGACTAAATGTTAGAAAAGGCCACACAAACATAAAATTCATATGGCCATTGGATGATCAATAGTCACACAAAACACACATTTCTTCACTTAAAACACCATATGGTCATACTTATTAACATTTTTAGCCACTTTATGATTAATTGTATGTGACTAAATACCCAAAAGAAAAATGATTTGTGTGACTAAATGTTAGAAAAGGCCACACAAACATAAAATTCATGTAGCCATTGGATGATCAATAGTCACACAAAACACACATTTTTTCAGTTTAACACCATATGGTCACACTTATTAACACTTTTGGCCACTTTATGATTAATTGTACGTGACTAAATACACAAAACAAACATGCTTTGTGTGACTAAATGTTACAAAAGGCCACACAAACATAAAATTTAAGTGGCCATTGGATGATCAATAGTCACATAAAAGACATATTTCTTCACCTTAAACACCATATGGTCACACTTATTAACACTTTTGGCCACTTTATGCTTAATTGTATGTGACTAAATACCCAAAAAAAACATGCTTTGTGTGACTATACAGTGTTTATGGTCACTAATACGGATTAATCCAACAAAATTTGTACCTAATTAGTCACACATGTTAAGGTTTTGGTTACTGTTTTGTAATAGAGACTAAAAAGAACTCAAACATGTGACCATAGGGTACCTATGGTCGCGCGACCTTTAGTCACACACGGTTGAAAAATCATGTGTGACTATATGTATATCGTTACACATATTCGGTGTAGCCAAACCCACTTTTTGTTCTAGTGTCTACAATAATATTTTGAAGGTCATCATGCGTGTGTTGGTGAATAATACTAACCGGACATTGATTTTATCAGGACGTCCTTAGAATTTTGTTCTCAAGAGCATAAATAACTGACTCATCCTCTGTCCCAGATGAACATTATCGTGAATGTCATGATTGTCCACATTGCTTGGTAAATGGTGTATAATCAACCGGGAGATAGACAAAATTAAATGGATTAGCGGTTCATCTTCATTGATTGCCTACATTGACAAAAAGTTACAAAATGTGACGTAACGTTTTTTTTTAATTGTATATGATACATCTTTTAAGAGTTGATTATATGAAATATTTGTTATGACAAAAGCAATGTATGCATGTCAAATGTATTAAGTCCAAATATGAATAGAAAAGGTATATGTTTATAATAAATAAACGTTTAAGTAAAAAAATGTTACAAAACAAATGCAATGTACTTTTGTGCAAATGTAATTTAATTGGTTATACAAAATAAGAAAAAAATTATAATAAACATAAATATAACGCTTGAAATAGTGTATTAATCGGAAAAATTCAACATAGACCATCATGAGTCTGAGTAAAGCATATTGATATGTGTGATCTTACGGCTGAGTTAAGTTAATGTGTAACTACCCCAATACTTTCACAATACACATTCAACTTGATCTTCTCCATCTCTCTCTCAAGAAGAATACAGGTTCTCTCAAAAAATTTTATTAATTTTTTTCTTGAATGTAACTCTGTTAATAATGTAGCGATTAAGCACCGATCAAACTAATTTTAATGTTTGTGATTATTGTTACAACAAAAAAAAGGAAAACCACGGTTCGGTTACAATGAAATACTGATTCATAATGCATGTGTAGTTAAATGATATGAAACATATCCAAAATAGAAGTTAGTACTTTTAAAGATATGTATGAGTTAGGTTAGCATCCATTTAGTACGACTTTGTTAGATAGTTAAGGAAGATCTTCTTATGCATCTTAATATAGGTATTAACATTGTATCAAATTATGGCGAGAAGGTAGGTTGGGTATAGTATAGATTAGTTGTTGCATATGAAAAAGCGCGTGATATGGTATAAGATGGTGAACAGCTAAAAATACTTATAGTGTAAAATGGCTATATGATTATACAATATGAGGAACCATTTCAGAATGCATGTGTAGTTAAATTCTATGAAATATGTGCAAAGTTGAAGTTAGTACTTTTTAAAGATATGTATGAGTTAGGTTAGTATCGATTTACTAAGACTTGGTTGAATATCTACTTATGCACTGAATATCGGTATGAACATTATTTGTAAGTGTGGCGGGAAGGTAGGTTGGGTAGATTGTGGATTAGGTTTTACATATGAAAAAGCGCGTGATATGGTATAAGATGGTGAACAGCCAAAAATAGGTATCCGTACTGTCAAATGGTTATATGATTATAGATGTGTGCAACAATTTTGTATGTAGTAACATAATCTTCATTTTTTAGTTGACACCAACACTGGAATTATGTATTTTATCAAAGACTTTCAATGTTTATATGAATGTGCATATATATGTTGATGTGAACACTTGTTGACCCTTTTAACGTGTGTGGTTTTATTAAATAGAATGACGATGCAGTTTCTGGTTGAGGCAAACCAAATTAACATTTGAACATTACTGGTATGTTGTTTTTGATCGAGTTATATAATTTAGTAGTTTATTCGAAACTCTTGATATTAATACAGGCAGCATGTTTTTCAATTACAGCTTCTTCCTACTCTGTTTACGGAAGCACTGAAACCTAAGAACAATTGGATTTACTTAATCCATAATGGCAGAACGAAACATAAAGTTTACATAAAGATGGTTGGTGGGAAGCGTTTAAGCTGCACGAAAGTGAGTGGCGGGTATTTTTAGATGACAACAACTACAGGAATGTCGGGACATTCCATTTCATTAGGCAAGAAGAGGACTGTTATTACGTAACAGCGTATAACAATGATGGATATGAATGCAATGGATACAACCTGGCTCTTGTAGGTTACAGACAACGTAGATGCTTGGTAACTTTGGAACAGCTTGAACAATCACCGGTAATTACTAAACTCTAATCATTAAATTGTATAACTTGATTGGAAATCTCATGAAAAACCAATTAGTAAATAACACTTTGTTTTGTATAACACACTATTACGTAGGCCATTCCTTGCGGTTTCCTAACTTCAACAGATAATCCTTGATTCCGTTTTCTTGTGAGTGGAGTGCTTGTAGAAAACTGTCACTCATCGTAAGATTGAGCTGCTGGATAAAGATAGACATGTGCATGTATTCGGCGGTCAGGGATGGGATATTTTAGTGCACGTAGAAAACCTGACTGTTGGCAGAAGATTGGTCTTGACAAACTTGCTAAACAATTTTGTTTCATTGATGCCATTTGACGTAGCTGGTGTGGAGATGCGTCATGATGTTGTAGAACGTATGTTTCTGAACTAGAGAAACCCTTTCATGAGAAATCCGATTGACGAAGGTATGTTACTGAAACTGTTGGCATAATATATGTACTTATTTCTCAAGGTAAAAACCTTTGAATATGATAATTTTTTATATAATTTTGTTTTTGTTTATTTGAAATGTAGATAAGAGGATGAAACATATGTGCGAATGGGTAGGACACACTAAACATGACAATGAGAGGGACTGTTTTTACGCACCGATTGTGGCGTATGTTATGGACATAAAACGGTTGGTAAGTGATTGATATTAATATATACTTTAATGACTGAACATATTTACAGTTGAGTTTATCGTGTTAGGTATACGTTGAGTTGATTGTTTTACCGTATCAAAGATACACAAAATTTATGATTATGAAACGGCTTTGCTAATAATAGACCACTTAGTGATAACATATAATTGTGGTATCACGCCTTGGTATGAGTGTCTTATTGATTGCTATTTTGCCGAAAAAGTTTGCGTTTACTCAGCTTTCTCTGTTGTGTTTCAATTATATCATTTTGATTTACAAACTGTAACATGCTATATTTTGTATATATTATTCTGAAAATATTATGCTAAAGAGTGACACATACTATTTTTGGTTTGAAACTTTGACTGACATTTCATGTTTGAAAGTGTTTTGGTTTGAATAAGTGGAATTATTTAGTATGTTGCTTATATTGTCTTACATTAAATCTTAGGTTATTCCTTACATTACGTCTCATATTAATGCAGAACATTCCTCATGACTTTGTGAAGGCGCATGAGATGTGGAAGTACCACAATGCCTTGCTGCAATATGCTGGAGAAGAGGAGTTCTATGTTGACGTTGATTTGGAACGCCACAGTGACAGGCCAAAAAGAAAAAATCACGTTACAATCAATTGCAGCTGGAAGGAAATTGTTAGCATTTGTGACTGGGAAGATAACAAAATGGTCCGGTTCAAGCTTGTTCAAAAAGCTCCAGACGTCCACGTCTCTTTGCCTTCAGGTAAGAAAGTTGAAATTCCTGTATGTGTTAAGACATCCGCCATCGTGCGTCAAGAAAATTTTTGTGTTTGTTTATGATTGGACATGTTATGGTTAGGCAATCCTTAGAAATTACATTTGGATTGCTTCTGTTTAATGTTTTGTGTTTTGGAGTGGTTAGTAAGGCTGGCCGTATATGACATGAACAATATAATGATATGCTATGTATGTAATGGTAAGTAGATCAATGTTATGAAGTTATGTGTAAGCGTTTGTGATATCTATAGAATACATTCTATTTTATTGTCAACGTTTATTTTGGACTTCTATAATCGCACAGTTTAGATTGTTATATATTTTGTAACTGTTGGTGAAGGTGTTGATTCAAAATGAATTCAATTTTAAATAATAGTGTGCATTGAAAACATAACGAAGCAAATGCATTTTGCAAATTAACACATATACTAATTGTGATTAGACTTACTTTCATTCACGTGGAATGTAATAGTTTAGATGCATTGGTTTTATGTGACATTATAATATGAAGTTGTATAAATATATTGAACATTTATAGGTAAAATTGTATGAAAAAAAGTGTGCATACTTTAATATGTTCGATTTGTTTCATCAAACTTAATAGCGTAGCAATTGTATTATGACTAATATAAGAGAATCAGAGCTTTTATATGCGCCATGTTTTGATCCAGTTTGTAGTATTAATGCATTGATTAGTTATAAATGAGATGATATGGTATTTAAACGGCGATTTTAAATTTGATTTCTGAATTCGAAACGCTATTAGGATATCACATTTATTGACATACCTATTGATTTTTTTAGCATAAAAGGAGCTGATTATATTAATTGATATATTCAATGACATTAATACATGATTAGAATAAGTTAATTTTGTTAATATTGATGATAAATATGTACAGAAATAATTATTTGAACTTCAAACACTTTTATAAAAACAGACATAATATTCAACCCAGAAATGGTGTTACATCAAAGTAATTTATGAAGCCTTGATCTTAAAATACTTTTATGAATAAAAGTGACATAACATAAACATGCGGAATAAACTTTGATGATGAAAGTTCAATCCTCGCCGAAGAAGTTTAAATCGTCAACGTAGTCATCAGGAAAATCATGACCCATTGCGTGTATTTCATTAATCATAGCTTCTGTTTTTAGAACCTTCGACCTAACAGCGTTTAGAATCTTGGCTTTAACTTCAAGATCCCCACTATTTACTTTAAGCCAATCAAGAAAAACGGATGTGTCTAACTCATCTAGAATAACAAAATTACATTGGCCACTATAAAGTAAATATGTATAATGATTTTATTTAGAAGATGGTATAAAAGTTATATGACATACCTTTATTATGTTGAGAAGACGATCCTTCTTCAAAAAGTGATGCAAGAAATTTCAATGCATCATCAACTTTATTGCCTGGTTCTTTCCTGTGGCCATCACGCACTCCAGGTTCAATATTTGGTTGCGTTGCACGATCGACAGCAGCAACGGATGGAGGATGAACCTTTGAATTTGTTTTTGCCGTATTTGAGTTTCCATGATCAAAGTTTTTAGGGTTTGATGATGCCATGGGTAAATTCGTATTGGAAGATGTATTTTTATTAGGAGTATTTATAGAGATTTTGTGTCTATGATTATGTATTTTACACATGTGATCCTTGATGATTGAGTAATATGTTAAATAAAATTTCTAAAGCTGTAACATATATAAAAGTTGCTAAAAACCTATATATAGAAATTTTATCACACAATATATATGATCTCATTATAATGCAAATGAATTACTCCAAACGATAATAAAAATGTGTACGAGAAATATGACCACAAAAACGCCAAAACAAATATATAGTTTTAAAACTTAACACAGTGAAGAAGAATATCAAGACTCAAACATGTCTTATTGAGAAAACGGCATTTTTTTGCAATTACGTTTCTTTCAGCATCAAACATCGTCATCATTATTGTCATCATCCGTAGGAAAAGGAGTTGCATCTCCGTCGTCAATAAAATCGGCCAAATCATTATCAATAGATTCGTCAATATCAATATCAAGATCTGCTAAACTAATTCCATCTTCCTCTTCATCATCAGTACCACCACCAATGCTATCGCTAATGCGAATGGAATTATCTTCAAAGGTAATGTTATCAAAATCATCATCCGTTTCTTCGTCCATGAGCCTAAATGGATGTGCATTTGATGACAAAGTCCTTTGTTTTTTTTGTGATCGACTAAACGTTATAGGTCCATCTTCATTATCTTCCTATGTAAAAAGTAGTGCAACATGACATTAGTTGTATCTTGTATATGCATAAATTGAACAATTGTAATAGCAAAACAAATATAGTATTATGATCAATTCATACCACTTTATAATTGTTTACAGTGCCATCATCGGTTTCTTTCTTTTGTGTTAATGGTCAACATTTTCATCATCAGAAGAACCAATGTGAACAACATTGTTATTCATAGAAACAACTTTTTTCAACAATCTTCCACGTTTGCGAGATCCGAGGAACTCCTTGATAATGTAATAATCGGTTAAAAATTGTACAAACTGTTTGTTTGAATTTTATTGTAAAAATATAATATTCAACTTTTTTAAAGATAAAATATGTATGTTTGAAATTCTTACCACATTGTCATCTGATATGTCAATAAAAGATATATCTTTCTCGGATTGATCCAAAGTATTTAATGCTTTACTGCCTTCCTCTTTTTTGGGAACCTACATACGAACAAACAGACAAATTAAAAGTAAATTGAACAAATCTGCATGCAATGAATTGAAAAGTAAATTTAAGTTTAGTCATTTGGTTTTCTATCTAAATTTTATAAAATACATACGAACCTTGGGTGACTCGTTTTTCACCATAATGTGATTGTAGGAGATTAATTGCGTGTTTACGTCCTACATTGGTGGCACTTTTTATACAAAATGTAGAGAAAGTTAAGTTAAGAATTGATCTCTAACATATTCTAATTTTGTTTTTAAATTACATAGAACTTGTGAGTTGATTACATCAAATCATTTAATTGTATAAGCAAATGTAAAAAAAGTAATATGTTTGTAAGTATAATAGTTAAGAAGACTATTGTACATGGTTAAATATATTTAGTAACTAAATATTACATTGAAATACTCTTGTGTTAATAAGACTATTGTACATGGTTAGGCAAGTATGTTTGTGTAACACGAAATTTGTTTAAATTATGTTCTACATTTAGTTGACTAACATTGGGTCATTGGTTATTCACTTGAATACAAATACTACAAAGATACTTTCAAATATGGCATTTATATTAAACGTGTATTTTTCAAAGGTAATGATTGTTGTATCTTTAAAATATCAAGTTTGCCTTGATAAATGAAACGGTGGTAGATGAATTATCACACACTCCTCATTAATTAAGAAGCAAATACTGTAGCGCTTTAGAACCAAGAACAGGTAATGATCTCAAACAAAAAAAAATCTAATAACTTTATTGTTAGTTTTCTTTTGATATGCATGTAAGTAAGAATGACAACTATAATATAGTCAACACCAACTGTTTAGGGTTTAGGTTGATTCTTAAGCCTTAAGATTGTAGTGATTTATAGTATGTTGATACATAGTTAGTTGCTTGGGTATGCGGTTTCATATTTGACCAAAAAGGTTTAACTTGAAAGATTATTTGTTTTGTAGTTTCTATAAACTCTATTAGATATGGAGATTAGTCTTCAAGCATATATGTTGATTAATGATCTATGGTGTATGTTTTGTTTAAAAGTTAGTTAAGACAATAACATAGTATGTGGTCCATTATTTTGTTATATGGTATGTATGATATGATTATTGGGTGAAATCATATAGTCAAAAGGTTGTGCAAAAAAGAAAGTGTAGTGTTACTGTATAAGTTTTATAAAGGTGTTGTGTTTATATTGCAAGAAGAAATTAGTATTAGGTATAAAGTAATCACGTAAGACCTATAGTGAATCAACGTAAACGATTTGCGTATTTACAATATATACGATATGCGAATTTATATTTATGATAGACGATACGCGAATTTATATTTCTGAAGTGATTGCTATGTTTTAAATCTGTTATTGTTTAGATATTTGTGTTATGCATAGAGTATGATTGCTTATATATGTTTTGATTATTGTTACTAACTCAGTCATTTAGCTAATATATGTTCATTAATGATCCATGGTGTATGACCTTTATAAAAGTTAGTTGACACAATAAGACAGTATGTCCCTCATTATTTTGTTAGATGGTATGTATGATATGATTATTGGGTGAAATCATATAGCCGAAAGTTTACGGAAAAAAAGAAGTGTAGTGTTAGTGTATAACTTTTATAAAGGTGTTGTGTTTATACTGGAAACAGAAATTAGTATTAGTTATAAAGTAATCACCTATGACTGCCGTGAATCAACGTAAACCATTTGTCTATTTATGATATACGATATGCGAATTTATATTTGTAAAGTGATTCATATGTTTTAAAATGGATACTTGTTTTGATATTTGTGTTATGCATACAGTCTGATTGGTTAAATTTGTTTCCATTGTTGTTACTAAATAAGTCATTTAGCTAAGCTATATGTTAATGATAATTTGACAGGATGAGTCTTCAATTTGTTTTTGCTGTAAACAAAGCAAAGTTTGTGGAAAGTCAGGTATGCGCGTAAGGTCATAATTTAAACTTTGTATATTGTTACCCTGTTTATAAAGAAATAATAGTTTTATATTGTTTGTGTTGTCAGCGTTTACCATCTTTGTTCACTAAAAGCTTCTACAATGGAACGCCGTGGCTGTACTTAATACACAATCGTGGAACAAAATACAAAGTCTGGATCAAACAAAAGTCAGAAAACCATTACAAATTGTACGGAGCTGAGTGGGCCAAGTTTGTGGAACACAGTAGGTATACAGAGGTGGAAATGTTACACTTTATCAAGGAAGAGGAAGATACTTATTACGTAACTGCCTACAATCATGCTGGTGTTGAATGCGGTGGATATGACAACAGGGAGATAGGCAGCAGGCAAATGAGATGCTTAGTATTTCAGGGGCAGAATCTTGGACGTTCTCCGGTAAGCATACACGAACTAACATTTATTTTTTAACGTGTTTTTTTAAGTTGATATAAGTATTGTTTAGTGTGTGAATATGTTGATTATTTATAATTGTATGTAGTTGCTTCCCGGAGATTTCCTGCAAGATATAGTGACTAACGAATATGATATTCGGATGGGAGGAATGAATTTAGCAACTGTAAACCATCGTCGTGTTCAAATTCGAGGAACTGAACATCCAAAAAAATATGAAAACGTGTTTTATGGAGATGGCTGGAATACTGTTGTTAAGAGTCAACACCTGGTACCCATGAAACCAATGGTTTTCAAAAATCTTGGTGGTGCAGTCATTAATATGATTACTTTTGGAAGGGATGGACTTGGTTTAGGCTTTGAAGACATCCCGAGAACAGAATTGGATTTAGCTTTTCCTATCTGTCGAGGTCCGATGGACAAAGGTATCTTCCGCTATTTATGACACACACACACACACACACACACACACGCACACACACATATATATATATATATATATATATATATATGATTACATAATTCTAATATTTTGTGTTAACAAATTGCAATATAGATCCAAGGATGTTTCACATATGCGACTGGGAAGGCCATGATCAGCACAGGAACGAAGATGCATGTTTTTACACACCAATGCTGGCATATGTCCTAGATAGAAACCGTTTGGTAAGTAGATATAATTGTTAGTGCATGTCAGTTTGTGTATATTTAAGATTTGGTTAAGTTTACTTAAAAATAGGAGCTTATTGTGGTTTTATATTTGAAATATAGACTGTACCTGCCAAGTATGTTGATAAGAGTGAACTGTACTCGTATGACAACGCAGGTGGGATGGATTTTCCGGTTGACTTGGTCACTATAAGGCACAAAAAGACCCGGAAGCGGAAGGTGAGAAAGAACCATCTGACCATGATTGCAAAGGACAAATGGAAACATATCAACAGGCAATGCCGTTTCAGGAAAGAAAAAATGACACGCTTCCATCTGGTTGATGTAATGAGAGATTTGGTGGAGACAGTTGATCTCGAGTTTCCTGTGCTTGTTCCAATCTTTGATATGTGTTGAATGATGGGTATTGAAGCGAAGACTTGTCTTTTCTTTTAAGGCTTCAGTGGGTTTGTGTCTTTTCAATCTATGTTTAGTATCAAGACTTTAGTAGTTTGGTTATATGTTAAGTTTAATAATGTCTAGATACATGACAATGACTGCCGTCTATTATCCTACCACGTTTAAGGTGTTATCCTTATGCATACGACATGTTTCGTATGTTGACAATAAGTTCTTATTGCTAATGTTGTTGAATCAACTACTTTATACTACTGCAAATTCACTACTGATGTATTATATGTAGTCATTTGTTAATTAGCTTACTTCCCTTTAGGAGTCTATGTTATTGTTTAAAGATGCTTACTTGCGTATGTAGTAAGCATTTTACTTGGGTTACTTCCCATTTAAAACTGGATGATAGTATGTTGACTTAGTACCTTTTTAGAATGTTTGTTATACTTCAATGTGCTTTGGTTCCTTAACCACCACTAAAGCATTGTGATTTTATAAGATAATTGATTGAAATCATATTCACCCCTAACAAAACAAATAATAACACCGTGACATTCCTCATTATAATTCTTGTGGATGATTTTGTTTAAAACTTCTTGCTGCATTCAAATGAGATGAATGAATATTCGATGATTGATGAACTTATTTCACTCGAATCTTTGGTATAACGTTATACACTTTGTGTTTACAAACGAATAATCAAATGGTTGGTACGAATTCTAAATATTGAAGACTTATACGATAAAGAACTTGTGTTTATGTATTTTAAAACAACTTTGGATTTAGAATACTTCCATGATCCTCTGATTAGCCTACTGACACGTTTTATTGTGATAGCAAAATATTTTTGGGCAAAAAAAACGTTTTAACTTATACCTTTAGAAATGCTTCATATGTAGGAGTATACATTAGGCTTATTATCACTATAGTAGAACTGAGCCCATTAAAACAAATGGCCCAACCGACTCATTTGACATATCGTGGTCAACTACCAAAGTCCAAAAGGTCAAGATATTTTTTGCGTGTATAGATATATTACGTTTTCCAAGTTGAAACATCATTACATGCTATGGTTTTAGGTGTACCCTAACACCCCTGTCAAATCATCCCCATTGATCCCAAAGCTGAGAAATCTACTCCAAGGTTAGTAAGATGAATAATTTTGATCTAAAATATTATGAAAACATAATCAAAGGGTATTTTTTAGTAGATTTGTAGCTATGAAGTCGTTAGGTATACCCGTATTTCTTTAAACCTTGCATGATGATAATTTTTAGATTATCCAACTTCCTGTAAGATAGTCGTAACAAATATGTTAATGATGATAATTGTTCATTGAAAAAAATGCATGATATTTGTGAACTTGATGATCTATATTACTGTTATACATCTATAATACCCTAATCGTTTGAATCTTAGTTCAATAGTAATGCATGTGGTTGTTGTTGTTGGAAATTAGTATTTCTTTAAATTATGTTGGAAGTATATTTAACAGTTATGTTGGAAATTAGTGCAACACTAAGTTGTATGGTAAAAAAAAATGGCCTGTCAGTGATCATAATGGTATAATTTTATGTTAGGATTTTCTGAGTTTGATGGTTTAATTGCTTACGATATATGACTACTAAAATTTAAGTGGATACATGAATCAGATTTTGGTTTGTATGCAGAAAGATTTTGTGTGAGTGATGATAATGGTTACTAAATCGTGTTTGCGATATTATGGTTGTATACTTTTAAGTGGGTACATTCGAATACAGTTAATAGATTTTCATATAAAAAAAGAAAACCATAGAATTATGCTGGTTATGAGCTTATTATAGAATGTAAACCTGGTATGGAATTCCCATTCCGTTTTTGGCACGAAAATGCCGTTCGAGTTTGTAGTTTTGGTGAACAGCAGAACATATCCTTCGAAACAGGTAAAGAAAACAACACCATAATATCATTTATAAGTTTTATTGTACAGTTAAAAGTAAATTAAAGTTTTGAATAATTATTCAGGAACTGCCTCAAGTATTTGAATTTGAAGGATACAATGGGAACAATCATCTCTATCTGACCAGCTCAGCAAGGATTCGTAAGAAATTCTGGTTTATAAAACCAATTGTAGGACCTATAACACTGAAGGGTAGGGATTGGAAAAATTTTGCTAAGGAAAACATCGGTCCGTATGTAGATTGGTTAGATTGGTTGCATTTCATCCAGGAAGGGGATGACTGTTTCTACATGACAGGATACGATGTTAGGGATGGTAAAGAATTCAGGGGATACGATGAAGACCACCACCGTTATTCTCGTTTTAAGAGCCGTGTTTGGGCTGACGCAAACAGGCCTCAGGTATCAATTAATATATAACGTAAAATTGTATTACCTTTATTAGTACGTTAATGTATTGTATTAAAATGTGTATTTAAGACAAACGTTAACTTCATCTACAGAGAATTGCAGCTGATTTCTTAAGTGGGATAGGCCAGGCAGATCGTATTAGGATTAATTGTGGAAAAGACTACTTTATGGTTCCTGTGCTCCGTGTTAATGATCCTAATCAGCCTGATGAATATGAATTGAATCCACAAGTTTGGAATATTATGAAATTCACTTTGGGTTTGCAAGCTGGACAGATCTTGGTGTTTACAAAAGAGTATAATACTGTGTTTAGGTTGATGGCTTTTAACTTTGATGGAAGTCCGCATACACCGATGCATTTCTTTGGAGCAACACAACTACATCACATGCAACCTGCTATAGAGTTTGACGACAAAGGTGATATAAATATTTACATCCTAATTTAGTTGAAAATTATATATGTCTTTATAGAAATCCTTAGTTTCATGGAAGAAAAGTGTACTTAGATATTAGTGATATTCGATAGTATTAGGATGTATTATAACATGTTAAATGTATTGTCAGATGATGACAGGATGCACCACATTTTTCGATGGCCAGGACATCGAGAGCACTTTGGTGAAGTGGGTGACACGTTCTATAAGAGTTATTCGATGATTTTAGTGTTGAAAAGACTCGTAAGTATTATTATTAGGTGAAACATATTTATTGTAACACGTTATTCATGTTTATGAAGAAGTAGTTATTCACATGGTGGCCATTGGTTTATTGCAGACCATACCTGCAGAATTCATGGAATACCACCCGATGCACAAATACAGGAAGGTTTTGATGATACACCAAGATGTGGACTGCACTTTTACTGTGAAGATGGAGTTTCATAAAGATGATCCTGGAAGGACTAACCATGTGAACGTATTTGGTGAATGGAGGGAGTTTGCACGTGAGTGTAATTTTGGGTACAACAAAATGATAAGGTTCAAGTTCATGCATTTGCTTACAGATATGGCTGGAGATGAAGTGGAGGTGTACCCTGTGTTTCACATCTATTAAAAAATTTCCTATAACAACTTATGTTTATTTTGGATGGTTAGTATGGTCTGAACTAATGTCTGCATATATGGTTTGTTATCTTATGTTAGGATGGTCAGGATATTTGCTATTTTTTGGATTATCAAATGGCCTATTATGATTAGGTAAATCAGTGGTTTGTAAAAATATTATCCTTGGAGTTTAATCTATTTTGTTGCTCAAGATGTGTCTTTGTTTTCAAGTATTATATTTGTAGATGTTTCATAAAATGTTTTGTTGATGCTTATATGAATTGCAGATCGATTGATATTTTTTAATGTTGGTCGTATGATTTGTTGGTGATGATATGAATATCATATATATTTTTATTCTATTATACTTGATTCATTTGAGTCCACTTATACACATTGAGCCAGTTCACCTTATTGTGCAAGTGTTTATATAGCAAATTGATTAAATAAGCATGCAAGTTAAGCTCAATTGCAATTAAGAGAACTTTACTTTTTAGAAGCACAATGTGAAGTACTACATCTTGACATTTTCTTTATGTCTCATCAAGATGATTTCATCTTCATCTGAATCAAAAAGAACATACATTTTTTGTTCACCAACTGAAATTTGTACGTCATAAATAAATGTAATTTTTTCAAAAAATTCATCCAAATAGTATACATGATCATTAGCTTCTTCAATCTTTAAATGTACCACTTGATCAATTGATATGGAATATACAATGATGTCATTAGTGTGTTCATAAAAAATAGTCCAACAAATTCTCTTTGAAATAAAAGTTTGTGAAGTTATTTAGAGTAATTTAGTAGCAAGTCTTTAGCATCCTATAGATCAATGAGACCAAACTTTTGATGTTTCGAAACTCAACTTCGTAGAACATGTGCATAGATTGTGAAACCATTAAAGTAATACAAATGATGTACATGATCAATCGCCATTTCAATCAAGTGCTCATCCTCAGTGCATAAATTTATTTGGAATCATCAATGGTGTCATTACTGGGTGTTGTACAAAAATAGGCAAAAATCGTCTATTTGAAATCCCGGTTTTTGAAGACTTGCTGGTACTGTTAAACATAAAATGATTGATATCATCGAATTCCTATGTTCAAGTTGTGAGAATATATACAAAACTAAACCTTATATGTTATCATTAAAACATTGTTCAAGATGGTTAAAAAGTTCATATAGATGTGAATAGACATATGGTTTCAGAACCACATTATCTGCGTTTGGCTAATATGGTATACAAAGTTTTCTTATTTGTCACACCCCCAAATTACCTGCTTTGCAGCGGAATGGAATACCTAGGGCGTGACTGCCATAGCATCACAGTTACAGTTATATTGAACGACCTAAAGTGTCGTTTTAAAAGCACATCGTTTGATATATTAAAACATTCAGAGTTTACAAAAGATAGGTCCCAAAAGGTAGTCAACATTTGCCGAAATAAGTTTGTTACAAGCCAAACAATGTATTTAAGTGCAATAATATACAAGTGAGACGCGTCGTCACCGCGACTCTATGATAAGTCCTTATGCATGCCATGAAGTGTATGCCTTAGATACCTGAAAATACATTGCTAAAACGGTCAACAATAATGTTGGTGAGAAATCATAGGTTTATGAAAATGTTTTATACGACTACCACAAGTATAAGTCATGTATGACAAAAATGTCAGATAAAAATGATACAATTGCTATAAGCTCATGACACCGAAGCTAGACTGATTATGATGTTCGCCCCAACAGAGTGTTTGCCAAACAACTCTCATTCTGATATTAAATGAAATGCATCCGTTTGACCAGTTGGAACTACCAACCCGGATGGAGGAGTCACCCTCAATATATCTATTCACTCACCCTCGCTTATTCCGTAATTAACGGTTCATGATAAAGAAATGGGGACATTAAAATGGCAATGAGGTAACTTAAGAAATGTAAAGGAATTTGATATACTTGGGCTTGTAATAAAATGATGTGCAATGTATTCTCCCCCGTAGGTTTGAAATGAAATATAAACTTGAAAAACGGGGCTATGAAAACTCACTTGATACAATGGTTATGATGGCAAAAGTGGATACACTGAAATGAGGCGCAATCTCTAACTACAACCTATTATGAATGATATGATCTAATATAAGTCATGATTTAATGTTGTGCATGCAAACTCATATGATATCCATACCACTTGTGCATTTTTGAAAATAAAGTTTATCGTCGAAATATATGTTTATAACGTCTTGTCAAGTGATAAAATACTTTACGCTTATATAGGTTGAAACAACATCCCACGATAGTCGTTTAGAAATAGAACAAGAATTTTATAGTTTTTCGTCTTAAAATAATACTTGGTGGTTTGATTCTGGTGCTACTACTCATGTTTCCAATATTATGCAGGGATTCCTTACAATCCAAACCACAAGCCCAACTAATAACTTTTTTTATGGGGAACCGAATGAAGGCTCCCATTAAAGGCGTAGGGACTTACAGATTGAAGTTAGATACAGGGTTTCACTTGGATCTAATGAATACTCACTATGTACCTTCAATATAGAAATTTAATTTCTGTTCCAAGACTTGATATTAGTGGGTACACTTTTGGTGGTGCAAATGGTCGTTTTAATTTATATAAGAATAAATCCTTCATTGGTTATGGTATTCTTATTGATAATTTATATAAATTGAAACTTGATGATGTTTTCTTTGAATCTCTATTTACTGTTTGCACTTAGAACCGCAGTGTATTAAATAGGGTTCCTAGTAAGTCAATTCCAAAATCTCCTTTTGAGTTATGGACTGGAAGGAAACCTAGTCTGAGACACCTGCATGTTTGGGGTTGTCCAGCAGAAGCACGGGTTTATAATCCACAAGAAAAGAAATTGGATTCTCGAACCATTAGCCGTTACTTTATTGGTTACCCAGAGAAGTCTAAAGGTATAGGTTTTATTGTCCAAACCATAGTTCTAGAATTGTTGAAACAGGCAATGCCAAATTTCTGGAAAATGGTGAAGTTAGTGGGAGTGTTGAAAATCAAGTTGTGGATATTAACGAATAAGGGATGATGATCCATCACCCATGAATGTTCATAAATCCACAACTGTACCGAATGTCGCTCCTGTATTACAAAATCAAGAACAACATTTGAATAATGAACAAACGCCCCATGAAGAAACTAACTTACCAACTCAAACAAGTGAACCCGTTGGAATAACATTAAAAAAACCTGCAAGGGTTTGAAAGTCAGCTATTCCTAATGATTATATAGTTTACTTGCAAGAGACAGATTTTGATATTGGCATTGATAATGATCCTGTAACCTTTTCACAAGCCATAGAAAGTGATAAGTCTGAAATGTGGATTAATGCTATGAAAGAAGAGTTGAAATCAATGGCTCAAAATAATGTTTGGGATCTCATAAACTTGCCGGAAGGTTTTAAAATAGTTGGTTGTAAATGGGTCTTTAAGACCAAACGCGACTCTAAAGGCAATGTTGAAAGATATAAAGTTAGACTTTTAGCCAAAGGTTATACTCAGAAAGACGACATTGATTACAACGAGACTTTTTCACCCGTCTCAAAGAAGGACTCGTTGAGAATAATATTGGTATTAGTAGCTCATTTTGACTTAGAGCTACATCAAGTGGATGTGAAAACCGCCTTTCTAAATGGAAATCTTGAGGAGGAAGTTTATATGAAACAACCGGAAGGGTTTTTCATTGAGGGTAAAAAAAAATATGGTGTGTAAATTGAAGAAATCAATATATGGAATTAAACAAGCTTCTAGGCAATCGTATATTAAGTTCAATGATACCATTAAATCTTTCGGTTTTGAAGAAATCATCGTTGATCGGTGTATATACCGCAAGATAAGTGGGAGTGATAACATCAAATAATCCCGAATATGAAGTGTCAATTTCCCCCGATAATGCCCATATTTTATATCATTTATATGGATTTACGCTTGTTTTCCTCTATATTTCACTCTTAGGTAAAATACGAGCATTGGAGCTAAAGAGACGCGGATTTAGAGAGTTTATTGAAGATTTATCATAGTATGCTCACTTTGAAGAAGTTACGGTGTAACTCCTCTCTCACATTACGCCGTAACTAAAGCGTGGATCAGAAAACCAACTCAACAGCAGATTACAACGTAACTCTCCCAAAGCTTACGGCGTAACCAACTAGGTCAAATGAGGTTCCGCGCCGCTGCAAGCTATGCCGTAACTCTTGCATCAATTACGGAGTAACCAAGAATTGTTGAAGATACGGCGTAACTCCTTCCATAGTTACGCCGTAACCAGCATTATCAGTGCAAAATACGAAGAATTGTATGTTACCGCGTAACTCTTATAATTAGTTACGCCATAACCAGATCTGGCCTATAAATACCCCACGATTTCCAGCATTTCAAAGTATCCCATTTCATACACAACACCATGTGAACGTGAGTAGAAGTCGAAGGCAGATCTAGAGGAGCATACGGAGCTATCTCCAAAGGAGAAATCACTCCCCTACGATAAGCATTAGCATTTTATCTTTTCTTTACTTTCAATTCATGTATTTCGTAATGTTAAACATTGAATCGATTGTTTTAGTTAATATGAGCGGCTAAGCACCTCTGGTGCTGGCCTAGTTATGATTCCTTAATTGTTTTGTTTGCGTTTACATTGCTTCCGTATAATTATTTCTAAGTGTATGCATGCATAGTTTGTTGGTAGCTACCCTTGTTTCGGTAG
The DNA here is from genome assembly GCA_910596185.1 of Chrysanthemum makinoi. NCBI lineage: Eukaryota > Viridiplantae > Streptophyta > Magnoliopsida > Asterales > Asteraceae > Chrysanthemum > Chrysanthemum makinoi. The sequence goes on from OU343218.1 coordinate 230,303,077, forward strand.
TTTTGAATGGCGGTAGTGGCTAGTTACTTAGGAGATATGACCAACAGTAAGTAGACTGAGATGGGAAGGGTAAGATATGACCAACTGATGACCCTTTCTGCTTGTGCGATTTGACCAACTGATCACCCACCGTTTGGATGAACTTAAGAAGTAGGGGGTGAGTGTTTAAGATTCTAGCGCTCGGGCACTCAATGTTATGAATCTAGCATGTAGCGGTACTTAATGACTTGGCTTAGGGGACTAAGAACAACTGGACTTATGACGGGTCACCTGATTTCTCCAGTGGGACCCTTTGCTGATAGGTTAGGACGAACTGACCAAATGCTGTCCTAGCGACTTTGACCCCACCTGAAGTAATTGAAAGTAATTAGACGTAAACATAACTAGTTAGGATGAACAACTAGGTTATCACACATCTCCTCTATTGATCACAACCTTCATCTTTATTTGCTTTAGTAGTTAATTATATCAAAATCATATTAAAATTTGTGACACCTAGACTTAGTTTAAATCCGCACACATAACTCTTGGGACGACCTTGGTTTTACCGAATACTACACTACACACGACCGGGTACACTGCCCGTTAGTGCATTAGGGGTAGACCATAGGTATAACGAGAAACTATAAATATTAAAACCTGGTCAGTAAAACCTGCATCAAGTTTTTGGCGCCGCTGCCGAGGAGTTATATTAGGATTTTTATTTAAGTCTTTATTTTATTATGATATTATGTCTCTCACAATGAATGATTATCTCACCACCTCTAAAGTTAAACAGGGAATCACTATTCCAGCTCTTGAAGAAAATGCGAAATTCGAGTTCTGGGGACTATGTCTGGAAGAACTAAAGAGATGCTGCTTTTATGGAAACAAGGATGAAGAAGCACACGAGCACATCGCTAAAGTATGTGAAATCGATGATTTGTTCCATGCACCAGGCGTCTCCAGAGACCATATTATGATGAGAGCATTCCCTTTTACCCTCAAGGGAAGAGCTAGAGATTGGTTGAAGAAACTACCTTTTGGATCAATCACAACATGGAGTGCATTCAAAAAAGCCTTTCTTAATGAATACCGAACCCCTGCAAAAATCCTCCAGCAAGTTTGTTAATACAAACAAGCCGTAAAAACGTTTATTTATATTTTACGATCTTCTAATGTTTTGTCGATAATAAACGTAAAATCATTTTAACAAAACAAATAAAATACATAAATGGTTTGAGCCAATTGTTTACTAACACACTTACGATTTCACATAAAACACTAAACAATTAAAAGTGATTTTATGATCTAGTAATACATATGTACAACAACTAGTGTTTACATATTGGGTAAATATATACATAACTAATATGTATTATAATGGGTAATATAAATGGGTAGAAACTTAAGTATTTGACCCATTGACCAAATACATTGAATGTAGTTGGGTAAAAACCAAAGTCCATGACCCATACCCATGGAGCATAACCCATAACCTATTGCATGACATCATGCATAAGTCATATATGGATATTATCCATGACCCATGGTTTTAACCCATGACGCATGGACTAGATGCAATGCATCTTGTAGATACATTGTATCTACTTGGATACCCATGGTCCAAAGTCTAGGACCCATGACCCATAACCCATGACCCATGACCCAAAACCCATGGGCAAAGGGGAACGTCCCACGGATCCCCAGTAATACACTGGACGGATCCCTCAAGTGAGGGATCCGTGGAACAGTAGCTAAAATTCTTATATAAATAGTGAGCCATTTCTTCATTTTGGGTTGCCACTCCCACACATACTTTCTCCTTGTATTGTAACCCTTCTAACCTCAGATCCTAAGGATCTCTCTATGTAGTTTGTTTTATTTTTGTGTGATTTTCTAGGTTCCTCTTAAAGGCGAGATCATCACCTCTTGAAGTCGAGCAAGCTCAAGTCCATGAGTTGCCATGCTTCGTCATCATCAAGACTACTGAGGTTCTCTTGTTGATTCTTCTTTCTTCCTCCATAGAAGTGTTGTGTCAAAGGTATTTGTGAAGGATGCCGAAAGAGTCAAGATGAAAGCATTAGTGAAAGGTGCTCAACGTCTGTGTCAAAGGCATTAGTGAAGAATGCATTAGTGAAAGGCGCCAAACATCCGTGTCAAGGGCATTAGTGAAGAATGCCTAGAAGTCAAGTCAAGTGACATTAGTGAAAGATGCCAAGGGCGTATAATCGATGAGGTGCATCGATGTACAAATAGAGATAGGATTTATCCAAGGACATTGATATCCTTGATGGTGTTGTAATAATGAGTTAGTCTCCTTTGGCGTTAGGTGTTGTGTAGTGTTGGGTAGTAGTTCCTCCATCGTAATGGAACTCGGTATTTAGCCTAGTACCGGATAAAGGGTAGGCGACGTTGTGATAGGTATGGTTCTACCTTGTGGAAGAACCCGGTGTCTAGCCTAGTACCGGAAAAAGAGTAGGCGACGTTGTGAAGGCTTCTCCGCCATAAGGAGTTGGTGTCGTGTAGTGATTACGAACTCTCGAGTAGGTGACTCGGGGAGTGCAGTGGGCAAGGAAGGTGTCCTTGTAGTCGAACCACTATAAATACTCGTGTCGTGGTTATGTGTCTCTTACTCTTTATCTTTCATTACACATTTATACATCTGTCTATCAATGTCCAACATATACATCTAAATAGATTGACATAAGTCGATCTAAATATTTTAAAACGTAGTTTTAATTGGTAAAACTATTCAACCCCCCTTCTAGTTTTCCACAATTAGCATCAGAGCTTCGTTACCAAGATTCTTAGAGTATGTTGTACTTTAAAAACTTGATACGATCCGTGTATGTTTGAAAACTACAAAGAAGGAAATCTTTTAAAACAAATTGTTTCTTTTATGTTGGATATTGATAGATTATTCTAACGTTTTCTTCTCAAGAAATCTTCATGCTAGGATTCCTCCAAAGTCTTCATTTCTATTCGAAGAATAATGAAGTCAACTTTCAAGGAAGAACCCAAAAGTAATCGCAACCTACTTATTCTAAGTACAACTGATTACTTTAAAAGCTCATGAAGTATTTTCGGTTTTATGGTCTTCATAAACCATACCAAGAGCATAGAGGTATGTTTACTTATCATTAACTAGTTTACATCTACATGAATGTGTTGATACCATTTATTATTTTTTTTCTTTCATTAATAATTGCTAGTCTCTAAAAAGTCTCTCTTAGACACTCTCCCGATTTACTCATCAACGGGAATAGTATTCCTCTTGATCTAGTAATGCTTTGGGTAAGTGTAATGTGTTTATCTATACTACTTATAATAGAGGAATGAATATCTCTCCACATGGTCTTAAAATTAAGACTTACAAAATACAAAGCCTATTGTACAATACATAATAATGATCTTTCTCATCAATCTTAATTTTAAGACTTACAAATCTTAAAGCTTAATGTAAAAAATACAAAGCACTATTAATGTGGTCAAGATATTTAATGTAGTTAATTAATTAACTGGTCAATAAATACAATTAATGCAGTTATTAAAACACCCCTTACGCAAGAAATACAAATTATCAAGCATGTTGTACAACCAACTTAAACATAATTCTTGCATTAAAATGTCACTAATACAAATAATAAAGAACATTATACAAATATTCAAGCCCGAACGGGCAACGGTCCAAATGGGCCCGAGCCCGAACGGGTACGATCCAAACGGGCACGGGCCAAACGGGCTCGAGCCTGACGGGCACGAGCTAGACAAAATTCTTGAAATCCGTAAATTTATTATCAAAAAGAACATAATAAACTAAAATACATGATTCACCAGAAAATTTTATTTTAGGGTATTCGCCGCCGCAACGCGGGAATCCTGCATTAATTGTCACTAATACAAATAATAAAGCACATTATACAGATATTCAAGCCCGAACGGTCAACGGGAAAAATGGGCTTAAGCCCTAACTGGTGCGGGCCAAACGTGCTCGAGCCCGAACGGGCATGAGCCAAATAGGCACGGGCCAACGGGCTCGAGCCCGAACGAGCACGGGCTAAACAAAATTCTTGATATCCGTAAATTTATTGTCAAAAAAACATAATAAACTAAAATACATGATTCACCGGAAAAGCTTATTTCAGGGTACCCGCCGCGTATAATGTGTCTAAACTTGTTTGGCATAATAGATTGGGTCACCCTGCTGATCCAGTCTTATCTATTCTTCAAAAAGATCTTGGTATTTCCAAGAATTCTTCTGTATCTGTTTGTGAGATCTGTCATAGGGCCAAACAGACAAGAGAACCTTTTCCAATGTCTGATCATAAGTCTGAGAATCTTGGTGATCTGATTCACCTTGACTTATGGGGTCCTTACAGAGTAACAAGCAGAGAAGGATACAAGTATTTTTTTACTGTTGTTGATGATTATTCTAGAGCTGTATGGGCATACTTAGTCAAAACTAAAGATGACGTGTTTGATGTATTCTGCTCTTTTATTATCAATTTGGTATTAAATTTAAAACTGTTTGATCTCATAATGGTACTGAATTTGTAAATAAAAAAATGAGTGAAATGTTTTCACATCTTGGAATAATACATCAAACTTCTTGTGCTCATACACCTCAGCAAAATGAGATTGCTGAAAGGAAACATAGACACCTACTCAATGTAGCTAGGAGTCTTATGTTTCTAGGGGGGATTCCTTTAAGGTTTTGGTCTGATTGTGTTCTAAATGCTGTATATTTTATAAATAGGCTGCCATCTGCTGTTCTAAGTGGTAAATGTCCCTATGAGTTGTTGTATAAAACTAAACCAAATCTTTCCCATTTGAGGTCTTTTGGCTGTCTATGTTTTGCTACTATTTTAAACAATCATGATAAGTTGTCTTATATGTCTGAAAAATGTGTTCTTATTGGTTTTTCTTCAACTAAGAAAGCATATAAGCTTTTGAGTTTGGATACAAGAAATGTGTTTTTTGCAAGAGATGTAAAGTTTTATGAAAATGTTTTTCCATTAAAAATGAAAACATGTAAGTCAACTGATGCAAATAATGTAAATGAGGTTGAACACTTGAGATTTTTTGATAGTCCAAGGTCTCAAAGTCCCAATGATGAAGGGGAAGATTCACCAGTTGAGGATGGTAGTAGGCCATCTTCACATGATGCAAGAGATAATGAGTCAGATACTACTTATTTGCATCATGAAGATGGGCAATCTGCAACCCACTTTGGTGACCAACACTGGTCTAAGGGCGGTCCCAATTTTTAAAACACTGGTTCAGTTTCAACTCAATCTGATAATATAAATGAAGATGTGCAGACACCTATATTAGGTTTAATGATTATGTTATGCACTCTAAAGTCAGATATGGTATTGAAAAATATGTGAGTTATGCAAGTCTGAGTAGGACTAATATGTGTTTTTCTTCTACATTAAATAAATCCGTTGAGCCAAAGAATTATGAAGAAGCTGTTAAAAATCCTAATTGGTCTGAGGCTATGAACAATGAAACTGAATCATTAAACAGAAACAATACCTGGACTGAATGTGAGTTGCCTGTTGGTAGACATGCTATAGGATATGAATGGATATGGAAAATCAAATATAAATCAACAGGTGAGATTGATAGATATAAAGCCAGATTAGTTGCTAAGGGTTTCAACCAAAGAGAAGGTTTTGATTATGATGAAACTTTTAGTCCTGTTGTGAAGATGGTTACTGTTAGGTGTTTCTGTTAGTAAAAACTAGCCTTTGTATCAGTTAGATGTCAATAATGATTTTTTATATGGTGATCTTGATGAAGATGTTTATATGCTTTTACCAAAAGGTTTTAATGGTGGGGATGATTCCAAAGTGTGTAAGCTTAACAAGTCTTTATATGGACTTAAACAAGCACCTAGACAATGGAATGCTAAACTCACTACTGCTCTTGTTGAACATGGTTTTGAACAAAGTAAACTGGATTATTCTTTGTTTGTTAAACAAAAGGGTTCTGTATTTTTGGCTTTGCTTGTATATGTTGATGATATTGTTATCACTGGTAATGATGAAGTAGAAATCAACAACTTTAAAAGGTTTTTGAGTTCTAAGTTTATGATTAAAGATTTGGAAGAGTTGAAATATTTTGTTGGTATTGAAGTGTTGAAAATGATAATGGTATATGTATGACACAAAGAAAGTATTGTTTGGAGTTGTTACATGAGTATGGTTTGCTGGCTGCTAAGCCTGTTGATACACCTTTGCCTGAAAATTTTATATTGAGTTGTATTGAAACTGAAAATGATAAAGTGTTGAACAATGTTAATAACTATCAAAAATTGGTTGGTAAGTTAATTTACTTAACTAATACCCGGCCATATATTAGTTACTCTGTTCATTGTTTAAGTCAACATATGCGTAAGCCTTTACAATCTCATTTTAAGGCTGCTTTGAGAGTTTTGAAATATTTGAAAGGATCTCCAGGTTCTGGTTTGCAGTTTGATAAAGAGTCTAATCTTAAGCTTAAAGCTTATGCAGACTCAGACTGGGCTAAGTGTCCTCTAACTAGGAAATCTGTTACTGGATTTTGTGTTTTCTTGGGTAACTCTCTTATTTCTTGGAAAAGTAAGAAACATGCTACCTTGTCTAGAAGTTCAGCTGAGGCTGAGTATAGAAGCCTGGCTTCTACTACTTGTGAAGTGATTTGGTTTGGTAATCTATTGCATAGTCTTGGTCTTAAAGAGTTGTTACCTGTGGATATATTTTGTGATAATAGTGCTGCAATTCAGATTGCAGCCAATCCTGTTTTTCATGAGAAAACCAAACACTTTGAGTTAGATGTGCATTTGGTTAGAGAAAAGGTTTCTGCTGGAGTTATCAAAACAGTTAAAATCCATAGAGATATGCAAGTGGCAGACATTTTTACTAAGTGTCTTGGTCAAAGACAACATAGTTTGTTTTGCAAATGTCTTGGTATGTTTGATTTGTTTGTAGGTATTAATAATGGTGAAAAGAGTATCAGTCAAGCTAATGAAGGATGCAGTTTACAAGGAGAAGACTTGTCAACTTGAGGAGGGGTGTTAAATAATATGAATGTCTATTCTTGCCAAGTTTGAATGTCTTATTGAAGGTTTCTATCTAAAGTAAAGAAGAGAGAAGTAGAAGGGCTGAAGTGAAACTTGGTAGTATATATGCTCTTATCCTGCTTAGGGTTTCATTATCCTTCTATCAGTCGTTTTAATCTCTCTCTCAAATATTCACACAGTTGTCTTTGTTATTCATTGATATCAATGTGATATCAGTTAGGTTTTGTATCAAAGATCAATCTCTTTATTTGATCTTTGTAGTCTGAGTGTTGAGTGATCTTGTAGTGAGTTGATTGGTGTCTTCTTAGAAGAGATCAGTCTTTTTCTTGTGTATTTGTACTGGTAAGCACCCGTTTAGGGACTTATCTTCTTACATTTTTATAATAAAAGATACACCAAAGGGTGGTTGGCCGGGTGTAATTGTGGATTGTTGTGTGCTTTTGATCATTTTTACAGTACTCATAATACAAATCAGTATATGTAATAGTGAATTACTTATACTAGAATCCTAAGTTCAGAGACCTACTTGTAGTATAAAAATTTAGAGTACTTAAAATGGTTAAAAAATGAAAGCAGGAAACTATAAGAGTCTATTTGTCCTCTATACTTATATATTAAAAGAGGGTTTGAGCTTTTATCATGTTGAGCAATTTAATTGGTTAATGGTAAAAATAATTGTCCAAATGTCCAACTGAGTGATTTTATTAGGTAATTGAAATGGCTATCAAGGCGAATGCTTGACATCAAAATTTTTTTTTTTTTTTTTTTTGTTATTCTTTATAAGAAATTCTTGCCTATTTGTGACGATGAAATACAGGTGATGTTGTCCTATTTGTGATTACGAAATCATGCTTTTCACGAGTCTGATACATATTCGCGTAACGATTAGCCGTTTGCGAGATATTTAATTTTTAATAAAGGGTGAAAGTTTATTTTTTTTGTTTTGATTAAAAAAATAAATGGCTATGATTGATTATTAAATCTATGGTAAATTTGAGATCTATATTGAACTTTTTCCATAATCGTAATATTATAAAGTTAAGAGATACTCATCTATTGTTTCTTACGATGATGAATATAAACAAGAAGCTTTTAATAAAAAAAAAAAAAACATGAATATGAGAAACTTTTAACAATGTTTTATTCCGAGCAATTTATATATGCAAAGTTAAATCAGAAATATACTCGTAGATGATATGGTAGTTGAGAAGCTTTTACTCCTTTCACTAACTTCTTGCATATCTCATTATTTCACATATCTCATTTTATGTTTCATATACCTACATACTACTTCATCACCTTAAATGCCAAACAGTCTAACACCCTAGCTAAACCATACCACACTCTTCTTCAATTCTTCGAGCAAAACACACACACCACACTACTATCAAATACTGTACACCTTTCTTTTACTCTCTCTCTCTCTCTCATTCAAATTCAAGAAACCCTTTCATTTCAACCTCCAGATCTGATTGAGTTCAAGTAAAAACCCAATCATCATTAGTAACTCGATCTCACGTTTAAGATAACCATATTTTCCCGACCATTTTTTCTTTAGATCTAAGGTGTGGTTAGTTGTAATAACTCAAAACTCATGAAAAGGCGGTTAGAAAACATTTCATGATATAGATCTGCTCGTGCTAGCATGTTGATCAAAGTTGGAATAATTGGTTTTGTGGTCCATTTAATCGACGTTTTCTTAGAGACTATGATGTTACATGCATGTTTTTCGACCAAGATTCCCCTGTTTAAGAAAGAGTTGGTGGCAGGTATAACTTTCATAATCTCATTTTTAAAATGCCATTAAATCGCACTTGGTAGTATATTTTTTTGATGTTTGTGTCTCTAGTTTTATTGTGTTGTTATTGTTGCCTATTAATGGATCAGTATAGTTTCTTTGATGATTGTGTAGTATTTTTGTATTTCAGTTTGTTACTATAAGGTTAGTTATGTATTTAGTTGTAGAATAAATCAAACTTTTGCTGTAAATTTTGTTTGGGCTAATAACCTATTAAAGTACTATACTTGTCAAGAATGACAGTTATGCGTATTGAACTAAAAAAATAACTCTTTTAGACATTAATGTTGACATTTTTGTCTTTCTTTAAGTATTATGACTACTTTACCCTTCGAAAAATATTAAAAAAAAAAAGAAATTCGATAAAAAATTTCAGAAAATTTTTTTAATCTAAAAAATAAAAATAAAAAATCGCATGTCACAAAAAAAATTCTAAAAAAATTTATTTCAGAAAAAATTTCAAAAATAAAAAAGAATTTCGAAAAAAAAAATTCATAAAAAAAATTTTTGGAACAAAAATTTCGAAAAAAAAGTATTTCGAAAAAAAAAATTCAAAAAAAAATTTTGGAAAAAATATTTCCAAAAAAAAAGTATTTGGTTTATTCTTCAAAATTTGCTGCAATTGGTTTAGTTGCTATTAGGGTTGCTATACTGTTTTGTTGCTTAAGTCTTATAAATCATAAAAAAGCTGTAGTTATCTGTTAGTATTGATAGGCTCAAATAAAGAGATAGTTAAGATGACTGTGATTTATGTAGTGTTTGTTTGTTGCTAAAACTTAGAAATCAAGCCGATTGGTTTACTTTGGATTTGGTTATGATTTTTGATTAAATAGAATTTCCAGATGGGATTGAAATAGGATTCTCGAGTAAAATCCGTACTGTTTGTTTGTGTTCATAGTCTCTTTTGATTCTGTATCTGGTAGAACATTGACATCGAAGATAGGATTGATTCTGAAACAAATATATGACGCCTTTTATGTTGCAATGCGTTTTTGTGCTTTATGGTACTTAGTTCATTATTATGTGATTTGTTATAGATTCATAGCCTTTTATATTCGTATAAACAGATAACTTACCTGATTGAGTTTATGTTATAGATTCATAGCCTTTTATAGATTCATTTGCATATAATCTTGATTTTTTGATCATTTGCGGGTCCTGGCGAAGAAATGATAAAATTTAGCTGCATGTTTATTTTGCAAACGGCTGACCTAGTAGTATAGCTCTTGATAATCATGTTGTGTTATTAGTATTCTAGGCTGAAAAGTGTCCCATCAGATTAATCTTTAGAGACAGAATGCCACAAGTTTTTTGATCTGGTTATGCAAATATAATTGGTATGTGTGTATTTTATCTGGTAGACCATTGGAATCGACGATAGTGTTGTTTCTCAAACAAATATGTGATACCTGGTCTATGTTGAATTATTTTATGTTGCTATGCGTTTTGAGCTGTATGCTATTTAGTTCATCATGTCATAATCTCTAGTTTTAAGGTTAGCTGAAGTTATCTGTTGGTATTTATAACTAAATATTGAATGGCATTTGGGAAATAACATGCATTACCGATATTTATAAGTATGCTGAAATTTATATAAATCATAAAGAAGCTGAAGTTATCTGTTAGTATTGATAGATTCAAATAAAGAGATAGTTGAGATGACTGTGACTTATTTATACTGTTTGATTTGATGGTTATGTAATTTCATAATGCTGCCAGATTAAATATGAATTTCCAAACGGGATTGAAATATGATTCTCGAGTCAAGTTTGTACTATTTTTGTTCATAGCGTCGTTCTTTTGGAATAGGGCAATAGGTTTTTGTTAGTTTTGAGGGAGGAGACATATACGATTGAGATTTAGGCTTATTGTTTCGCTTTGTTTCTGTATCTGGTAGAGCATTGACATCGAAGATAGGATTGATTCTGAAACATATATGTGATGCCTTTTGCGGTTTGTGTTAAATTAGTTTATGTTGCAGTGCGTTTTTGTGCTTTATGTTACTTAGTTCATGATTACGAATTTGTCATAATCTCTAGTTTTATAAGTCATTTCTGTGTGTTTGGATACAGCATGTGATTTGTTATAGATTCATAGCCTTTTATATTCGTATAAACAGACTCTGATAACTTGCCTGATTGAGTTTATGTTAACTATAATCGCAAGGTTTAGTATTCCGATTTTGATGTTGTCAAGCAATGATTGATTTTATGTCTGTTGTTGATAAATAGTAGACATAAATAGCTGTAATAATGGATTTTAACTGCGTTGCTGAATTAACTGTTATGAAGCACATAACCTTGAATGACTGAATGTGCCGAGTATTCTGGTGTGAATGGTAGCAGTTATGAGTGAATTAGTATAAGGCAAATAGCATGATAAGTAAGTGTGGTGTTTGTAAATGCTACACTTACTAATCTTTAGTTTTAAGGTTATATGTTTTGTGTTTTGCGTGTTCAGATTTTGTTGATATGTTAAGTTATTAAAGTTTCTTCATTATTACTTATATTTATAGGAGTCTAAATGCAGATATCGATTTTGGATTATTTTTTTTGCCGAGAATAGTCGATTTAGGCTTAGTGCATGTGAATTGTTTTTAAGCAGTGATCGATTTAAGCTTAGTCCCCTTTCATTGATGGTGATTTGTAAAGTCTTTGGTTGATTAGGAAATATAGGAGCGTAAATGCAGATATTAAATGACATTTGGTTTTTCACAAAATAGACATAATGACGCCACTTACTAGATAAGTTAGCTGAAATTTGGGTAATATAGGAGTGTAAATGCGGACAATGAGTGTCATTAACGTATGTAGAAATCACACTCGTTCTGTTTACAGCTCGTAAGAAATTTTCCTTTGTTTTTGTAGCCTGGCATTTCAGAAAGAGGGGCATTATCGAAAGATAGTACCCGACCGGTCAGAAAGAGGGGCATTATCGAAAGATAGTACCCGACTGGTCCTTTTTGCAGAGGATCATTCAGATAGGATTGCCCCACTTTTTGGAACATCTTACCACGCTTGTTGGTCCTAATGCTATGCTCTTCAGGAGCTGGTAAGTATTTGTTGTTGACCTTCAATTTACAAGCATTTTTTTAAGGTGTATTCTCTCTTTTTTTTTAAGTTATAATTTTTATTTTTTAGGTGTATGGATATGAACGTTCTTAGAGGAATCGACGATCTTCCCCGAGAGCATCTAACATGTGTGGACAAAGAGATTTGCATGACTAATCTCGAGTGCATTGCTAAACTGGTAGGGGAGGTCAACTCGGAGAACTTAATGGTTGCAACACAGGACAACTTGGAGAAGTTCAGCGGGGTAGGTATTTCTTCTTATTTTATCAATACTTGGGATTGTATTTTCCATTCTTCAAAACGTGTTTTTTCTTTTAATTTTTGTAGGTTGCCCGCTTGCCAATTCTGACTTAGAACTGTGAAGGTGGTCTAGTTTAGTGTCCCCAAGTCTTGCCCAGCTAGCTTTTGCTCGTAAATCTAAAGAAAAGAAAGGAGGAAGTATTGAAAGAGGCGTGCAATAGTGCAGAAGGCCAAGCAGCGTAAGAGAAAGAATACGGCTAAGGTTTAGTCGGTTTAATAGTGAGAAAACTATACTGGACATTGTCTGTGTTGGTTGAGTTGAGTATCTTCACAAAATATCATGTGTTGGTTGCTTTGAATGAGTTCTACTAAGAGGTTGGGTTTGGATCAGCTCTACTGAGAGGAAATACTTTTGTTCTATTATCTGCTGATTGTGAGTGTATCTACTCACACCTTCTGTGTTGGCTACCTCTGTCTTTTTGGATCTTTTTGTCTACTGGAAATTACTTTTAAAATTGTGATTGTCATATTTATTTTCTCCCCTTATACAAGCTTCTCGAGTACAAAGATCCATTCGTGAACCGTTGATGTCGGACTGCTTTGAATCAGTTTTACGATATATACAAAACTAATTATGCTGCAAAAAAATATACATGATAATTCGTACCCACTATGTAGAGATTAAGTAATAAGGTAGAACTTTTTACAGTGCAAATCAAGGGTTCATACAAAGGACATGCTATCGGGTTGAGACCCTGTTGCTGAGATTAAACACGTGGGAGGGTGTTAAAAGTCAAAACGATTGAATGGAAGAGAAACAACAAAAATTGAAGAAGAAAAAGATTTTTTCCTGTCGTGTATGAATTAAAAGCGTACAAAATGCCACAATTATAAGTGAGTGTTCATCCGTTTGAGAATTTGTTCAACCCTATTTGAAAAATGAACCAAATTGTATTCGAATTTCTTAGACAAATCCCTGTTTTTGACGTTGAACATCCCAAAATTGGTGAATTTGGTTTATTGAACCCAAATTTGTAATGATGTGCACCTTCTCAGTAAGTTACTTAGTTGGTTATACCTGGTTTACCTATGAGGCTATGATCCGAACCCAAAGTCAATCTGCATAATCCTTGTGAGGCCTTAGGCTTCTTTCAATTGCTTGTGCAATTTTGTTAAGAGATGCCTATACAAGTGTAAGAAGCACTGTGTACTAAAAAGTCGGTCTCTACTTTTGTCAATACAAATTGCAAGCTCCCCTTATCCAGAGGCGGATCCATGTACTATAAAGCGGTTCCCAGGAACCATCTTGAACGACGAAAATTTTTAGAAACGATATAGAAGTTTTTTTAGGAACCACCTTAGAAATTATTTGAGAACTACCATAGAATTTTGTTTGAAAAATACTTCACTTTTAATATAAAATATTTTTAACCCAAATCCCAAATAGCCCAAACATATTAGTCTATCTAATAATTAATAATTAACTTTAAAAAAGGGCATAAAAAATCCATTAAAAGGCAGTTCTCGTCCTGTGAAAGGAATTACGGAAACAACTCGAATAGTCGAATCACTTCATCCAACAATCCATCTGTAACCTATTTATCTTTTAGTTTATTTATTTATTCTAGTTTTTATGAATAATTAAAGGGTATAAAGAATGTTATTTAATGTACCACTGTATTAGAATAATTGTTAGTAGATTATTTAGATTTTAGGGTTTCTTGTTTAGGACTTTAGTCTTTAGATTAATGTTATGTATCGTGTGATTGTTGATTAAAAGTTGAATTTTGGTATCTGTTTTTTAGTTACAATATTGAAATTCTTAACCAAAAAAGGAGGATTTAGTTTAATATTTTATTATCGCATCTTGTTAAATTGGACCATATCTGACTCTAAAATCTGACCAGTTAGTTAGTTGACCCATTGCAATTTTTAACTTGACCAAATCAAGGAACCATCTTGAATTTCCGGCTAGATCCGCCACTGCCCTTATCAATAAGGAGAATATTAGTACTAAATCTCTTTAAAAGATAAATAAATTGTATCTGGCAGAGGTTGTTAATTTATGAATGTATTTTAGCATTATACCAAACAGTCTGAACTAGCTGCTTGCCTACTACTGAGGGGATGTCCACGACGACTCCTTGAATGCCCACGAGTGGGCTCGCCTGGGCGAATGCATTGTTTTTTCAATACACATACTCGTTGACTTCTCCAGGGATTTTCGAAGGGACCGTATGGACATTCATGAGTTTCAGAGAAAAGAATATTTGGTTTGACATGTTAAGCTATAGGCTATAGCATTTTTCTCCAAAAAAATGATTCGAAGGATCATTTTCATAAATTTTAATGCTTAAATATTTTACCATCTTGACTTTGATCGGAAGTGTCAAGATGTTTTGCGCCAACACCTCTTGTCCTTGTGGTACTACCATTTTGGCCTCTAGGTGCGATCCTATTGCCTCTATGTTATTCACACAGTCATTCCTGTTGTATGGGATAATGCAGCTTTAGAGCCCATTCTCTATCGAAGCTTCTACAGATTGACTAGGTCTATAAGTCAATGTAATTATTCTAACCTGTTTGCTACTGTGGAAGTCTGTTAATAATGTAAATCCACACGCTCTACCTTAATGTGGCCTCGTTTTCTCAATACCTAGCTTAATTACAACTTCTTCCAGCAAATTACTTTTGATAGTATATCTATTGCACCTTGCAAAATCACTCACTAATCAAATCACGAGATGCAAGTCCTTATGTAATGGTTACTTTATAAAGTTGCTTTAGATGTAAATTGACTTCATGGTAAATGTAAACTGTCAAATCAATAAATAATAACTTTCAATGATGCAGGTGATGCTCTTGTGGATCACCTCGTTCTGGTTCCTAGGGTCGTGGATAATACCGTTTTTAGCTCATATATCAAGTTTCAGAAAAGAGACACTTACGTACAGAGGACAAGCGTTTTACAGTCTTTTGACCGATGTAGCAGAAGGCATTGCAGGAATAGCGATCCTCCACCGCTGCCTTGCACCTTTCCGTCCCTTATCATCTGATTGGTTCAAGTTTAGTATTAAAGGCAATTGGAAATTTGATGTTATGCCTCATGTTCCCTTTAGTCAACCGTCTATCACAAGTCAACCTAAACTTATTGCCTATGCTCCCACCTGCTCCAGTTGCGGTTTCAAGTGTTGAGCAATCAATTGTTGAACGAGACCCTGCGGCAATGGCACTTTATGCATTTGTGGTTTCTGTTTGTGCCCCAATCAGGGAAGAGGTCGTCTTTCGAGGGTTTCTTCTACCTTCTTTGACAAGGTACATGCCCGTATGGTGCTCAACATTGCTAAGTTCTTTAGCTTTTGCATTGGCACATTTCAATATGCAGAGAATGCTACCACTTGCATTTATATTTATAGATCTTATGAAGTGATTTTTCTGTATACGTCATAGTACACTTACCCTTCCCAATTGTACAAATATAGATGTTTTGTGTGGTTGTTAGGTCGCAAGTAAGTATCACTAGTATAAATATCTCATGAAGCACTTGGTGCTGGTTCATGGACTATTTCACGAAACATGTTGTTGGTACAAAGTTGTGAGCCACCCAAGATCAGCTGGCTACCGCGTGACAGCGGTCGACCTTGGTGATTTCGGGGTGCACCAAAGTCGGCAAGAGGATATAGCCACCTTTTCAGACTACATACTGTTTGATTCCAAAACAGTAAGATTGTTCAAGATAATGGGGTAGGCCTATATGTAACTAATTGTTGAGTTTATGATATATAAAATATAATAAAACATAAAGACATCAAGAGTACACAGCGGAAGACTTAAGATCATAACAAATAAATTAATTAAATGAAAGTATGCGTAACGTACCTCTTGTGAATGTCAAATCCCTCGAGCAAAGCAAAACAACCCTCGAGCAAAGCAAAACAAAGAAGTACTTATTGGTGTAAGAATAATGTCTTACAACCACGTTCTTGTACACGAATTAACCAACGAATCAAGCGATTGCTAGATCTAACACAAGTCCTCGTTTAATGAAAACGAAACCAAACTCCCTTACAAGTGGGGTGTTCGGCCGAATATTGGACTAGAGAGAGAGAGAGAGAGGATCTAGGGTTAATTCAATTCACAAGTGTATGAAACCCTAGAACCTAACCCTCCTTATATACTAGTAGGTAAACTTAGGGAACAAGTTAGGGATGGGCCTTGGAAAGCCCCATATGGCCGGCCATGTAGAAAGCCCAAAGCCAAACCCATAACTTTTCCAAGTTTTCCATTTCTAGTCCTTTCTCTTTTCATTTAACGGTCGTTAGTCATTTTTTCCGTTAAATACTTAACGATCGTTAACCGGACTTAATGTGTAATAATTAATCGTAAACATAAACATTAATTATTAACTTTAATTCTCATTCGCTAATGTGTGCAATCCCGTGGTCACGAGTTCGAATCCGGACATTCACATGTTTGTAAATATATACATTTCCAACAGCTCCCACTTGGATATGTTTACAAAACGTGAAATGACATTGGTTAGCGTCTAGCAACACGCCAATGCCCACGGTACAACTCGTGTATGGTTTTCTGGAGAAAAACCAAGTTTGATGATTCATCATCATATTCATCCTTTGTTTCTAATACCATGTTAATAAGAATATGGATCTCACTCATTTCTTAATTAACTATTCTGTTTCTCGCTTTATGTGATTGATTAAGATTACCAATTCTTCGGAACATATTCCAGAAGACCTTGGGCATGGCCATGCAAACATCTTAACAATCCTACGAGGGGCCCAGTATTATTATACTTCAAAATAAATTTGAAGGAAACAAATCCCATTTTGACTACAAGCGGGATCCATAAATTTGCAACACTTCGAAAACAACCCTTATATCTACCAGTTACGTGTAGCGTTAGATTGCTTCACAAAAATGCACTACATCCATGACATATCTCTTGTATCTCAAGTCAGAGGATAAATATCCATGATATACTTAATGACAAAGATCCATAAAGTATCATCATGCGGGTGGGATAAGTCCTATACTCAATTAATTGAATATCATCTGAAATTAGTCATGCTACGCATCAATATACTTTCAAGTATATTCTAACTAATACTCATATTTGTCTTAATTCAATATCATTCCCATGTTATTGATTGACAACGGACTATTTAGAATAACTTAAGTTATTCATGGATTTAAACATGCAAATATATGACACAATATTATAAATGAAATTAAACGTATACCGTACTTTAATTCATTATAAATAATAATTGTTTAACATCCTTTATCCAAATACTAAATAGATCAATGCATGAGAATACTAGTTAATGAATTTTGCCACAAGTCATGAAAATCATACTTGTTGACAAGGCATAATTTCAATTAACTTTGATCTATAGGAATTTTGAGAATACTTATTTCAAGAATTCAATAAGTGAATTTCTTGTATATGTTTACACATATCTTGATATTGTCATATCATTCCATAAGGTGCGTGATAACCTGAACCACCTTTATATGACAATCATCTTTCAAAACTTTTAAAGTTTTAAAGTATTCTTTTTCTTTAATATATAATGCAACTATGCTCCTAGTTGAGCATAACTAGTCAACATGGTCATCATCAAGGATACCATGACTAGAATTGAGTGTCATCTCAATTATACCAGCATCATTGTGTACAACAATATGCTCTTTAACGTCCGTAAACTTGAACAGGTTATAGTGTAATGTTGGTGCCTACCAAACTCAAGTTTGTTGGCAATGACAATTGTGAAATAATTGCCATATTTTCATCCATAGAATCTAGGAGCATCTCCAGATTGTGGAATGTGATTCTAAATCCAAACATATTCCTTTTAAAATATTTATTACACTAACAACTTTCAATGTTGTCAAATCATCTTGTAATCAAGCATGACACAACAATCTTATACACAACATGATGTTCATGATGAATCTTCAAGTTAAACTTTAAGATCTCATCTATC